>CM077620.1:8510750-9110750 GCA_039566895.2 Turritopsis rubra
CGGCCTGTTTTGGCCTGTTTTGGCCATCATTCGTAAATTATGACCATTGGTCGCAAATTGTGGCGAACAAAACTACTGGAAGTTAATGAGCACCATAGTCTCAAGATGAAACAATGAATTTCACACAGTTTGGGGTCGACTTGGTACGTACGTTATGATACACACCTTCAACATACGCTAAAACGGCCTGTTATGGCTTGTTTTTGCCAGATTTCGTAAATAATGACCATTGGTCGCAAATTGTGGCGAACAAAAGTACTGGAAGTTCATGAGCACCATGGTCTTAAGATGAAACAATGAATTTCACACAATTTAAGGTCGATTTGGTACGTACGTTATGTTACACGCCTTCAACATACGTTAAAACGGCATTTTACGGCCTGTTCTGGCTATATTTTGTAAATTTTGACCACTGCTTGCAGTTGGTGGCCTTAAAAACTATTGAAAGTTGATGAGCACCATGGTCTTAAGATGAAACAATGAATTTCACACAATTTAGGGTCGATTTGGTACGTACGTTATGTTACTCACCTGTTACATACGCTAAAACGGCCTGTTATGGCCTGTTTTGGCCATATTTCGTAAATTATGACCATTGGTCGCAAATTGTGGCGAACAAAACTACTGGAAGTTTATGAGCACCATGGTCCTAAGATGAAACAATAAATTTCACACAATTTGGGGTAGATTTGGTACGTAAGTTATTTTACTCACCTTCAACATACGCTAAAACGGCCTGTTATGGCCTGTTTTGGCTATATTTTGTAAATTTTGACTACTGCTCCCGGTTCGTGGCCTGAAAAACTATTGAACGTTCATGAGCACCATGGTCCCAAGATGAAACAATGAGTTTCATACAATTTGGGGTCAATTTGGTACTTACGTTATGTTACAGACCTTCAAGATACGTTAAAACGGCCTGTTATCGCCTGTTTTGTCGATTTTTCGTAAATTATGACCATTGGTCGCAATTTGTGGCGAACACAACTACTGGAAGTTCATGAGCACCATGGTTTCAATATGAAACAATGAATTTCACACAATTTGGGGTCGATTTAATACGTACGTTGTGTTACTCACCTGTTACATACGCTAAAACGGCCTGTTATGGCCTGTTTTGGCTATATTTTGTAAAGAAAGTGTTTGTTACTTGTTGGGACTATTGTGCCCATCAACTTTCAGTAGGATTTTTCGCGACTAACTGCGTGCAAAGTTGATATTTTTAATAATTTGGCCAAAATAGGCCAGAACAGGGCATTTTAGCGTATGTAAGAGGTCTGTAACGTAATTTACGTGCGAAACCGACTCCAAATTGTTTGAAACTCATTGTTTCATGTTAGGGCCATTGTCCTCATGAAATTTCAGTAACATTTCTGGCCCCCTACGGCGTGGAAAGTCCAAATTTTAGATAATTTAACCAAAACCAGCTATATTGACACTGTATATAGTCTCTTTGACTAAAACAATTCCAGTATTAATAGTACATCATATAATGTTCCTGCGATATAGTTTCCAGCTCTACGCAAAACAAATTATTGACATTGCTTCCTTCCAGGTCCGAAATAATTTCGATCCTAATTTCGATCCTACAGAAAACATATATAAACTTTACATCATTCATTTACAAACGCCCGATGATGACAGTAGTAACTGTCGAAACGTCGCAAACAAAAACAACCGCTCAATGACTTTCACACAATTTGGGTGCGGTTTGGTACGTACATTACGTTACAGACCTCTTATATACGCTAAAACAGCCTGTTGTGGCCTATTTTGGCCAAATTATTAAAAATTTCAACTTTGCACGCAATCGGTCGCCACAAATGCTACTGAAAGTTCATGAGGACAATGGTCCCAACATATATCAATGACTTTCACACAATTTGGGGTCGATTTGGTACGTACATTATATTACACACTGTTACATACGTTAAAACGGCCTTTTGTGGCCTGTTTTGGCAAAATTATCCAAAACAAGAAATTTGCACGCAGTTAGTCGCCACAAATGCTACTGAAAGTTCATGAGGACAGTGGTCTCAACAAGTAACAATGTCTTTCACACAATTTGGGACTGTTTGGTGCGTACATTACGTTACAGACCTCTTACATACGCTAAAACTGACTGTTGTGGCTTGGTTTGATCAAATTATCAAAAATTTCAACTTTCCCCGCCGTTCGTGGCCACAAATGCTGCAGAAAGTTCATGAAGACAATGGTTGCTACAAGTAACAATGAATTTCACACAATCTGGGGTCGATTTGGTACGTACATTATGTTACAGACCTCTTACATACGCTAAAACGACCTATTGTGGTCTATTTTGGACAAATTATTAAAAACTTCAACTTTGCACGCAGTTAGTTGCCACAAATGCTACTGAAAATTCATGAGGACAATGGTCCCAACAAGTAACAATGACTTTCACACAATCTGGGGTCGATTTGGTACGTGCAATATGTTACACACCAGTGACATGCGCTAAAACAGCATGTTATAGCTGGTTTTGGTCAAATTATCAAAAATTTGGACTTTCCACGCCGTTGGGTGCCAGAAATGTTACTGAAATTTATGAGGACAATGGCCCTAACATGAAACAATGAGTTTCATACAATTTGGGGTCGGTTTCGCACGTAAATTACGTTACAGACCTCTTACATACGCTAAAACGGCCTGTTGTGGCCTATTCTGGCCAAATTATCTAAAATTTAATCTTTGCACGCCGTTGATAGCCACAAATGCTACTGAAAGTTCATGAGCTCAATGGCCCTAACAGGAAACTATGACTTTCACACAATTTGGGGTCGGTTTGGTACGTACATTACGTTACAGACCTCTTATATTCCCTAAAACGGCCTGTTGTGGCCTGTTGTGACCAAATTATCAAAAATTTCAACTTTGCACGCAGTTAGTCGCCACAAATGCTACTGAAAGTTCATGGGCACAATAGTCCCAACAAGTAACAATGACTTTCACACAATTTGGGGTGGGTTTGGTACGTACATTACGTTACAGACCTCTTACATTCCCTAAAACGGCCTGTTGTGGCCTGTTTTGACCAAATTATCAAAAACTTCAACTTTGCACGCAGTTAGTCGCCACAAATGCTACTGAAAGTTCATGAGGACAATGGTCCGATCAAGTAACAATGACTTTCACACAATTTGGGGTCGATTTGGTACGTATATTATATTACACACTGTTACATACTTTAAAACGGCCTTTTGTGGCCTGTTTTGGCAAAATTATCCAAAACTTGAACTTTGCACCCTGTTGGTGGTCACAAATGCTATTGAAAGTTCATGAGGACAATGGTCCCAATAAGTAATAATGACTTTCACACAATTTGGAGTCGGTTCGGTACGTACATTATGTTACAGACCTCTTACATTCGCTAAAACGGCCTGTTGTGGCCTGTTTTGACCAAATTATCAAAAATTTAAACTTTCTCCGCCGTTCGTGGCCACAGATGCTACTTAATGTTTGTGAGGACAATGGTTCCAACATGAAACAATGAATTTCACACAATTTGGGATCGATTTGGTACGTACATTATGATACACACGTGTTACAAAGGCTAAAACGGCCTCTTGTGGGCTGTTCTGGTCAAATTATCAAACATTTGGACTTTCCACGCAGTCAGTCGCCACAAATGCTGCTGAAAGTTCATGGGGACAGTGGTCTCAACAAGTAACAATGTCTTTCACACAATTTGGGTCTGTTTGGTACGTACATTACGTTACAGACCTCTTACATACGCTAAAACGGCCTGTTGTGACCTATTTTGGCCAAATTACCTAAAATTTGATCTTTGCACGCCGTTGGTGGCCACAAATGCTACCGAAAGTTTGTGAGGACAATGGTCCCATCATGAAACAATGAATTTCACACAATTTGGCGCCGATTTGGTACGTACATTATGTTACAGACCTTATACATACGCTAAAACGGCCTGTTGTGGCTTATTTTGGCCAAATTATCTAAAATTTGATTTTTGCACGCCGTTGGTAGCCACAAATGCTACTGAAAGTTCATGAACACAATGGCCTTAACATGAAACAATGACTTTTACACAATTTGGGGTCGATTTGGTACGTACATTACGTTACAGACCTCTTAGATACGCTAAAACAGCCTGTTGGGGCCTATTTTGTCCAAATTATCATAAATTTGAACTTTGTACGCTGTTGGGGGCCACAAATGCAACTGAAAGTTCATGAGTACAATGGTCCCTACATGAGACAATAAATTTCACATTACCTGGCTCTTTAACTATTTCCCTCCGAATTAGTTACTTCAAGAATGGAAAAAGGAAGACTACGATGCCGAATGTTCCCGGCGCCTCACCCTTCCTTTTACTCTCTTCCCGTAACTACTTTGGATAGAATTGTTTAAAAAGCCGTGTAATTCCACCTAAGCACGTCTACAAAGTTACCACAATTAATACACCCATTACCGTCCGAACACAGAAGTTTTGCATTATCCGGCCGTGATAGTACTTTGATGATGGACCAGGGAACACTCGGGGCCGCAAACTTTATTTTTCATTTCTACTTGTAACTAATTTTTTGAGGAACTTGTATATTATTCATCTCTACTTAAAACTAATTTTTTTAGGAACTGCTTAAAAAACAAAGTAAATTCACCAACGTGTCTCCAGGAACAGACCGCAATGAATATACCTGTTCTCATCCGATCACAGAAGTTAAGCATTATCGGCCCAGGATAGTACTTCGATTATCGACCTACTGGGAACACTCGGCGCCCATTCTCGTCCGATCATACTAATTTGTGAGGAACTTAATATTCTTTTTTCATCTCTTCCTGTAATTAACTTGTATGGAACTGATTAAAAATGAAAGTAATTCTACCAACGTACGTCTCCGAAAATATCACAGTGAATACACCTGTTCTCCTTTGATCACGGCTGTTAAGAATTGACGGACTTGGAAAATAGTTTGTTTCGGTACTGCCTAAGGAACTGATTATAAAACAAAGTAATTTCACCAACGTGTCTCCACGAACAAACCACAATGAATATACCTGTTCTCAACCCAACACAAAAGTTAAACATTATCGGGCCAGAATAGTACTTGGATGGTCGACCGCCTGGGAAGACTCGGTGCCGTAGCCTTCCTTTTTCCTCTATTCCCGTAACTAACTTAAAGGGAACTGGTTAAAAACCAATGTAATTCCACATACGGACGTCTACAAACATTCCACATGGAATACACCCATTCTCGTCCGATCACAAAAGTTAAGCATTTTCGGGCCGGGATAGTACTTGGATTGGGGACGACCTGAGAACACTTTGTTCCGTAGTCTTCCTTTTTCCTCTCTTCCTGTAACTAATTTGGAGAGAACTTGTTAAAAAGCAATGGATGAGGGACCTCCTGGAATAATACCACAATGATTACACCCATTCTCGTCCGATCACAGAAGTTAAGCATTATCGGACCGGAGAAATACTTGGATGGGGGATCCCCTGGAAAACCCCCAATGCCGTAGAATTCACTTTTTATTTCTCTGCGTAATTAATTTGTGGGGAACTTAGTATTCTTTTTTCATCTCTTCCTGTAACTAACTTTTAGGGAACTTGTTAAAAATGAAAGTAATTCTACCAACGTACGTCTACGACAGTAACACAGTGGATAGACCTGTTCTGGTTTGATCACGGCTGTTAAGAATGGGCGGAGTGGGAAAATGGTCTGTTTCGGAACTGCGTAAGAACTAACTTTGGGGGAACTGTTTAAAATGCAAAGAAAATCCACCAACGTACCACTACGAACAAATAACAATTAATACACCCATTCTCGTCCATTCACGAAAGTAAAGCATTGACGGCCTTGGATTGTACTCGGATGGGCGACCACTTTGGAACATACGGTAACATAAACTATATTTTTCATTTCTTTTCTAACTAATTTTGGGGGAACTGGTTAAAAAGCAAATCTATTCCATCAACGTACTTCTACGACCCTACCACATTGAGTGCACCCGTTCTCGTTTGATCATGGAAGTTAATAATTCACGGTCTGGGATAGCGCTTGGATGAGGGACCGCCTAGAAACAACTGTTGCCGTAAACTTTATTTTTCATTTCTACTAGTAACTAATTTTTTGAGGAACTGGTTAGAAAACAAAGTAATTTCACCAACGTGTCTCCACGAACAGAACGCCATGAATATACCTTTTCTCATCCGATCACAGAAGTTAAGCATTATCGGGCCAGGATAGTACTTGGATGATCGACCGCCTGGGAACACTCAGTGCCGTAGCCTTCCTTTTTCCACTCTTCCCGTAACGAACTGGAACTGGTTAAAAAGCAATTTAATTCGACATACCGACGTCTACAAACATACCACATGGAATACACCCATTCTCGTCCGAACTTTAACCATTTTCAGACCAGGATAGTACTTCGGTTAGGGACGACCTTAGAACACTCGGTTCCGTAGTCTTCCTTTTTCCTCTCATCCTGTAACTAATTTGTAGAGAACTTGTTAAAAAGCAATGTAATTCATCATAGGCATGCCTAAAATCATACCACAATGATTACACCCATTCAAATCCGATCACAGAAGTTAAGCATTATCGGACCTGGGTAATACTTGGATAGAGGACCCCCTGGGAAACCCCCAATGCCGTAGATTTCCCTTTTTATTTCTGCGGGTAACTAATTTGTAGGGAACTTAGTATTCCTTTTTCATCTCTTGCTGTAACTAAGTTGTAAGGAACTGGTTATAAATGAAGGTAATTCCACCAACGTACGTCTACGACAATACAACAGTGAATACACCTGTTCTCGTTTAATCACGGCTGTTAAGATTTGACCGACATGGAAAATGGTTTGTTTCGGTACTGCCTCAGGAACAGGTTAAAAAACAAAGTAATTTCACCAGCATGTCTCCACGAACAAACGGCAATGTATATACCTGTTCTCATCCGATCACAGAAGTTAAGCATTATCGGACCAGAACAGTACTTGGATGGTCGACCGCCTGGGAACACTCGGTGCCGTAGTCTTCCTTTTTCCTTTATTCCCGTAACTAACTTAAAGGGAACAGGTTAAAAAGCAATGTAGTTCCACCTACGCACGTCTACAAACATACCACATAGAATAGGCCCATTCTCGTCCGATCACAAAAGTTTAGCATTTTCGGACCGGGATTGTACTTGGATGGGGGATGACCTGAGAACACTCTGTTCCGTATTCTTCCTTTTTCCTCTCTTCCTGTAACTATTTTGGGGAGTCCTTGTTAAGAAGCAATGGATGAGGGACCACCTGGAATAATACCACAATGATTACACCCATGCTCGTCCGGTCACAGCAGTTAAACCTTATCGGACCGCGGTAATACTTGGATGGTGTACCACCGGGGAAACCTCCAATGCCGCACAATTACCTTTTTATTTCTCTGGGTAGCTAATTTGTAGGTAACCTAGTATTCTTTTTTCATCTCTTCCTGTAACTAAGTTGTAAAGAACTGGTTAAAAGTGAAAGTAATACCACCAACGTACGTCTACGACAATACCACAGGAATACACCTGTTCTCATTTAATCACGGCTGTTAAGAATTGACGTACTGGGTTAATGGTTTGTTTCGGTACTGCCTAAGAACTAACTTTGAGGGAACTGGTTAAAATAGCAAGAAAATCCACCATCCTACCTTTACCAACATACCACAATTAATACACCCATTCTCGTCCGTTCACAGAAGTTAAGCATTGCCGGGTGTGGATAATACTCGGATTGGGGACCACTTAGGAAGAACCGGTACCATAAATTTCCTTTTCCATTTCTTTTCCTAACTAATTTTGGGGGAACACGTAAAAAAGCAAAGCAATTCCACCAACGTACTTCTACGACCGTACCACACGCAATTTACCTGTCTCGTTTGATCATGGAAGTTTATAATAGACTGTCTGGGATAGTGCTTGGATGAGGGACCGCCTGGAAACAACCGTTGCCTTAAACTTTATCATTCATTTCTAATTATAACTAATTTTTTGAGGGACTGGTTAAAAAACAATGTAATTTTACCAACGTGCGTCCACGAACAAACTGCAATGAATACACCCGTTCTCGTCTGATTCCGGTATTTAAGCGTTGTAATGACACCAACGTACCTCTAAGACCGTATCACAATGAGTGCACTCGTTCTCGTTTGATCATGAATGTGAAAAATTGACGGTCTGTAATAGTGCTTGGATGACGGACCGCCTGGAAACAACCGTTTCCGTAAACTATATTATTCATTTCTACTTAAATCTAATTTTTTGAGGAACTGGTTAAAAAACAAAGTAATTTCGCCAACGTGTCTCCACGAACAGACCACAATAAATATTCCTGTTCTCATCCGATCAAAGAAGTTAAGCATTATCGGGCCAGGATAGTACTTGGATGGTCTACCGCCAGGGAACACTCGGTCCCGTAGTCTTACTTTTTCCTCTATTCCCGTAACTAACATAAAGGAAACTGCTTAAAAAACAATGTAATTTCACCTACACACGTCTTCAAACATACCACATGGAATACACCCATTCTCTTCCGATCACAAAAGTTAAGCATTTTCGGGCCGGGATAGTGCTTGGATGGGGAACGACATGAGAACACTGGGTTCCGTAGTCTTCCTTTTTCCTTTCTTCTTGTAACTAGTTTGGAGAGAACTTGTTAAAAAGCAATATAATTCCACTTAGGCACGCCTACAATCATACCACAATGATTACACCCATTCTCGTGCGATCACAGATGTTAAGCATAATTGGAACAGGGTAAAACTTGGATGGGGGACCCCCTGGGAAACCCCCAATGCCGTAGACTTCCCCTTTTATTTCTCTGCGTAACTAATTTGTGGGGAACTTAGTATTCCTTTTTCATCTCTTCCTGTAACTAATTTGTAGGGAACTGGTTAAAAAGTTATCTTGATTCTATAGTGGAAAAGTTAGGGCACGTTATTATTTATTTAGTGCTATTTTACATTCTAAAAGAATTTGATGATCATGTGCTTTCTTTTGTACTACAGTATAACCCCGTTAAGTCGGACACGGTTTAAGTCAGACTTTTCTTTAAGTCGGACTAAAACCTTGTCCCCCTTGGGACTAAATAAGTAGAGTCTGACTTAAGACAAAGTTCAGATAGGTCGGACTCCCGATAAGTCAGACCGATTATTTCAGTCCCCTGAGAGTCCGACTTAACGGGGCTATACTGTATATAGTTTCTTTCTTTTTAGATTACAAATTGGTATAAATACATATTATGACGAAGAAAATGAATGTGCCAATCAAACATGCAATCATTGAGAAATCCTTTGGCGAATTCATAGAAGAATGACACTTCGGTTGTTTCCTGAGCAGGTTTAATCGTTTTACCATTCACATTTTAAATTACATTTACTTCAGGTATCCTGGATAAAGACATAATTTTACGGTTTCACTGAAAAGTTGAAAAATATAAAAAATATAACGAAAAACATTTTTAGGTTGCTTTTTTATATTTCTTATCATGATTCTTGGGAGTGGAACCTTAAAATGTTTTTACACAGGATACTAGTATAATAATATTTCTAAATGCTTCTATACGTGTTTGTTTTGTGATTTCGTTTTTTGGTTGCAAGAAGGGACAATCACTGAGAAATGAATCGATGAATTTCTTTTTGATGGAGCAGCACAAAATCATCAGTCAAAACATAGAGCATCCTTCAACCCAGTATGACTTTTACTCAAAACTCAAAAACTGCCCGGTGTATCAATATATTGACGAAAACGAAATTTGTTGCCCATATATATTGAAATATATATTATATATGCTACAATATAATACAAAAGTAAGTGTATTGTAAAAAAGGAATTTTGTCACGTAAAATATTTGTATAAAATAATTGTATGTGCAAATTTCAACGCTAATCGTTGCATGAGATTATATATTTGACAAATCTTAATTCGATGTGGTATTTCAAGCAGCTAGCTACATTGTATTCTGTGTTCCGACTTACGTCACTTATTATTTTGAAATATCCCGCTACTTTTGCTGTCATGGTTCCAATTATCCTGTTACTATGACTTCTAAATTCCCCATTCGCACACTATTAGTTTTGCATAATGCACAGAATAAATAAAACAAAGCTTGTATGCTATACAGCTATTGATTATCCTCTAGATGGTTCCAGTCATAGAAGTTGCGACGAAACACCGAAACACAGAATTGAAGATAATTATATCCAATGTAAATAATATTTCATTTTTAAAGAATGGAAGGATAGAAAACATGAAACTACATAGTGGAACACATGCGATATATTGTTTGACTGGGTGCACCATGAAATACAAAGATAAATGCGAAAAATATGCAATTTCGTGCTTTATAAATTGAACACAAAATAGATTGTCATAGTGATTTTTAGCGCAATTATCTTCCAAATAATAGACTTTTCCCGAATTTCAGTTTAAACGATGTCCTATGGCGTTGTTAACTTGCAATTCTAAATTGCGATAATAAGTGACCATTATCAAGCAATAAAGTTGGACAGTAAACCAATCAAATGTATAGAAACGATCTAAAACTTGAATACAGCCGTAACAAATTGTTTAAACAGAATTTCAAGAATTCTTTATTACTTACTAAAGCAGCAAAAACAACATCAAAACAAAAAAATTTAAAAGTACAAAATCATTGCCGTCTTTGCAAATGTTTTCTGTAATTCGGACGTAGTAACTGTTTCAGGCCAAGAAAGTGAATGACTAAAAACTGTTGTATAAAAAAAGGAATCTTCTGCCCATGATAATGGATTAGACATAAAGCTCTTTGCAGGATTATACCAGACCATGCATTTTGACGCACTTCCTTTGATTTTGACCGCCGTTAATGAATGTGATTCTGTTTTCAGAACATTTCAGTTAATTTGTGACTTAAGATAATTTATAATCTAGCGAAATGAAGAAAGACAAATAATAATCTTAGATCTAGGGAATTTAAAATTGGTTATTATCAGATGTCGAAATTCCATCGGATCTCTGATAAATTGTTTGAGAAAAGTGTCACAAAATACGGCTATGGGCACTTAAATAAAGTGTGCAGCAAATTAAAAGCACTTACTGCTTTGCTTTATGTGAAATGTGTGACTAAAATAAAATTAGAAGGAAAGGTAAGTGTTTCATCCTGTGTTTACATTAAAAGGATATGCAAAAAGGTGAAATCGGACATTTATCCGGTTAAGATTTATTCGATAGGGGAGATGATACTGTCTTGGCATTTCTTAACATAAGTGGGCATGTTGTTTCTGAAAACGGCTTTCTTGAACTTGACTTTTTGAAATTTTCTGAACAAAGTGGAACGGAATGAGTTTTGATCACATGATATAAACATTACAGTGCGCACTCTCAGAAACATTTCTCTATTCTGTTTCTGTCAGCGAAAAACTTTTAAGAAATATAACAAATCGGATTGTTAACCCATTAGTGATGTCTAAGGGGCAATACGGAAAATATCGTTTCCTGGACTAAACGGACTTAATGACGGGTATTATTCGCCAGTGTAATTTTGTTTTTCCTGGACACGCAATATAGTGGCTTCAAATGTAAACGCAAACTTATGATTTCTGTTGATGCTATTTGATTGCGCAAAATTTGATGTAGCGTACTTGGACATTTTTGTTTATGTTAAGCAGGAGAACGATAAAATCTAGAACATTCTTTAGTTTATCGTAACGATCATGCACGTTCGGTCGGTCCTTAGACCTCGGAAAATATTAATATCGGCTCTTTCATCACGTATGAGACCACGATATATTAGGGAGATAATATAGTACAATATATATTATAGAGATAATATTGAAATAATATAATTATAATACTATAATACTATAACGATACTTTGCTGCATTCTTTATGAGGATTGTATATGATAGCAGTATATAAGAACGACTAATATATCGTGGTCTCATATCATATGAAGCATACGAAACAAACTTATTATTTCAGATCCTTAAGTTTTATTGAAATCAATTTTTTTGCAGTGTATCGTGAGTTATTGTTTTGGGAACAAGCAAATTGATAAATTCTTAAACAATAAGAATTATCAAGATTTACATCATAATAATGTTTATCACAAATCATATACCTTTTTAAAAGAGATATTTGGTTGCTGCTGACCAACTTGATTGCCAAGTTCAATTGGACCTTGCGGATTCATTGGAACAAAGCTTTGTTGGGATTGATCATTTTGTGTTACTTCCTGTCCTCCTCCTAAATCTACGCATATAGATGCAGTAAATACAATTACAATACTTTTACTCATATTTAAAAAAATAAACAAGAAAGCGAAATTGATTCGAAAATCACACACATGCCTAAAACTATATATCCCACTCCCACTATATATCACACATATCCCACTCGGCCGGTTCTCCCGCCCCTCGGCCTTAGTGCCCTTCATAAATCTTCTTCGGATCCAAGCTTAAAGATGACTATAAGATTTTTTGAAGCCACCTGTGCTCTTTGTTGCCACTAGTGGTACAATTACCTGAACGGACTCAAGTAATACCAAACTTTCCTCTTTGTGGCCAAATGTCGCCCAGAGTATTGTATATATTTTAACATTTTTACGGAAATTTAATTTTACGGATGACCAAATATTTATTTCGTGTAGATTTAATATCATAGAGAACCAAAGTTAGCCAAATTTCGTACTAATATTTAGCTAGGAAACCTGACTATTTCTCTCACTCTGAACGACTTTATCCTGAAATTTGTCGCGGTAAAAATCTGGCTGCAATTGTTAATTGGATAGAACAGGACTTGGATAGAATAGATTGGATAGAACAGAACTATTTTTCTACATCTACTAATTATTCTGTTAGCGCTTTGAACTCAAGAGATATAATTTTAAGCAATGACATTTTAATGGCATTTTAATTATTTTGATGTCAAGTTTTATTTATTTTCTTACTCTGTTTTGAACAATTTACAATATGATTGCTATAAAATGTTAAGAATAAGTCAGTGGTGCCATAACATTGGGAACTTTATTTGGTAAATCAAGATAAAAGTATTGTTGCTAGCTATGTTGGTGGATAAAAGGATTTAAAATTACCTACTTGACTGGATTGACTTTCCCGAATCGGCAAATTGAAAGAGTAAATAAATGAAATGAAATAAAAAATGAGTTTTTAAGACAAACTTTCGCGAATGGAAATTATCGAACAATTTTCAAAGTCAAACTTTCACGAAAATACCCCAAAAAAACTGGGAATGTTTCTCTCACAAAAGTTTCTCCAATTACAGTAGTGTAATTTGGTGTATCTGGTGTGAATTCTTTGTCTAAAGCTTATTATTTATAATTTTAATTCATAAATTATCACATACTTTGACAATACACTTAACTATCTTTGATTTTTTACACTGACGGTTTGAGTTCAATTCGGCTCTCATGTGAACAGCTTCTTAGTGAACGTTGAATTTAAGTTAATGTATGCATGCATTACTAAATGATAAATGTTTTGTTTCTATCATTTTTATGATAATAATTCTACTACCATTCATGCCATAAAATAATAAACGACAACTTCAAGTGAGTATCAGAGAAATCAAAATCAATTTTTTTTTAAATGATCATGTCATAATAGTATGCCATAATAGTTCTACTTATAATATTGACAACCTAAAACTGTCTATGTAAAACAGAAAACTGTCCAACCAAAGCCGATAACTGTGACGCTTCAGGGTCATTGTAGGTCTACTTATAATATTGACATTTATGCATTGAGAATTTATTGTTAAATCAACCTTTGTATTTCATTTCGTCAACATGGCAAATATTTATACAAGATAACCATTAACAAATATTTACAACTGTGCAAGTGTCTGCTTGTGTTTTGATGTGAAATTATGTGGGATGCAAAAAGCGTTATGCATAATTAAAATTATATCCATTCAAATTCACTTTCACTTTTTTATGATTGTAGTCTATATATATTTTATCATAAATCTCTTCTAACCGTTCCTGCACTTATTATTGCCAATTGAAAAGTTTGTCTAGTTACCTGTTCTGGTGACTTACTGCCAAGTGCTTACTTGTTGGAAGGCTATAGAATATTTTGAAATTTCGGTATGTGCTTATTAGAGTAGGGCACTTTATGGGAAAGAAATGACCAATTAAACACCCACTTTTAAATAAACAGCTCTACTCGAATAAACGCTGATGGGTGTTTATTTGAAAATAGGGAAAACTTTAAATTGATGTTTTGAAAAAGAATAAATTTCTTAAAGCTCTTTTTTAATATCTTAGATTGTATTTCTATGCTTACATTTTATTGAAAAGTAATCTATACTTGAACAAGAAATCGAATAAACGCTGGAGTTCAATTTTAAAATAAACAACCAAGGCGTTTACTCGGTCATTTACGGTAGGGAAAACGTATTACACTTTTTGTACATCATGCCCATAACGATAGTATCCTATTTTATATTTTGTTTTATATCCAGAAATAGTATTATAGTATATAAAAAGCAAATTTACATTATCCATATTAGCCTAGTTTCATTCTAAAATCTGACTCGTAAAGTTTGTCGAAAAGAATACCGGTGTCGTCGTAAATTCTTACTCCCCCTAAAAATGACTCCCCAGTCATTATTAATTGTGGTGAATATTGACCCCCCAGTTATTTTAACCTAGTGAACTAAGACTCTCTAGAGTTATTATTTCCTAGGAAAAACTAACTCCCCCAGTGAATTTTGACTCCCATTAATACGTCCGATCTCAACTGATAACGTAGAAATATTACCATGATGGTCAAAGTTTGGCAAATTCGGAGGCTTCTCATCAGGTGGAACATCAATTTCATCTTTATCTAAATGGCTTACAGGATCAAGGTATGGTTTAGTTTTTTGCCAACACCATGTTCGTTTCTCAATGCACAAAGACCTTTCTTTGAAATGCTTTCTATAACATACGGTCCTGTGCATTTGTAAGAAGATTTTCCACCTTTTTTCATCTATTCTCTTTTGATTCTATAACCAAACCTTGTCTTCGCCTTAAGCGAAGACGGAAGTGTGTGGCGGCGAATATATTCTTTCTGTTGCTTTTCTTGTGATTTGATTATGTTTTTACTAGCCTCTCGGTGAGTTTCTTGTCGTAAGGATAATGTCGTGGAAAGAATGGCATTGAATGTTTCGATGTTAAAAAGATTTTCGTTCTCATCAGCGTCATCAGCAGAATTTAATTTGTACTAAACATCGATAGGAGAGGTAGGTTGCCTATTGTACGGTGTACAGAAAGAACGGTGAATACTTGGTTGGATGAATGTATACTCACTCGATGAGGAAATAAAACACCTTCGATAACGTATGGGCATTCAGATGGCTTTGCATTCAACACTTTCACGGTTTTGTCATTAACAAAGACCGTTTGCTTGCGGATGATAAGCAGAGGTAGCACGTTGATTCACGCCAGTCATTTCATGGAGTTTCGTGGTGACTTCCTTAACAAATTTTCTTCCTTAGTCGTTTATTTGTATTTTCATACAGTCGTGTCTGCATATGATTTCGTACAAAAAAAGTGATACTGATTCAGCTTATCTTTGAGAGGTTGAGCCTCCGATCATTTTAAGAAGTAGTCAATGCAAACGACTAAATGTTTGTTCCCATCTACTTCTGATAGATTGCAGATGTCTATCCCAATCTGCTTCATTACCTCGGATGGAACAGGAACACTTTGCAACTCGGGAGAAATCAACCTTTGAATTTTACCATGTTTTTGGCACATTACACATCGTTTTTAAGTAAATTATGTGGACTGGCATATGTTGTTTTGTCTTTAAACATTTTTCTATCACTTGTATTTCCACGTGGTGCGCCATCTTTCATCGCTAATATTCTACCCAACTTCTCTAACAAAAGATGTTGTTTTGAATTGAGAGAAAAACAATCGAATGTTTTGAATAAAACTGCATTTCCCCAACACTTTGTCTAAGATGGATAAAATTTCTAATATGGTCACATGGCTAACGACGGATTATTGCGAAAACCCGGGAATCGTTGAGGGAACGCCTCCCCCCCCCCTCCCCCCCAATGTACTTAGCTTTACAATCGCCACCAAGTAAACGGGTGGGATGGTAGTTGATCTCAGTGGAATAATTCTATAGTATTTCAGTATTTCACCGGTTCGCAGGATTCAGGTCCTGGACTTGAAGCATTGAGCATAAGCTCCCTCCGACTACTCAATTAATTGCTTTCGTTTCGTCGTCCTCATATCAAAAAAAGACAAACGGCCCAGGGTAGAGGTTGTAATACTGATTACAATAAAATTATAATAAATATAGAATTTCCAGTTACATATATTCAGATCGTAAAGTCATGTGACTTTTAGGTGGGGTTGAGGGCAAACAGCGTGATCAAACGTTCCAAAACATTTTTTTATGTAAGTCATAGAAATTAAACTTTATGTTCTTCCCCCACCTCCCCCCCCAAATGTGACAGTTGAAGAATGATGTTATGATCACGTGATGTTATGATCAAAACAATTTGTATTACAGCTGTTTTTTTCCAAAAAATATCGTTTGAATACGTGACAAATTTATCTGTAATACTGTTCCTGAATTCACGGTAATTATTTAGTAAATTTTGCTCCTTACCAAATCGCAGTGGGACAATTTTCGTCACACATATAAGCAATAAACATGGATAGACCCTTCAAAGACATAGCGATTAGTTTATCCAACCAAATAGGCTTACGACTTTGACACCACCTCAATGTAAATGGACTGAAGTCTAAACTTGCCGAGGATGTCTTCACACAGTTAAATTTGACTTTTTAACAATTACAAAAATCAAAGTTTAAATCTTATTAAGTTACTGATGTTAAAAAATTGTCGGAAGGACAAATTTGTGACAGAGGAAAATCATTATATAAATATAATGACTTAATCAGCTGTAATTGTGCGAGTGGATGTGAAACTAGACGATGTTTATGTCGAAAAGCTGAACTGGTGTGCTCTGATTTATGTCAATGCTCCAGTTTATATATTTCTGCTAAATTATTTAAATTACTTCTGCTAAATCCACCAGTTTGTAACTGCAATTTTTTCTGACCTCCTTTACCATATACATAATAAATAAATAAAATAAACTTGAATTCGGGAAAGGTGTATGTTATTTATTTGTTTTACGAACACATGGATACGACTCCATGTGTTCGAACGATTATCATAATCAGTGTAGATCTGCGTTGATAACGATTATCATGCCGCGCCTGATTAGCATTGACGAAGATCCAGTACTGCCTCCGTTTCATTTAGTTCAAGTTCAATGTCGGACATTGAAAAAGAAAAATAAGGCGGGAACCAGTATTAAATCGGGCGGAGATTTTATGAAATGAAAAACTTTGTGATCACGAGACAAAGTAGAATGCAAAAAAACAAAAAAACTTTTTTCTCTCCAAATTTGTCACTGCCAGCTATTTTTTTTCTCAGGTCATAGAAATAAAAACCGTTATTTTAAACGAGGATATCCTTTCTCCAAACCTAAGGAGCTCACAGCGTCGTTGTTAAATTATATAATTGTTGTTAAATTATAATTTTTTATATATATATTTCAATCAACCATTACAGAACGCATACGATAAGGACTACAAACAACGCAGGTACTTACTTGCGTTTTCATTATACGATTAGTTCTAATAATCGCATGGACGTGAGTACAATTAAAGTTTCATTCACGAGTAGTAAATAAACAACGTGAAATTTTAACGAGTCCGGGAGGATGAGTTTAACATTCGTTTTTTATAGTTACGAGTGAATTATAAACTGTAATTTCACGAATTAGTCATGTGATAACTAGTTAATCATAGTTTAGAGAAACCAGAATGATGATTGGTAATGATGGTAATGATGATTGATAAAAGGAAATAAACAAAGTTACCACGCTTTCGTTTTTTTCTGCAGTAAATATTCGCGAGTGCAGAGTTCAATTACACTGTAATTGAACATCCTGTGAACCAATCAGAATCGAGTAATTGTGCATCTCATATGATTACATCGATTAGCAATGACAGAATTTATGATGAATACGAGTATCGTTCATAATCGTTAGTCGTTGTGACAGGTCAAATCCAAGCTCGTTAGAATAAATATCTTTGATAAAATATTAACCAATGAAAACAAATATATGAAGGAAGGCTGTATCACATAACTAAGGAAATTTAAATTGATCATTCGAGCGAGATTTATTTCCATTATCCCGATTTACCAATGACTGTACAATTGAGACAATCTTTATCTTCATACAAAGTTGCAGGATTTAAAAAAACAGGTCATATTTATATGTCCCCCATTTTCTTTCACGGCACTGAGTGCGGACGTATAGTAACCACGCACGGTTTGGAGAGTATGAAAAAAATGGAATGCTCTTGCAGGCAGAAGGATTTCTGCATCATTAGCTGATCATTTTCAAATTGAAATTTGTAAAGGTGAGCCACAATTTCTTAGAGGCTATCCGTTTCTACTAAAATAACAAACAAACGCCTTGAATGTACCGTATGTCATGACCTCGTTCACTTGCGTCAAGTGAACGAGTCAACTGCAAGTCAACTCAAGAATTCCTAGTTCATGGACATGCCACACGTGTGTCCTGTCAACTTTACCATTTCATTCCATCAGAGATACGTGTGAGATTGATAATAATAACCTTACACCAGCGACATAGGAACTACATACTGGCCAACATCTAACAGTATTAAATGAGAATAGAATATACTAGCATAGCAACCACCAACACGACCGAGTTTGATTATATTTTAGTGAACACAAGACCTTTAAAGAGAGAAAAGACCTTAACAAATTATCCACTCGTTTAGAACACCTATGGATTGAGGTCGTAACAAAAACAATTCAGTGCTTGTTGGTCTGTTTTATCAACCAAGTTCCATAGAAAACGAAAAACAACCATGGTAGAACATTTCGACGAAGTTTTATCCCAAGTATTTCTGAAATGGAATGGAACAATAATACTATCTGGAGATTTAGACATAGATTTACTTAAAAGCAACAAAGAATCGACGAAAACATACCCAGTACAAACACAACATAATTAACCATATAATCAGTAATTCCCCTGTAG
Source organism: Turritopsis rubra (assembly GCA_039566895.2). NCBI lineage: Eukaryota > Metazoa > Cnidaria > Hydrozoa > Anthoathecata > Oceaniidae > Turritopsis > Turritopsis rubra. The sequence continues at coordinate 8,529,857 of CM077620.1, forward strand.
TCAGTGAAAGTGTGATATGCACCGACTATATCATTGACCATGACACGGCCTATGTTATCTTCAAGATAAAAAACAGGCTTTAAACAAAGGTTTAGATACATCTAATTAAATGAACTTCAATATGAATAAGTACATAGAAGACTTCAAAACATTGCCGTTCAGTGTCGTATACTCTCGCTTTATACGGTGTAGACGACAAAATCGATGTAATGAACTCATTAATAAAAAATTGTGATGAACATGCTCCTCTAAAATGAGTTGCAATGACTGTATTACAACGTTGCAAAGAACAAAAGAAGAATTAAGACGAAATTCCGATGAAAACGACTTCAAATTCTGAATTTCCAAAGGCTTGGAAAGTCCTAAGGATCCCTCCAATCCCTAAAGTCGAAAAACCAACCTTACCAATTGAGACAAATTAAGTAAGCGTACACCGTTGGTACCAAACCCACCAAACCTCTTGCCCAATCAACCACACAACATGTTCTGAATCTGTGGAGAAAACTGCTGCAGTTGAGATGTTTGGGAGGTCTGCTGATACCAGGGGATATAAGTACAGAACATACATTGGTTACGGAAATTCGTCCTCGTTCAACGTTGTACGCGAGGTTATGCATACCAAATACCAAGATCGATATGTGGTTTTCAAGGAGGATTGTCAGAATGGGTAAGGGTCTGAGAACCTTTGTAAAGGCTAAGAAAGTCTTAGACGATGCCTTTGGTATTGGTGGTTATGGTAGATTGATCGATAAAATTCAATTATTATGGTGCTGCTATCTGGAATAAATCTGGTAACCTGCAGAGAATGCTGTATGGGTCATTTATTACCACTGTAATGTAGTTTGGTTAATGAAACTTTCTCTAAAGTACCCACTGAAAGTAAAGGCTAAGAAAGTCTTAGACAATGCCTTTGGTATTGGTGGTTATGGTAGGTTGATCGATAAAATTCAATTATTATGGTGCTGCTATCTGGAATAAATCTGGTAACCTGCAGAGAATGCTGTATGGGCCATTTATTACCACTATAATGTAGTTTGGTTAATGAAACTTTCTCTAAAGTACCCACTGAAAGAGGACTTTGCTTGGTTGTGCTAATAGTCTCCATTTCAACAATACAAGAACCCCCCATTTAAAAATTGAATAAGGCTAATTTTGTGCAACAACTCTACTATCTGAAAAGTAGTTTTCTTTATTGAAATTGAAATATTTGTCCAAATTTGCCAAAATCACTGACGCCACTGAAATTATGGCATTGGAAATTCTGACAATGATTTTGAAACCATTCTTAATGTTAATTCGTTAGATAAGCCCATTTCGATTGTAATTGAACTAAGTATGCAGCAGTTTGATAAGAATCTTCACAAGATATGATGCTGTAGATTAGATTTATTCAGTTGGAGACTATAATCCATCTTTGCAGGCGTTCTGCTTCAGAAACAACAGAATAATGTTTATACCATACAATAAAGGCTATTATAGCTCACCATTTAGTAGAAAAATAAATTTTTTTAGAGATAGTTCTGAAAGTTTACCAGAGAGTGTCTGTTAAGATTGCTCTAAAACGATAGATATAACTAAGAAATGTTTGGCAGAATTGCACATAACATAACACGAGATATTAAAAAAGACATTTTATTAATTTTCGTTGCACTAAACTGTGTGTCGAATATTGTAACCAAAGATCGTCGTCCTTCTTTTAATTATCTCTTCAAGTTGAAAACAATGAAAAATCGTTGGAATAATAGCTAACTTCCCACGGTCAGGAAATTAATATAGGCGCGATTAAAGAAAATATCACAGGTTCAAAATAAAAAATGCTTATTCCCGGTCCCAAAAATTTAAGATCATGGAACACGCCCCGAGCTTTCGAACTCAAAATGCGTGATACCCTGAGTAGTTCGATATGCCTATATAAAGCTTTGATATATCGAATTGTGTTTTAAATGATTATAACCATGCCTAATATTGGACCTACTCTTAACATTTTGCAAAGCCACACCCAACTCACCCACGCCCATGTTTGAGCCACGATACCCACGCAACCCACATAATTTAGAAGACCCGGGCATTCATCTCACCGCCACATTTTGCAAAAACTTTCTTTTTGGCCACCGCGACGGAAGGGCAAACTAATAAGCGACACTACTCAATAAATAAAACATTGAGTGTGTGAACAGAAGTTGTTTTATTGAAACAATACGCAATATTAAAGATAATGAACCGTTATAAAAGTTGTGAGAAAACAGTCAGCAGTTTTCTACAAGGCAATCTCCACGAGATCATTTGTCCACCTCGTTTGGTTGCCATTTTAATATAAGTCAGCTACTCCTTCCAGACCCATTTCTTATTGTTCAAATGAGGAATTCCAACTGCTGACATCAGCACACTGCAACCCTCAGTTCTGCTTATAACAGTTCATTACCTTTAAATAATACATCAAAACTGAGAGTAGGTAATCTTACTTGAAAAAGGATTGGAATTAGCAGCTATCATTCCCATTTCAACTGGAGATTGCGAACCCCCTATTTCTATAGGCGCTTGATCGCCTTGATTAAGTGCACCACTTGAATCGGCCGGTTGTCCTGCTACAAAAACGATTTTTGTTATTAATGTTTTTACTTATAAATTTTCAAAATTTTGATCTATGCAAATACACAACCATTCCTAAACTTAACATTTAAAATACACTAACTATTCAAAGTGTTTGGTTCAATCATTGTAGCGGTTGGCTGAGCAGAAACCTCTGATCCAGTAGCAGCTGTTGCTTCTAAGCCATTCACAATGCCAGATTGCATGCTTTGATATTGCGTGGTACCTATATGCAATTTCCATTAAGTTAATCTAATAAATTTCACGTTTTTCCATGTTAATGATGTTTCTTGCTAATTAATGATGTCTTCAAGGAAACAATAACGACAATTTCTTACCTCCAATATTTCCGAGGCCTCCATTTGCACCTAAACCTGTTGCATCAATGCTACCTGTTCCACCAAGTTCAGATAAATTTGAATCCGACAAACCAGGTAACGGAGGTAAGCTAGGTGCTTCTGTATTTACTTGTTCTTTTTGTCCTACTACGCTTACTTGACCCATACTGCTTTGAGTAGCTTTAGTAATTTCTTCTTGTATTTGTGAAAGCTCTCGGTTGCTTTCTGAGGAGATAAGTGCGTTGTAATTCTAAACAAAGCAATTTCGGATGAGATATGAAAAATACCCTTCTTTTAAACAAAATTTGCTAAAAATGTGTAACCTGCATTTCCTGTGTGGCTTGCTCTTTAGGAGACATTGTTGACGCCGCCGTTGTTCCAGATGATTTTGAGGCGCTCTCGTCTTCACCGTCATCATATGAATCACCGTTTGAAAATTTTTTTTCCTCTTCTGCTTCCATAGCCAAACGATCTTCTAATTTAGTATCCTCTTTGTAAGAGGTTTTTGCATTTGATTCTTCTGGATCTACAAATAAGTTGGAAATTTTGAAATGCGCAAGAAAGCGATTGGAAAGTAGAAACATACCAAGAAAACTTGAAAATGTTCATCGTCAAGATTTTGATTTTGCTATCAGTTGTCTTGTGAATAACATGTACAAAGAAGCTTGCACAAACAGAACTACCGTGTACAAAAAAGTTTGCAGAACTATGATCAATATAACCAAAGTGTCCAATTCTTTTTTTAATTATATTAAGATGGAATACACAGAAAATTAAAAAAAGTACATACTTTTGGAAGCCTTGGTGTGAATTAATCCAAGAGCGTTCCCTGGAAAACAAAACAAAGATTCCTTTCGTCTTACTTCAGATTTATCCATTTAGTAAGCTTTAGCGCGCTGAATATTAAAACTGCAGTTATTAGTTGTTTGTTTTTGCGGGCAGTTTGAACCTTCTCCCTAGTCATTCAGTCGTTTAACTTCATGTGTTTCATTTTCATTTTCCTTAGGTTTACTCAAACAATGTTCTCTTTAAGTTTAAGCTGCGTATATACAAAACACTTGCTTACGTGTGGCAAAAAATTTAAAAAGAGGATGTCTGTCTGTCTGTCTTATTAATTGGCCGTTCCTCTCATTAATCTCATTAATACAAGTTAGACAAGACAAGTTTTTAATGTTTTTATCACGTTAATTACAAGTTTATGCCCTGTATAAAGGTAAAATCAAGAAAAGGTATAAAAATACGCGAAAACACGCTAAGGTGTTTTGAAAGAAATTTATCATAATGTCTCCTCAGAGAACAAAATAACAAATTCTGTTTAGTGTATAAAGAGAATTGACATTCCTGCGAGCATGCGTGCACATCCTCGCAGAAAATTAACTTGATAATTAATATTTCATGTAGAAACCACCCGTAGTGATCGAGAAAGGGCCGCGGAAATTTGTAACGAAACGTCACTTAGCAAGTCGTCTATGACGTCCACAATGCACTGCTCTAGTAACTAGCTTTGGGGTTTGTTTAAAACATTTTCCTACATGGCAGTGATAATATCAGTTTTGTTTACAAAAAACTTTCATTATTCCCTTTAGAAATGTTTAGTGATTTTTTTGCATTGTATCGTGATAGTTGTAAATGAATTGCGGAGATAACTAAAACTGCCAATTGAAATTGGAATCTTTAGAATTGGAATTTTTGTACAGTTGAGTTTAATTAATGGTGCCCAGGTGTCACGCTAAGCAGCCTCCTGGAAACTTATTTGATTTCTTGCTACAACTTAAAATGTTTACACATGTATTCTTAGGCGTAGTACTTTTAGTTTTTCCCTTTTTTCCCATTTTATTCAGCTTGTTCTCCACATTTTGAGATAGATAACAGAAATTTCTACAGGAACTACTGTTCAGAAATTCAAAAGTTAATATGCCTAGTACATCTGTTGATTAGCGTCTGGAATAATTACAAGATAATATTGTAAGCATTATGCTACAACATCTCTAATACGTTTCCAGGCTGTTTTTCGACATTCCACTATTTTTATATCTGGCATCTCATTGTAATCTTATTTCCTGTGTATAAACTTCCTATGTCAAAGAAAATGCATATAACACAGGAAGTGCTGATGTGTATTGAAAGTAAAATCTTGGAGACATCTTTGTTAAGGACCAATTTGTAATAATCGTTCCACTTTGTAATACCAGTCTCACTTTGTAATAACGTAGCCCGTCCCACTACGTAACAGACCCTGTCCTGATTTGTGATACCACAATACTGTCCCACTTTAAAATTAAGTTATCCATTTTGTAATAACTGCAAATTACTGGTGTCAAGTGTCCAGGTAAAGCCAAATTACACAATGATATTCATTATGATTTTTTCATAATTTTTCATTCATCATTTAGAAAGCAAGTGCAATTTTGAGAAAAGAATAAACCTTGAAGGGATCGAAAAAGACCTGGTTTTAATTATGAAAACTAGAATATATTCTAATTATTTTTCACTTCTTTCGTATCTTTACTCTATATTGTTCTACCACACGAAGGCCAGGTGTAATGAAGTTGTAGGGACAAAATAGTTAAAAACATTGAAACTGAGGCAATACTTCATGCGAAGTGATACAGTATGAAATAAATTCAAAATTAATCCTGAAACACTGCACCCCTAATTGAAAAGGGTATTGTGGTAGCTAAGATATAGCTCTCAAGTTTGTATTTGTTTCTTAATAATACCTATCAAAAGCCTATTGCCGTGCTTTGTAATATTGTAAAATGTGGGCACAAATTACCAATAATATTCTTGTTAAGAGATTAAACCAATAAGAACACATGGTGTTGTATTACGAGAATGCCCTAAAAGAATACGATAGAATATGATAGGAAGTACATAGGTGAAACAGCCCGTCGTTTAAGTGATAGAGTACTTGATTTTGTTAAACGAGACAAAAACTCCCAACTGCAAACACACAAATACGTCACTCACACACGGAATTAGACGATTTTGTTGGATAATGTCCACCATTACAAAAAACAAAAAATATCTGACCTCCTTAGAAGTAAACCATTGGTTCTTGTTCGACTACCTGTATCATGGTTATATTTTAAAGTCACGTTATTTTAAAGAAAGCAGATCTCGGTGTCAAAGTGCAAGTGCAAAGTTTGGTCAAAATCCGTAAAAGCACCAAAAATCACCCAAATAATGACCTCATCAACGGGCATGGTCGAAAACTTTGACCCCATGTTACATTTAGTAACTGTCTGACAAATGTCCTTTGAGCAAGAACTTGGTCAAAAACCATGGCATTTATTGAGTTATAATGAAGTGGGACAATTGTAACAAAGTGGTCTTTTGCAGCACAATTGTTTGCAACTGTTTGAAGAAAATTGGTATGGGCATTTCATCTTGAATACCAGCAATTATCGAGAGAATGACATAGGCCTTTGTAAACAATTGTGACTTGGACAGTTATTTATCATTACATTCAGAATTTGCGGATAGATTTCACCGCGAAACAATTTTCATTACTGATAGGGTTTGCACCCAAACAACTTTGATAATATCCTTGATAATTTCGGAATGACTTCCCTTCGGAGTGAAAATTGAAATGATGCCGCTCCGATAGCACTCGAGAGTGTGGACAGGCCTATCTGGCAAAGAAATTCAAATCCTAGCGGATTGGTATCATAATAGTTTGTGGTGAAAACTTTGTTATTTTGGTGTGGGATAACGAGGTCGTGCCTTCTTCCTTCATTCGAAAAAAGAGACTTTCAACCGAAAAGCATTCAGGTATCAATCCGTTAGGTTGATACACTCTTTATTATTGTCAGCAATAACCTTGGTCGGTCTGCTGATCCTCCTCTCGGTCCTCCTTTTATTTTCAAGGAGCATTGACATTTAACAATTTACCAAGAGCGCTTCGAATTGAGAAAGATTTTTCAAAATTTAAGATTTTACTAAATAAACTTTAACTAGGGAAATCATATAAGCTTATGATCTTACGAGCTCGTGTGACTTCCTAAGTTTATAAGTTTATAACTTCTGTATATTTATAAATAAAACACTTAACTTATTTTGCATATAATTACATTTATCCTTTTATTTAACAGGACTTCTTTGAAAACAGTGTAAATATATTTATGTGTTATACGACTGAATGAACTATCCTGTATAAACATTTGATAATAATAATAATAATAATAATTGCGTGATAACTCAGAGCAGCATCTAGCAAGGGGCAGGTTTTTTTAGTTTTTCTTGAGCGACAAATTTTCAAAATTTCGTTTTTTAATACGTTACTTAAAATATAAGTCCGGATAAAAACCAGAACGATTCTTCGATATTCTATGCTTATTAGGTGGACATATATACAGTGGAAGGAGAGATCTGTTCTCATTAACTTTGATGAGCTTTGTGATATCAGACACTGGACACTTAATTGTTCCGTTGCAGAGATGAAAGTTCGCGTCAGAGGGGTCCTTGCTTTTCGGGTGTAAATTAGGAGTATTAGGGTTAAGTGGCACTGATAATCTCAAAATAACTTTGCAACTGGCTACTTGGTCTGCTTATGACGGTCAGGATATGACACGGGTTGTTGTTAATGTTCTAAGACAGAAGAAGAGAAATGACGAAAGATATGCATCTGTGATGTTCGAAAAAGAAAAGCATTCACGAATTGAGCACCCAAAACGACACAAAGAATATGTTTCAGCAGCACTATTTTCAAATATTTTTTTTTTTTTTTTTTTTTTTTTTATCGAGAACATAAAAAAGAGATTTGACTAGGCTGATTTTAAAATATACCAAGGGTTTTGTCGAGGGAACTTGAAAGATTGTTTCATCTCTATCATGATGATTTGAATTTCTTTGCCTTGAGTACTCAGTTGCAACTTTTATCTTTTTACCTTTCAACATTGATCAAATGTTGTTTACTATTTTTCAATTCCTTAAAACAATAAAGAATAAAGGTGTATGATTGAGGAAGTAATCAAATTGGTGAAGTTGTTGCTCGTCGAACTAGCAACAAATGTAACATGAGAACGGCGTTTTCCCGTTCCAAAACGTGTTAAGATGTACATACGATCTACTATGACAGGGAATCGCTTAAATCATCTGTTACATTTAACATTTATTCCGAGTTAGATCATTCAGCAGAAAAGAATCCGTAGATACGGCCCTGTAGTAACCGACCAATAGTAATTCAGTGGTTAAGACGTCGGATTGAGAAACCAGGTTTGAGCCCAACTATGCAACGTAAAATATTTCAATAAGGCACAACTTTTAATAAATATCATTTCTTTTTTTGGTCATTTTATTTATATTGGCAAAATTTAAAAGTTATTTAGAATTCTATGGCTGCAAAGCTGCCTTACAACTGTCTTACAACTGGCTGTTTTATTATGTCTTGTTGGTATGATGACCATAAAGGGTTAAACAAGAAAATTCGAACAAAAAAGTAAGGGCGCAGAATGCAACAAAATTCGCAAAAAAATAATTTATGATTTTAAACTGTTCACTTACGCAGTGTGGCTATATCAATTGCTGCATGTGTGGCAGGTTTTCCCCGGATACTTTTAACAGTCGATTCACCATCACCTTCTTTTTCAGGCAAGAGCTGATTCTTCCGATTTGGTCGGCCAGATAAACTACCTAGTGCGATTAAATGATTTGATATTTATTCAATCCTTACAGCAAGAGCAAAAAAGTTTAAAGATAATTCAAAAATGATCATACTCTAAAATCTCGCATATAGATACCACTCGTGTATAGGCATCGGCGCTTATATCCGGATAAACGCACCATGGCGCCTATATCCGGGCTTGTTTTTCAAATTTGAAATTTCAGATATTGGTATGTAAGAAGGGGAATGTAAGAAAAATGTGATTTTATCGTCTCAAACCAATCTTCCACACAGTCTTTAATAATTGCTTCTACTTTAACAAACACATGTTCTAAAACCTTTTGATTATTATTAGTATTTATTAATGTTTAAGGATCTTCAGTTCTGATAGAACTGTTATTAATGAGGGTCCTGCGTAGAAGGTCCTAGAAAATTTAAATCCCCGATTTGGGCATGTCTAAATCAACCGCTCCACTAGACAACCCCCGCTCGCTCTCAAGCTGAGTGCTAAGCTAAGTGGATCGATTCACACTGCTATAGTCGCTGGCATGACTCTGCCAGGATTTGAACCCTCACCTCCCGCACTGGAGGCGAACAATCTACCATGAGGCCACCAGTCGTTACAGTCGTTTGTATAACGAGAATAATATTGGTAAATCGAGGCGAAAAACATTAACATAAACGTACTTTATTATAGGAAATTAACGCCAGATGAAATAAGCGCGAATGAAATTAATGCGAATCCACCAAAATATTTAAATTTTCTAATAAAATTTACGCAATTTAATAAGGAAAGACCTTTCAAACTGTATAAATTAACGGATTTTTGAGAGTTTAAGATTTTTTTAAATAAAATATCAATAATACAAACTTATTTGTATACTACGTAGAAACAGCAATGTTGTTAGGATTAAGATGCTTTAGTAACTCTAGCAGCTTTCCAGACATTCAAGATGATCTCCCTTCCTTTACCTGTTTTCAAAATGACGAATTGACGGTCATAGTGACCTGACGGCATCGGACTAGTGTATGTTAGTGTATGTTAGAAAGTTTATAACTATATTAACAAGTGAAAATTAAAAACATAGCAGTGCTTATTACTGATGATTAAAATTATGGAATAACGATAAGATAAAAAAAATGGGATCGAATGTTTACGAAGAACCGTTACCGAGATTGTTGTTCAAAGATTTTGCCAACGTCATTATGTGACCCTATAGTTCTAAAAGTCCTCAAAAGTTTGTCACAAGCCTCGTGGCCAATTCGGACCCCAAATTTCGTCCGTTTTTGTCATAAGTTATCGAGATATTTGCCCCTAACCGTCACGTTCTTTTCCCAGAAAAGCACTCCCCAAGAGGTTAATTGTATTAATATTGTTTTCCATCGCGTTTTTTACTTTGACGCTAGTCAATATTGTCTGGCAATGCCCTCATAACCAGTTAGTATACCGTTAATACTGCCCACTAAAAATGGTAGCTTCAAATGTAATAATAATAAAAAAATAAAACTCTCCAAGCAATGCGATGTTCAAACTTCAAATTAAGAAAACGTTGTTCTTATAATCTTTCTATAAATATAGATAATTTAATCTAATGTCGAATTCTTAATGCCTTGTTTCCACTGAAGTAGAATTCATATAGTTCGAACTCCTGTAATTCGGAAACTCTCATAATTCGAATAAGTTTCTTAAAATTTATGCAGTAATGGCAAAAATAACATTAAACATCTTTCTTGCCAATAAAGGCCCGTACAATATAAAAAATTCAAGGTAGAGCAAGGTAGATGGAAACATACTAATTTTCATATACTGTTACTATTGAAAGTAGATATTTTAAAGAAACTAATCCGAAACGGACAAATATCGAAATGCGGAATAACAACGCTTTCATTCAAAGGGTTTTCAATGTCTCGAAATAAACAGATAAAGAAAAGAAAATGTTTGCAACCTCCAAGAATCTTATGTTGAATGAAACTTACCCATTTTTCTTTGAAATTTGACAACCAAATTGTTCAATTTTTTCGCCATATCGACCATTTTTTTGTCAGACTCCTCTTCAAGCGCGGTATTTTCCTTCTCCTTTGATTCGGCGATTCTTAGTTCTGCTAGAGCGGAGTTTTTCCTAGATTTCATAAAGTCTATTAGGCCTTTTGAATTAGTGTCTTTTAATCTATTTTCCTGATGTCCGTCTGCTTTATGTTTTTCATGAAATTTGGCTAACTCCTCAACTTTTTTGTCTAATGTTTCCTTTAGATCAGTAGATGAGCGTGTGCTTTTGTCTGTTTCGTTATCAATGTCTTTGTCAAGTTTACTGAAAAAGTTTTCTGGTTCTTCCTTCTCTTTGCTCGAGTGTTTTTCTTTTTCTTTCGCAGCTTGTTCAGATTCCTTTTCAGCTCTATCTAAAGCTTCCTTTACTTGTTGCTCTCCAGATTTACCAGCTACGATATCAAGAGGTTTGGAGTGTGCTAAAATAATTAATGATTGTTTATCCACACAATAATCCTTTAAACAAACACTGATGGCAAAAAAAAATGTTTCGACTCGTGGAAATCCGACTTAATAGAAACAGGTATTACTTAATTATTTAATTATAACAAAACTTAGTCGTCGCTTCGATAGATACAATGCAAAAATTGATCCACAAAATCATTGATTATACATACAGTTATGAAGCATAAACAATACTGTGATTATGCAAGTGTATGTCCAATCCATTCTGCAGATTTGCTGCGAAAGTTTATGTCATTTCCAATCAACAAACTGCAAACTTTGATTCAGTTTCCCCTATAATGGGAATCTGTTGCGAAAGCTTATGCTTATATACGATATCTACATGATCAATGAAAATCCTGTCCTTAAGCCTTCTTTCTTCAATGTTGTTTTTTATTAGGCACCCAAGCGTGAATTTTCACGCTTCATTAAATTTTCGTCGATAGCTGCCAAACAGTGAAACCACATACCATTATGCTGAATATGATTCCGAAGTAAAACTTAATTATTTTGTATTATGTTGATTTATTTGTTTGTCCGAGGTTACAGTTCTAGATCATGTTTAACAAAACAATATCTCCTTCTGCTTTCGTCTACTTAAAGATTCCTAGAGTGCCCTATCTGCGTACGCATTGTACAATAAATCAGTATTTATTCATTATTTTACAATAATTAATATTTTCAATAAAATCGAGAATAACACTTCACGAGATACGTCTCCAAAAGTTAACAAAATATTTATTGGAAACATTATTTTCATAAATATAGAAGAACGAATTAGCCATTTTTATCCCAATTTGTATGTATAAGATAGCCAATGCTTTATCTCGTTTTAGAAGAGATTCAAAACATATTAGTTGTTTTCACGGTTCAGTTAATCCCCTCCAGATATTATATTGAAATGAAACCAATTCCTCTAAATTTTTTACAAAAAAAATGTTTAAGATCATGTTTTGTGTCGTGACTGACCAATAATATTGATAAATGATGTTAATGCATTTCGTACTTTCAAGATTTAATGTTAACCATTGGTGCGTGCAAAGTATTAAACACCAAAATATTGAACTGTTTTGCTTTATTGGCTATTTTCTAACGAATTAGAATACATTTTCGTTGAGTGTCAAAATAGTTATAGTTTATAATGTTTCTTTTCAAAGTGAGAAGTTAAAAACATTTTTCTTTCTCTTTAAGCTTCTCAGATCCGAAGAGTATGAGAAACTTAGGTTATTTCTTGTTCATAATGTATATAGTTTCTGGTGAGTGTTTATTTTTTGTTAATAGGAAAGTATTTGCAGTCAAAATTTTATCTCTTTTTATTTTATTGGTGAATAGGTATGAAAGACTTCGACTTTCTTGCAAATACAGGCGCAGTGGAAATTGATGAAAACGATAAAGAAGAACTTAGTAAGAGCTTTCATTGATCACGCTTACTTATACTTATCTGAGAAAATTGTTAACCAAAAAGGTTATGTTATTTTGTTATAACACAAAGTAATTATCATACTGAGAGGGATTCAAAAGTGAGTCGATTGCATATTTTAGAGCTATTGAAAGAGTTAATGGGTACACCGATTGGTGACGGTGAGTTTTTTTCTCTAACAACGGTATTTTATCGAATAAACAGTGTCAATAAAATTTTTGTTGACACTGTGATCAGGCCATTATAAGCAAGTTATATGACATGCAGAAAGTCTTTATTCTCTAGTTTTAATTAACACCCCTCTTGAATAAACGCCCCCTTCCATTAAACGCCCTCTAAAATAAGTCAAAAAATAAAAACACACCCCTCAACACACACATTTCTCTCACACACAGAACAAATAAAAACAAAGCTTTTTTTCATTCCTTAATCTTGCAACACTATTCCATTCCTTCGTATTCCCATTTTTCATTTTTGTAATAAACGCTGGATAAAGGCTCTTCTGAAATATACACCCCCTAGAAATGTTTGATTTTTAAATATACGCCCGGGTGTTTATTCGATGAAGTAGGATATAATCATATTGATGCTCAGGAATACGTGTACATTCATGGTATCCATAGAGTTTTGGCAGCAAAACTACAAATTGGGAAGGAAATCTCAAAATTCTACAACTTAATGTATAGCCACATTATTGAGAGAAAATTATCAAACCCAAATTTTGACATAATAGTTATATTATTTACATAATTGTATTTCTTTTCAGCGGTAACAGCGGAGGCGAAAGCATCTAAATTGGCAAAACGCAGCAAAATTAAAATAAATTGCCATCATATCGCAGCCGGAACATCGCACATCAGAAAAAAGTTATTGATGAGTTTATGTCCTGACCTTAGAGAAACATTGTATAATAAACATGCAAATAAAGTTGCAAGTCTCTTAAATACACAATATGCAAGTACTAAATCGCTAGAAGATCAAAAGAATGATTTCATGAATGCGGTTACAGAAATGGCAGAAGCAGCTGGTAACTTGCCAAGTTTGGAATTACATGAAGGGGTAGCAGCATAAGCAATGCTAAATGTATGTAAAGCTTTTAATCACATATAAATCAACTGCATTGGTTCTATTTCCGTCAATTCTGTCAGATACAGACCATTCACAGTGGTAGCAATTATGGAATTTGCCATATGATAGTAACGTTTACATGAAATTTACAGATGATACTAATGATGAAACAGTACTATATGGAGAAGAGTGCCTAAAGATTTCAAAACATCATTGTAAGCCTATCATGATCAAGTATGAATGAAAAGAAATAGGGAATGTACGGTCTAAACGTGACGGTCTAAGGGAAAATCACTACAAGCAGAAATAGTGATCAATATTTGCGATAAAATTAATAAAAGAACAACAGAATTTATTACTAATACATTCGATTTAGTCTTAGAACATCAATATTTGTGATAATTACTTTCTTTATCGCAAACTTTGTACTAATTGCGATAAATTATCAATAGATTTTCACATGATAATTTCGCATAAACTACCGACAAAATTAATATACCGAATAAGCGCTGATTAATTATTCCAGATCTTTGTAGAATAATTAAGAAATTATCGCTATTATCCCAAATATCAATAATTCTCATTAATTTATGACCACAATTATCAATAAGTCTTTGCGATAATATTATTTCTTTGCGGTAATTATCGCAACATTCTTCAAGACTATTGATATTATAGATAGATTTATCAATACTGTCTGTCATTGATTATCGCTATTTGCGCTTATAGTAATTTTCCTTTGAACCCTCACAAATATGATGTACTAAACTTTTAATATAATCCTTTTCTGCATGAGAAGAAATTCTTCAACTGATAGCATGTGATGCAAACTATCATTTTACTGGAAAACAGAATGAATTAATGATAATGGTGATTTTCAATATTAATGACGTCAGCGAAACCATGATGACGAACTGACAAAGTACACACTTATTATTGCAGACAGCATTGTCATAACACGAGGCTCAAAGCAGTTAAAATGTGGAGCCTATAATATTTCATTTCAGATACAAGTTAAAATTTGGCTAATGATTAAGTGAACATATACGTTGTAAAAGTAGTTTCTAGAATATTCATTAACTGTTTAAGTTTAAAAATGAAACAAGCACTATTTAATTATTCTACATGCAAATTTACATGAAAATTGAAGCACTTTCGAAATTGGGTCCAAATTTGCCTGAATCGCCCTTTTTCGCTAAAATAAGAATTGATCCTATATTAGGTCCAAATTTACCTAAATTGTGATGTCATATGCTCTATCATAAGTCATCACAAAATTCCAAGTTATAAGTTATTTCTCTCGGTAGTTTTTTTCCTTTCGGATCCGTAGATACATAGACAGATACCCCACAGACTATTTCTGTATACCTCGGGTTTACACAACTAAAAAATTCGGAAACGAATACATACGCGCGGAAGCTAAATAAAAAGAGCAAAAAAAGGAAACAGTTTTCGCTTTCTTATGATATTTGTTATAAAAGTTTGGTGCAACTTTGAGTCTCAGTCAAAATTTTGTGTTGCTTATAAATAAAAAGCGTGTATTTTCCGGATTGCCTTTTATAGACCAAAGCCATGTATGCATTTCATGTAACCTGCTGCAATGTAATGAGGCTGAATCAATACACCTTTCCCAAATTTCTGTTTAAAAACCGTGTTAATGCTTATTAAGTTTCGCCTCGTTTCTATATATTTTATAGTTTTACTATTTTCATAGCGTTATTACCAAGCAATAGTCACTTGTTATTCCAATTCCCCAGTAGAATAATTAAAAGGAATTAAGACCATAAAAACGAGGCCGTACTTGTTGACTAGGCCATAACACGGTATTTAAACAGAAATTCGGGAAAGGTTTTTTGCTGAAAAACTTGAAAAATCCTTTCTGAACTCAGTATGAGATATTTTATTTCAGTTACACTTACCTTAAAAGCATATCGAATAACCCGGGGTCTATTTTAATTTAAGCGATTAAAGTTTAAGGGAGAGAATATCCAAACAGAAAGCACTAACCTGTTTTCACCATAAATTTAGCGAATCTAAGTGACAGTTCTCTTCTAATACAGCACAATAATGTTTATACTATCCAATAAAGTATGTTGTCTATACATTTAGCAGAAAAATATGACCAAGAATAGTTTTGAAGAATTGCATATGGCATAACTAGAAATATTAAAGGATAAATTTTAATATCTTCGTTGCACTAAACTGTGTCTGTAAATCGAATATTGCCAACAAAAGTTGATCGTAATTCTTCTTTTTCTGTATCCTTCTGTATTCCTTCTGTATTTTTCGGAATCCTTCATGTTGTTTTGCTTTGAAACTATGAAGAATTGTCGGAATAGTATACAGACTTTCCACGGTCAGCAAATTAAATAAGAAGCGAGAAGATGGAGAAGCGATTATTAAATAATATAACTTCAAAATATTAAAAAAAAATATGATTATTTCATGTCTGCTTAATTCAAAAGCATGGAACTGTAAGACACGGTGGACTGGCCCCGAGCCTTCGAACTCAAAATAAGTGATACCCGGGGTATTTCGGTATGCCTTTAATTAGAGAAATTTTCGCAAGTTATTTTTTTAATATTTCGCGTGGATTTATTTTCGCGAATTTTTATTTCTTATAAATATTTTATACATTTTGATTTTGTCATTTCTACCAATTTTTTTATTTCTACACTTTATAAACAAGTTCACCTAAGATGGTGGGTTGTTTAAACGAAGTACGTATCATTTAATTAAAGGTCCATGAGTCATGGAATTATTAGATGTTTACTTAGGGTTAGCTACTCAAATATATATATACTAGTATACCGTGTAAAAAATTTTTACATCTTTCCCAATAAGATGTTTTTACACGCTATACTAACCATTTGATAATAACTCTATGAAATACAAAAACGCAGTCCAAAACGCCGCCCTAAAATCTTTCATCGATTCATGAATTTTTTACCCGCCATACATTTTTACCAAGCATTGATAACCGGTGTATTGAGGTAAAACTATTGATTTCTCCTTTATTTGTCGCCAAAAATAGAATTCACAGAACACGGAAGAAGTTTGTTTGTTAAAAATGTTATTACATGTTTGCGTCGAATCATATTTAATGTAAAGTTTTACTGAAGAAATCAATTTGAGCCATAATTCAAAGCCAATATGGGCCCCAAACGGCAACAGTTAACGAAATAATTATGCGTTTAATGTCATATATATTAAGCCCAGCGAAAAATTGCACACAAATTCAATTGTGACCGCTGTAGTCGGCAATATATTTTAACGTCATGATAATGATGTCATAGTTCCAAGTCCCTCAAATAACTTGCTACAAAAAAATTAAGAAAATAAGAAAATTTAAATAAAAGGCTGTATTTTTTCGACTTCTGAATCCTAACCAATTCTTAATTCTTTCCACTTTCTAACTTTATTGTCAACCAAAAATTCTTTCAGTCTTTGTGGTAAACATATTCATAATTATCAATGCTAATCCTCAGAAAAATTATTCACAAATTGTGAAATATCTCACTCACACACTAAACTACCCACGCAAAATTAACTTTTGGAGTGTATATAGATTTACATATATACGATATAAGGTATTAACTAAATCCTAAAAAGAATCATACCTCCAAATAATGTTTCTTTCTTCAAAGCTGAACTTTCTTCAAAGTTCTTTCTTTATAAATTCCAGGAACAGAGAGATCTCCAATTAGAAAAACGCCATCGGTATTAACTAATTTTACTCACGGCCGAAACCAACAGATTAATTAAATCTCTAATCTTTTATTCCTTCTTGACTTTCTTCTTTCTAACATACTAAAAAATACCATGCTCAACACAGTTTTTACTAAATTTTCTTTTTTTTCTTTGGAAATCTAAAAAAACAAACCGAGATAGGATAAAATGCCGTTTGATGCGTCTTCAACCTTCAACATTACACAACATAAGTCGTAAATGTGTAAAAACTATTCTTCGTAATAAAAACTTGTTTTTTTTATGCATGTTTCTTATTATTACTTTGTCTTAAAAAATGTAAACAAACGCTTCTTTTTTCTTCAAACGACTATTTACCATTCGTTGTCAATAGCTGCTACGTTCGATTGTAATTCGAAGTCTCCGCCTGAGATCCTATATCATGTCTTCCCTAACGTATTTCATATCATAAAACAATTATAAGCACTAAACCGGAGTGCCTTATACTAATACGGAAAAAACATAAACAAATATCCATTGACGAACTTCCCGAGAAAATTTTCCGAAAGTTCTTTCTTTCAAAGTTAGGTAAGAAAAAAGCAAGATTGCGTATTAGTATAAGAAGACTAGTATCCCGTGTAAAAACATTTTACGGTTCCACTCCCAAGAATCTTAAGAAATATAAAAATTCAACCTAAAAATGTTTCTGTTACATTTTCCAACTATTGAGTGAAACCGTAAAATTATGCCTTTGTACGGGATACCTGAATCAATTAAAATGTGAATCGTAAAAAAACATTATACCTCCTCAGTATACACAACCAAAGGATCATTCTTCTATGAATTCATTAAATGCTTTATCCCAATTGCTTGTACCGTGATTATGTAAAACCATGATTGGCACATTCAATATTCTTCTTCATAATTTTTATTTACACTAAATTTTTAATCTAAAAAGAAAGAAGTCGTATAGAAAATAAGCAAGAAAAAAATGAATTCAGAATGTAAAATAGCACTAAATAACCAAGATAAGCACCATGGCTTAAATTCAAACTGAGAATTCCAAAACGACATACGGAAAGCCAGTACAAATAATAAGTAGGCTCCCCTAAAATGTACATGATGCAGCAAAAATAGCCACTTGAAAAGAAATCATACATTACACATTACACACTCCCTCTCTCCTGTCACAGACAAAATAAAACAAACAACAAACAAAATAAAACAGAGATAATTTAAAGAAATATGACTGTGGCCATCATGGAATAGGTAGATGTTATCAATGAAGAGTAAAAAGGAAAGATATTAAGCTATTAAGATCCTCTCTTCCACTAAAAACAAAACAAACAACACACTTAAAAATATATATAGCAATATAAAAACATAGGTTAAACAACGAAATGGAATAGCTATAGGATCTGTGAAGTATAGTATAAAAACCTATAATTTAGGCTGGCGGTGTGGGTTGTATGTAGGGAAAGGGTTAGGGTTCAATCATCATATGAGGGTAGGGAAGCTTTAACTTTCTTAAAAACAGCCACAAAAATTCGCTTGAAAAACAAACAACAACAATAACACAGCAGCAATAATATCTCAGCGTAACACAAAACCCTTTACTGCTTCACATGCAACAAAAAAGCATCAGAAATAACGATGTAGTTCTTCCACACAATATGTTGATAACGTTTCCCACATGGTCGAAATGATTGCAACGACGCAACCATTTTTAATCACAATATGTAAATACCACTTCGTTAACAATCCTCCAATTCCATTAACAGTTTCTTTGCTTTCCAGCACACCATTACTACCAAAAATAACGACATTATCTTCGTGTTTTGATTCAATTTAATGTATATACTTCCACTCGTTAATTCCATCTTTACGAAACCATCAGTTCCAAGAAAAAGAAATAAATCAAAAACCATTTGCTATCATTTGACAACTTCTTCTGTGCAAAACCATTTTTAATAACTGTAAGTAAGTTCTTCACTTCCAGTACACGTTTCTACTATAAACCACACTTTACATTTTTTCTCCCACTCTTTAATTCGTTTAATAATAATACATTCTTTCGCTTGATTTCTTTGTTCGTCTCGCGAATCAATCTTTACGAAAACAAAAACAGATTTGTTTACATTTTAAAAACCCTCGTTTCTTTTCTGCATCATCATCATGCGACTGGTAGTAACTTTACTAATACTTTCGTAACAAACAACAATATTATTCTTCGCTGTTCGAAATAAAAACAAACCAAACAACAAAAAACAGTTCTTCGCTCTTCTTGTTCACCAAACAAAAATGATCGTTGAGAATATTTCAAACGAAAAACCATTGCATTGCATCCTCCACCGTCGAGACTTTTCATTGTCTTCTTTCACGTACAACACGGAAAAACACAAAAGAGCCCGTAAGGTGGAGTCGGGACTATTACTAATACGCAAACGAAAAACCAACTTGCTCGTGCAGTTTCAAACTTCCCCAGACAAACGCGTGAGAAACGGACCGTGAAAAATCGGCAACCTCACACGCAAAATATTTTACCAAACTAAATTTGTTATGCACACTCGCTATTAGTATATAAGACTAGTATACCGTGTAAAATTTTTTTACATCTTTCTCAATAAAATGTTTTTACACGCTATGCTAATCGTTTTATAATAACTCTATGTAATACAAAAACGCAGTCCAAAACGCTGCTTAAAATCTTTCATCAATTCATAAATATTTTACCCGCCATACTAAGCATTTGATAATCTTTTCTAAAATAAATCCTAACCATTCTTAATTCTTTCCACTTTCTAACTTTATAGTCAACCAAAAATACTTTCAGACTTTGTGGTGAATAGATTCATAATTATCAATACTAAATCTCAGATAAAAATATTCACAAATTGTAAAATATCTCACTCACCCCACACTACAATACCCATCGCAGAATTAACTTTTGGAATATATACAGATTTACGTATGTAAGATATAAGGTATTAACTAAATCTTAAAAAGAATCATACCTCCGATAAATTTTTCTTTCTTCAAAGCTGAGTTTTCTTTCTCTATAAATTCCAGGAACAGAGACTAATTTTACTCACGGCCAAAACCAACAGATTAATCAAATCTCTAATCTTTTATACCTTCTTGACTTTCTTCTTTCTATCATTGTACTAAAAAATACCATGCTCAACACAGTTTTTACTAAATTTTCTTTCTTTTCTCTGGAAATCTAAAAAAACAAACCGAAAACTGGATAAAATGCCGTTTGATATGCCTTATACCTTCAACATTATATATAACTCGTAAATATGTAAAAACTATTCTTCGTAAATAAAAATTGTCTTATTTATCCATGTTTCTTATTATTACTTCGTCTTAAAAAATGTAAACAAACGCTTCTTTTTTCTTCAAACAACTATTTTACATTCGTTGTCAATAGCTGCTACATTCGATTGTAATTCGAAGTCTCCGCCTGATATGCTATATCATGTCTTCCCTTACGTATTTTATATCATAAAACAATTATAAGCACTAAGCCGGAGTGCCTTATGCTACTACGGAATAAACATAAACAAACATCCATTGACGAACTTTCCGAAAATTTTTACTTAACGTTCTTTCTTTAAAAGTTAGGTAAGAAAAAAGCAAGATTGCGTATTAGTATAAGAAGATAGTATCCCGTGTAAAAACATTTTACGGTTCACTCTCAAGGATTATGATAAGATATATAAGAATACAGCCTAAAAATGGTTTAATTATACATATTTTCCAGCTATTGAGTGAAACCGTAAAATTATGCCTTTGCCCGGGATACCTGAATCAATTAAAATGTGAATCGTAAAAAAACATTATACCTCCTCAGTATACACAACCAAAGGATCATTCTTCTATGAATTCATTAAATGCTTTATCCAAATTGCTTGTACCGTGATTATGTAAAACCATGATTGGCACATTCAATATTCTTCTTCATAATTTTTATTTACACTATATTTTTAATCTAAAAAGAAAGAAGTCGTATAGAAAAGAAGCAAGAAAAAAATGCATTCAGAATGTAAAATAGCACTAAATAACCAAGATAAGCACCATGGCTTAAATTCAAACTGCAAATTCCAAAATGACACACGCAAAGCCAGTACAAATAATAAGTAGGCTCCCCTAAAATGTATATTATGCAGCAAAATAGCCACTTGAAAAGAAATCATACATTACACATTACACACTCCCTCTCCCCTGCCACAGACAAAATAAAACAAACAACAAACAAAATAAAACAGAGATAATTTAAAGAAATATGACTGTGGCCATCATGGAATAGGTATATGTTATCAATGAAGAGTATAAAGGAAAGATGTTAAGCTAATAAGATCCTCTCCTCCACTAAAAACAAAACAAACAACACACTTAAAAGTATATATAGCAATATAAAAACATAGGTTACACAACGAAATGGAATAGCTAAAAAAATTGGATCTGTGAAGTATAGATATATAATTTAGGCTGGCGGTGTGGGTTGTATGTAGGGAAGGGTTAGGGTTCAATCATCATATGAGGGTAGGGGAGAGAGCTTTAACTTTCTTGAAAACAGCCACAAAAATTCCCTTGAAAAATAAATAACGACACTAACACAGCAATAATATCTCAGCGTAACACAAAACCCTTTACTGCTTCACATGCAACAAAAAAACATCAGAAATAACGATGTAGCTCTTCCACACAATAAATATGTTGATGTTTCCCACATGGTCGAAATGATTGCAACGACGCAACCATTTTTAATCACAATATGTAAATACCACTTCGTTAACTATCCTCCAATTCAATTCAGTCTCTTCGCTTTCCAGCACACCATTACTACCCAAAATAACGACATTATCTTTGTGTTTTCATTCACTTTTTTATGTATATACTTCCACTCGTTAATTCCATCATTACAAAACAATCAATTCCAAGAAAAAGAAATAAATTAAAAACCATTTGCTACCATTTGACGACTTCTTCTGTGCAAAACCATTTTTAATAACTGTAAAAGTAAGATGTTCTTCAATTTCCAGTACACGTTTCTACTACTATTTCTTTCTTCCACTCGTTAATACGTTTAATAATAATAGAATCCTTCGCTTGATTTCTTCGTTCGTCTCGCGAATCAATCTTTACGAAAACAAAAACAGATTTGTTTACATTTTAAAAACCCTCATTTCTTTTCTGCATCATCATCATAGGACTGGTAGTAACTTTACTACTACTTTCGCAACAAACAACAATATTATTCTTCCCTTTTTGAAATAAAAACAAACAACAAACAAAAACAGTTCTTCGCTCTTCTTGTTCAAACAAAAATGATCGTTGAGAATATTTCAAACGAAAAACCATTGCATTGCATCCTCCTCCGTGGAGACCTTTCATAGTCTTCTCTCATGTACAACACCCTTCGGCATGAAAAAACCCGTAAGATGGAGTTGGACCATTACTAATACGCAAATGAAAATACCGAAAAAAAGCTTCTCGCAGCAGCGTGGTTTTACGCGCCCCTCGTGAGAAAATGATCGTGAAATTTTTCTAAATGTATCACTCTCTAAAATAAAAGTGGTATGCACACTCGCTATTAGTATATAAGACTAGTATCCCGTGTAAAAACATTTTACGGTTCACTTTCCCCATGAGTTCACCGCACCATGATAAGAAATATAAAAATGCAACCTAAATATGTTTCTGTTACATTTTCCAACTATTGAGTGAAACCGTAAAATTGTCTTTGCACGGGATACCTGAATCAAATGTGAGTCATAAAAAAATTATACCTGCTCAGGATTCAACCAAAGGGTCTTTCCACCATGAATTCATTAAATGATTTATCCCAATTGCAAGTACCATATGATGTAAAACCATGATTGGCACATTCATTCTCCTTGGTCCATATTCCGTTTTATTAAATTTTCTAAATCTAAAAAGAAAGAAATTGTATAGAACAGAAGCAAATACATGATCATCAGAAACAGAAAAAAATCTCTTAGAATATGAAATAGCACTACATAAATAAATATCATGTGCCCTGTCATTTCCACTATAGAACCAAGATAAGCACCATAACTTAATTTCAGTCTGGGGATTCCTAAACGACATACGTAAAGTCAGCAAACAAAAACACAAACAGCGATAAATTGAAAGAAATATGATAAGATATAGATACAGCAATGATCAATGTAGCTAAAGAGTAAAATGGAGTGATCTTAATGGTCTCCCTCCCACGCTAACCAAAGAAAAAACAAACAACAAATCAGCAGCATATACTTTAAGGAATAATAGCAATAAAATCATTGCTCGAAGGACAAAAGAAAACCTGAAAAAGCTTCGGATGTGTTGTGGTCAGTTATAATTCTCTTGGTATAGTAAGTGGTGTGGGTAGGGGTAGAGGACAGGTATAATCAATCATCAATGAAACCACACCATCTCATTCCAAAGTTTCAACATAAATATGGCAATAATATATTGTTTTAATGAATTTATTAAATGATTTATCCCAATCGCTTGTACTAAATAAATATATGACATAGATACAGGAATACATAGAACCATCATAGAATAGGTAGATGTGATCACAGTGAAGATTAAAATGTAAAGACATTCAGTGGTCTCCCTCTTACTACATCCTTCCCCACTAACAAAACAAACAAAATTATATAATAGCAATAAAAGCATACCTTAAATAAAAGGAAAGATGAAATAACCCTAGGTTGTGTTTAGTACAGTATGAAAACCTATAATTTTAGCAGGCGGTGTGGGGTGTAGGGGGAGAAGGGGTGTTAGATATTCAATCATCATTATGGGGGGGGGGGGGGGGGGTGGGGGGGGAGAGAGAGAGCTTTAACTTTCTTGAAAACAGCCACAAAAATGCGCTTGAAATATAACAACAACAACATCAGCAATAATATTTCAGCGTAACACAAAACCATTTACTGCTTCACATGCAAAGAAACCCCTCAGAAATAATAGTTTAGCTCTTCCAAAACATCTTGATAATGTTGATAATCCCACATGGTCGACATGAAACCAATCGCAACGGCTCAACCATTTTAAGTAAAAAAAATTATGCCACTTCGTTAACAATCCTCTCCAATTCAATTAACAGTTTCTTCGCTTTTTCCAGCACATGTTAGTACCAAAAACAACGACATTATGTTCGTGTTTTCATTCACTTTTTATGTATTTACTTCCACTCGTTGATTCCATCATTACAAAACAATCAATTCCAAAAAAAAAGAAATAAATTAAAAACCATTTGCGTCCATTTTTGACAACTTCTTCTGTGCAACTGTAACATATAAATAACTAAGATGTTCTACAGTTACCAGTACAGTACATGTTTCTGCTTTTATAAACCATACATTTGTTCTTCCACTCTTTAATTTGCGTTTAATAATATCCTTCGTTTCATTTCTTCGTTCGTCTCGCGAATCAATCTTTACGAAAACAAAATCAGATTTGTTTACATTTTAAAAACCCTCGTTTCTTTTCTGCATCATACGACGGGTGGTAAACATACTAATACTTTCTTTCATAACAATACTGTTCTTCGCTTGTGAAATAAAAACAAACAAAACAAACAACAAAAACAAAACAAACAACAAAAACAAAACAAACAACAAAAAACGCTTCTTCTCTCTTCTTTTTCATCAACAAAAATGATCGTTGAGAATATTTCAAACGAAAAAACATTGCATTGCATCCTCCTCCGTGGAGACCTTTCATCGCCTTCTCTCACGTACAACACACTTCGACATGAAAAAAACCGTAAGATGGAGTTGGACCATTACTAATACGCAAATGAAAATACCGAAAAAACGCTTGTCGCAGCAGCGTGGTTTTACGCGCCCCTCGTGAGAAAATGACCGTGAAATTTTTCTAAATGTATCACTCTCTAAAATAAAAGTGGTATGCACACTCGCTATTAGTATATAGACTAGTATCCCGGGTAAAAACATTTTACCAGGTTGATTTTCTCCATGTATTACTTCACATACCGCCCATGATCTTCCTCTTTCAAAATATAAGGGTGACAAAAATAAAATCACACAATCCAAAAGAATAGGTACCACTGAGTTGTAGAGCTCGAAAAGCTGATCAAGAAAATGTATGGGATCGTCTGTGTACGTTGTACCGTTACGGAGATATCGTCGATCAAAAATTGTGATGACGTCACACCCGTCCCCAAAAAATTTTAGACCCAAATTTTTTCGACACCCCATCGCCAATATCGCACGTCCAAAGTGACGTCAGTTATTCCCATTGCTTTTCGAGATATTTGACCCTAAAAATCGCGTTCCATTTAGGGTGCAATGCAATGTGCCCACTGACGTCGCGGTATTCCTATATTATTAATATCGCCTATATCTCGACAACTCAGTTACGCACGATCTAAAATTTAATCATAACATTTTCCATACGAACATTTCGTTCCCAGTCCTTTTATTCACACTGACCAAACTAAAAAGTGGATGCACAACTCGCTATTAGTATATAGACTAGTATCCCGTGTAAAAACATTTTACTGGTTCACTTTCCCCATGAGTTACCACCATCCCGTGATTTTTCTATCAATATAGGGGTGACCGAAAATAAAATTACACAATCCAAAAGGTTAAGTATCACTAAGTTATAAAGCTCCATGGTCACCGCCATATTGTAAGAGAGAGGGTAAGCACAGGGGTTGGGGTCAGTAACTCATGGGGAAAGTGAACCGGTAAAATGTTTTTCATACATACATAAATGATACATGCTAGTATCCCGGGTAAAAACATTTTACAGGTTAATTTTTACCATTATTTGGCGCCCCCACCACCCGTGCTCTTCCTCTTTCATAATTTAGGGGTGTATATATTATATAGCTTGTAAAATGTTTTTGCAGGTTTACTTTCCCCATGGTTTATATCCCATGTTCTTCTTCTTAATATGGTTGTGACGAAAAATAAAACCACGCAATCCAAAAGGATAAGTAGTACCACCCTATAGAGCTCAAAATGCAGATCAAAGCTATTACATAAAAAAAAATCGAACAATATGAAAGCTTGTTTTTTGTCCTTATTTGGTAAAGATTATATTTATCTATTGAGTTTTTATAAAAATATATATAGATAGATAGATTAATCATAAAACTTATATTTCATTTGAAACAGACGCATTGGTGATGATAGCGAGGGGTCCTCAAATCGACAAAAGAGATTAATAAATGAGACAAAAAAATAGGTATGCGAATGTAATTAATAAATTCCAATCTATTGTCTGTTTTTTTTATACAATACCTTAATAGATTTTCAAGATTCAATCCAGGTTTCAGACTTTTAGCATCTCATTTTAATTACAATCGCAGTTGTGTCAAGTTTAATATTTAATTTTATTGTCTGATTTCTTTTAATCTCATCAGCTTTTACGTGGAAACAATAGAAATAATAGAAACATTACATTTCTATTTATTTTTGTTTTTTCACGAATAGCGCGGCACTACATTTTGAAGGGCCTCCGCTATCATCATCAGGCATATTAAAAAAATATACCGAAAATAAAATCACACAATCCAAAAGAATAAGTACCACTAAGTTGTAGAGCTCGAAAAGCTGATCAAGAAAATGTATGGGATCGCCTGCGTACGACTTACCGTTACGGAGATATCGCCGATCAAAGATTCTGATGACATCACACCCGTCCCCAAAAAGTTTTAGACCCAAATCTTTCAACACCCCATCGCCATATCGCGCGCCCAAAGGGACGTCAGTTATTCTCATTGGTTCTCGAGATATTTGCCCTTAAATATCGCGTTCTATTTAGGGTGCAATGCAATGTGCCCACTGACGTCGCGCTACTCCTATAATACTAATCGCCATTAGAGTCACAACTCAGTTACGCACGATCTAAAATTTAATTATAACATTTTCTATACGAACATTTCGTTCCCAGTCCTTTTATTCACACTGACCGAACTAAAAAGTGGATGCACAACTCGCTATTAGTATATAGACTAGTATCCCGTGTAAAAACATTTTACGGTTCACTTTCCCCATGAGTTCACCGAACCATGATAAGAAATATAAAAATGCAACCTAAATATGTTTCTGTTACATTTTCCAACTATTGAGTGAAACCGTAAAATTGTCTTTGCACGGGATACCTGAATCAAATGTGAATCATAAAAAAAAATTATACCTGCTCAGGTTTCAACCGAAGGGTCTTTCCACAATGAATTCATTAAATGATTTAACAAAATCGGCTGTACCGTGATGTTAAACCATGATTGGCACATTCATTCTCCTTGGTCATATATTCCGTTTTATTAAATTTTCTAAATCTAAAAAGAAAGAAATCGTATAGAACAGAAGCAAATACATGATCATCAGAAACAGAAAAAAATCTTTTAGAATGTAAAATAGCACTACGTAAATAAATATCATGTGCCCTGTCATTTCCACTATAGAACCAAGATAAGCACCATAGCTTAAATTCAGCCTGGGGATTCCTAAACGACATACGTAAAGTCAGCAAACAAAAACACAAACAGTGATAAATTGAAAGAAATATAAGATATAGATACAGCAAAATGGAATGATCTTAATGGTCTCCCTCCCACGCTAATAAAAGAAAAAACAAACAACAAATCAGCAGCATATACTTTAAGGAATAATAGCAATAAAATCATTGCTCGAAGGACAAAAGAAAATCTGAAAAAGCTTGGGATGTGTTGTGGTCAGTTATAATTCTCATGGCATAGTAAGTGGTGTGGGTAGGGGTAGAGGACAGGGATAATCAATCATCATTAAAACCAAACCATCTTGCTCCAAAGTTTCAACATAAATATGGCAATATAATATTGTCAGCCACGATAATTCTTCTAACAACAAACTCTAATATTACACTGTCGTTAGAAATAATTTTCCACATTCTTGTGACTATTATGCATACCCTATTATAAAAAAAAGGAAAACAAACCAAAAAAATAGATATATGCTATGAGTATTTTTGTTACAGCTCAGAGCCAAACACAAATCTATTATATATTTCATTTCTGATAGAGAAATTCATAAGCAGTGACACAGAATCAAAATAAGATGCTGGTAGTGGGTAGAATAATTTAAATAAAGCAGACACGATGATGGGGAAGGGAGAGCTCTAACTTTCTTGAAAACAGCCACAAAAATTCGCTTGAAGAATTGCAACAATGACACAGCAGCAATAATCTCTCAGCGTAACATAACACTCTTTACTACAGTTTCACACGCAAAAAACCTCACAGAAATAATGATTTTGCCCTTTATCCTACCATAAATATCAACATTATCTGTTGATAATGTTTCCCACATGGTCGAAGTGATTGCAACGGTGCAACCATTTTTAATAACTGCAAAGAGAAAATAAATGCCACTTCGTTAACAATCCTCTCCAATTCAATTATCAGTTTCTTCGCTTTCCAGCACACGTTAGTACCAAAAACAACGACATTATCTTCGTGTTTTCATTCACTTTTTTATGTATATACTTCCACTCGTTGATTCCATCATTACAAAACGATCAATTCCACAAAAAAGAAATAAATTAAAAACCATTTGCTTCCATTTGACCTCTTCTTCTGTGCAACCATTTAATAACTGTAACATAAATAAGTCAGATGTTTTTCAGTTTCCAGTACAGTACACGTTTCTGCTTTTATAAACCATACATTTTTCCTTCCACTCGTTAATTCGCGTTTAATAATAATACAATATTCTTTGTTTCATTTCTTCGTTCGTCTCGCGAATCAATCTTTAAGAAAACAAAATCAGACTTGTTTACGTTTTAAAAACCCTCGTTTCTTTTCTGCATCATCATCATACGACTGGTAGTAACTTTACTAATACTTTCCCAACAAACAACAATATTATTCTTCCCTTTTTGAAATAAAAACAAACAACAAAAAACAAAAACAGTTCTTCGCTCTTCTTGTTCAAACAAAAATGATCGTTGAGAATATTTCAAACGAAAAACCATTGCATTGCATCCTCCTCCGTGGAGACCTTTCATCGTCTTCTCTCACGTACAACACCCTTCGACATGAAAAAAACCGTAAGATGGAGTTGGACCATTACTAATACTGAAAAATACCGAAAAAAAGCTTCTCGCAGCAGCGTGGTTTTACGCGCTCCCCGTGAGAAAATGACCGTGAAATTTTTCTAAATGTATCACTCTCTAAAATAAAAGTGGTATGCACACTCGCTATTAGTATATAAGATATATATTCGTGGATTTTTCACAAGGATCCAAATTCGCGAAAATTTGTCCTGCAAATAATTTTCTTCCTTAAGGAAGTGAGTTATACCCGAATTTCAAAAAAGACAACTCTTTTGTCGGACAAAATTTTTACTCAGTGAAAATTATCATCAGACGAAATGATCCAGATTAGAAAGTTTTCGTCACTTTTTTCCGACAATGTTTACTTTAGTCGGAGAAACTTACGAAAGTCCAAAATCGTCCATTCGCAAAAGTTTATCCAGTGAAAAAAAGTCCAAGTATTTTTGTCTTTTGAGCACATTGAAGACATAAAAAAAGAGTTGAAATAAGTACCAGAGAAGCTCCCGAGCCGGCGCAAAACACAATTGAATCCTTAAAATTACGTAAGAACCAAGGCTGTTAAAGCCTTACTCTAACTTAATTTTGCAGACTGTGAACTCAGTTTTGACGGCTGGGTCTTGTCAACGTATTTTCCAACTGATCACAAACTCGTCCCCAGCGTTTCTTCGCCTTTTCGATATTTGGATGACTTTTGTCGTCAAATATCGAAAAAGCGAACAGGAGCTGGGGACGAGTTTGCCTGATTAGGCTGGACGGCATGCTTAAAGCGCTCTTTCACTGTGGTTGGCAAAGAATAGAACAGGTACCAGGAGTTACAAAAATAACTTGTTTCCTTATATCATTATTTTTAGAAGGGTTCAATCAATTACTACAACTGGTTTTTCTTTTTCTTGTTCCTTACGTTCCATTGTTGTTGTTTTTAAACATATCTCGAATAACCATGGTTTTCTATTTTGTTTTCGTAACTTTCACTTCGCTTTTTCGCTTTCTTTTATCGGGCGGCTCATTTGCTTCATCAGAATTTCTTTATTTTTTACGTACAGACAAATTTCAACGGACACTTTACAAGGAATCTCTAACCCTCCTTGAACTAGTGATGAACTTCTGTAACTTGAAGACGTAAGTTCTACCGAAACAACGGCATCTCGGTCCAGAAGAAACTTCGTTGCCCTTGAAAGTTCCCGTGGTAGATGTCCAACTGTATCTCTATCATCATTACAAGTACGTATAGCAAATACATCAAACGGATTATCCCGTTCGTGGGAACACCGTGGTTTTATGTTTCCAATATTTTCTTTAGAAGTCCTCAAACAGCTGCATCAAATTCAATTTCTATAAGATTTGACATCTTGTATCCTTGTAGTCTTGTATTTTTATTTTGTAGCTCGTTTGGAAAAAACACCCTTGCACCCTTGTTGGAGCCTCTGATAAAAGATCTATTACTGGAACTTTCTCGATCACTTTCTTCGGTGATTTTCTACCTATGCAACTAATTCACGGAAGAAATTTATTCAAAAGTCTACTACGCTACGAATTGTATTGGCCATTTTTTCTTTTTTCTTTTTGTTCGTTCATTATTATTATTGTTATTATTATTATTATTATTATTATTGTTATTATTATTATTATTAATATTATTGTTATTATTATTATTATTATTATTATTGTTATTATTATTATTATTATTATTATTGTTATTATTATTATTATTATTATTATTGTTATTATTATTATTATTATTATTATTGTTATTATTATTATTATTATTATTATTGTTATTATTATTATTATTATTATTATTGTTATTATTATTATTATTATTATTATTATTATTATTATTATAATAAAACATATTTATACAGGTTGGCTTTTTCAGAAATTAAAATTCTGCTATCAATATAGGACCTGTTTTAAAAATTATATACAATAAAGACTAGAATATCTAAGGAAATAAGGAAAATAAAAAACGATAAAAGGGGCTCAATGGAGAAACATCAGTCACAACCGAATAAAGAAATAGAGAAAAAGTATGAAATGCAAGGAGAAAAATAATGCAAATATCTCATCTTCAAAATGCCTCAATAGTGATATGTGAGTTGATGGCAATGGAATAGCTAGACAAATTAGGTAGCTGAATAAATTAATCTTTTAAATTTACAGATAGATTCATGTCTTCTTAAGTTGACAGACAATTCATTGAAAATCAGGGCACCTTGGACAGCAAATGATCTTCTTCCAGATTCAGCTCTTGATTTTGGAATAACCAAACGATTACCACTTCCTCGTGTTGTAACGTTATGTTGGAATCTCTCGAAATTGAATAAATCGCTTTTGATTCCATGCAAATGTTTGAACACTTCAATAGCTGATCTTTCTTTGATCTTGCTGGTTACAGATTTTCGATACTCTACTCCGATAACTTCCGAAGATTTCTTCCCCAACCGATTTAATTTCGTACAAACAGGTGTTATTCCAAGGTATACTGGAGCGCAGTATAACATTACCGGCTCGATCATTGCTCTATAGATTGTATCAGCAGCTTTACTTGTCAAGTTATAACGTACGCGTTTCAATGAATTCACTCTTTGACTCACTTTCTTGATTAGCTTCGAACTTTGATCAAACATCGATAAATTATCAAAGATAATGTCCAAATATTCATATTTCAATTCCTGGTGAATGATTGAGCCAAGGATGTTGATAATACAGGAAGGTTGCCTCTTTAATTTTTGGGCAGTACCATATATGACATACTCTGTTTTTCCAATTTTCAGATTTAATATGAGATGATTGCTTTCAAACCACCTGAATAAATATTCTCCTTCACTACACAATGTATTTTCGATAGTTTTGGTAGACTCATGAGAATACAGTAAAACGGCATCATCGGCATACATCAATAGTTTGCATTTAATAAGTCCTAGATGCGCATCGTTCACTAGCAGAATAAAGAGCAAGGGACCCAGTTTGGATCCTTGCAGAACACCAAAGATTATATCGTTCAGTTCCGAAGAGGTTTGATAACATGAAACGTATTGCTTCCCGTTGAAGAGGTAGATTGGTTACCAATCCAATTCAATATCGCAGATACCATAGAACGGAAGCTTACTGAGAAGGCATAAGTGACTAACAGTGTCGAAGGCCTTTCGTAAGTCTATGCTCAATGCACCTGTGCGTCTCTTATGTGTTCGTGTAAGTTGAGGACAGCATCCTGAGTCGATTTTCGCTTTCTAAAGCCATATTGACGTTCATATAGTAAATTGTTTGTTTCTAGAAATTCAGTGAGCTGCTTAAAAACAATTCTTTCTAAGATTTTCGACAAGACGTTGAGTACAGAGATTGGACAATAATTATCAAAACTAGAACGTTCTCCAGCTTTGTAAACTGGCATAACCTTTGCAATTTTTTCTGCTGTTGGGAATGATCCAGATTTCAAATTTGCATTTGCTAAGTGACAGAGAGGAACAGATAGTTCTCTTTGAGCATCTTTCAGCATTGACGCAGGAATGCTGTCATGACCTGTGGCTTTGGAGGCCTTCGATGATTTTAGTAGTTTCTGAATATATTGTGGAGAAACAGCTTTAAATTTGAACAGTTTACCTAATTTATTATTAGTACCGATGTGCATATTGTTATATGATTTCCATGCTCGATCATGTAACGACATAATTTCACGTTGTAACTTTGAACCAACGGTTGAGAAAAAGTCACAAAACGAATTTACTATTGTTTGCTTGTCAGCACATTTTTCATTATTATTTGATTTCGGCTTAGATGGAAAAAGTTTTTTAATGCATTTCCAAAAATCAGCAGGTTTGAATGAATTTTCCTGCAAGAAATTGCAACAATAATTACTTTTAGATCGCCTAATAGCGTAAGTAGTTGAATTGCGAAGGCGACGATAGTTGGACCAGTCGGTTGAAGAATTTGTACGCCGAGCTTCTTTCAAGTAGTGATCACGTTCATTTATTAAACGTTTAATCTCGACAGTCAGCCAAGGTGCTGGTTTACCGCGAACCATTTTTTCTTTAACGGGGGCGTGATGGTTTACTATCTCAAGTAGTTTCGATTTGAAGTTATTCCAAGAAGCATTAAAATCTGAGCTTAAAATTTCTCGATACCAAACAACATTTTCTATATCTTTTCTGAATGCATCAGGATCATACTTGGAGAAATCTCTGGTAAACGTCTTATGCGGGGAAAACTGTTGTGTGTATAATTTTCTTACGATATCCACGATGTCATGATCACTCAACAATTGTTTCTGAAATAGTCCTTTCATTGTTTGAA
This sequence comes from Turritopsis rubra, assembly GCA_039566895.2. Taxonomy (NCBI): domain Eukaryota; kingdom Metazoa; phylum Cnidaria; class Hydrozoa; order Anthoathecata; family Oceaniidae; genus Turritopsis; species Turritopsis rubra. Next base: position 8,563,429 of record CM077620.1, read on the forward strand.
AACATAAGATCGATAAGTGTTTTAGTGTGCTCAGTAACTCTTGTTGGTTGTTTGATGAGTTGCTTGAAAGCATTGATTTTCATAATGTATTTTATTTCTTTATGATCATTTTGTTCCGAGTAATTACAGTTCATTTCTCCAGCAAATAGAATTTCTTTATCTTCGAAATTTACGATATTAATTATATCCTCAAGTTTTTGAGTAAAGTTTTTATCAAGATGACGAGATGAATCCGGGGGTCGATACATAAAACAAATAAGGATAGAACGAGAGTTTTGGATAGACAACTCGATCCAGATAGCCTCAATTCCCTCCACTTCGAGATCTTTTCTTCTTTCATAAATTATATCATTTCTAATATAACACATAACTCCGCCGTGGCTTCCAGATTTTCGATCGAGTCTTTCAACAAAATACCCGTCAATCATGATCTCGTCATCCGATATAGACTTTCAGTGATACCAAAAATATTAACCACTTTATTTCGTAAAAATTCTCTCACATAATCGATTTTTCCAGAAACTCCATTGAGGTTTTGAAGTAAAATCTTCATCCCTTTATTCCGTAAAAATGCTTTCATCGATGGTCCAGGACAGCTTTCGATATCTCCGGCCAAGATTATAAGGGTGAGCCACGTACAAATTTGTGCTTCGGCGTGAAATTGTTCTTCAAAAACCATAAACTTGAGTATGTATGGGTATACCAATATAAACTTTAAAATTATAAACACTGTTAAATCCAGTAATAACACGTCCGCTATCACTGACGCCATGTTGAAATTCCAAAAAATGTGAGCAAGAGATAGTGAAAAGGATGACGGTAACGAGAGTGACGAATGGGAACGCCCAGAAAGATCAGCATTCGATTTGTTTGGCAATTTTGACGATGAAAAAGATTTGTAATTAGTTATATACTTATAAAAAAGTTAAAAAAGTTTCATTTCATGAGTAATTTTTACCTGAAGAGTCGATTCTTTTTCACTCATAATCCTTATGACCGCGAAAATAAATCCACAGGAAATTTTTCGAAACAATCATTCGCGAAAATAAATCAAAAAAATTTAACAAATGGTATTCAAACCAAATCGCCAAGCAGCTTGATGACGGTGTAAACTTAGAAGAAGTCCATGTTAGGTTACGACTGTCACTACTTAAGCCATTACACGGAGGATGGCTAATGGAATTGAATAAGCAGATGACTTCCGAAAATGGGCGTGATATCATAATGAGTGGGTGGATCAAGAAACTTATCGTCAATAGACCCCTTCAATGACATTGATTCTATGTTATATGAGGTGGAGGTCAATTCAAATCAATCGTCCATTTGCATTATGGGGGAAGAGGAGCAGCAAGAGAGAGGAGCGTTTGCAATTTTCGACGACTTCGATAATGAACAAGTTTAACACCTTAATGCGAGTTTTAATAAAATCTAAATCCTCAGGCGCAGAAATTCCTGCGTTTTTAATATGACGGAACAAAAGTTCAAAATTGACTAAATAACCGTGATTAAGATTTTGAGGTGGCAAGGAAAAGTTTAAACCCTTAACAAGAAGTGATTTTTCTAGTTCAGTAAGTTCATATGTAGAATAATTATAAATAACCTCATTGGGATCGTTACAAGCTGTCTGTTCACGAGCCAAATTGAATAACTTGCGTTCTTGAATTACACGATGGTGATTTATTTTCTTGTCATTTATTCCCCAAAACAACGATGTCATATGAGTAAGATCGATAATTGATAGTATTTCTTTCAAATTAGCCTTTATGCAGTGAAATTCAATCTTGCATTGGCGAACCTGTGATCTTTTCTGGGAGAGCTCTTCTTGTAGTAAACGCTTTTGACATTGTTTGTAAGCGGTAGAATTCTGTAGTCCACGATTCGCAACTTTAAACTTCAGAAAATTAGGGACAAGTTCGTTACTTTCACAATATTCTAAGAATTCTAAGTCATGTTTGACTTTTCAAAAACGAAAATCTAACTCCTCAAACTTACGTATTAAACCAACAGCGTCAGTGTCATATCTTGTACGAGTAACGTCAATGACGGATTTTTGAGTTGAGGAAAACATAAACGGCGACTCGAAAAAACATGTTAGGATCTACAAATACGTTTTGATTAGAATGAAATTTAAAGCAGCAATTTAGACAGCATTTAACACATATAGTCGATTATTAAACTAACTGTGACATAGCTGACGAAGTTATACGACAAATCCAGAGTGACGATAGTTGGTCACCATCAGAATGACATTAAAGTAAAACCAACGAAAATATTGTAAGTTAAACAAAAACAGAAAAGAGACAAAATTTAGCGACACATCCTTTATTTTAATGACAACGTTTCGAGCGTACAACGCCCATTACCAAGTCAAAATATTTAATACAAATATCGATTTTATATAAAATTATATAGAAGAAAATTATTTCCACAAGGGATCGTGTAAACTTTAAAATTTACCAAGTAAGGACAAAAATGCTCCGAAAAATATGCTAGTTATAAAGATACAATGGTACAGAACGAATTGTTCTGGTAAGAACCGGGTTGTCAGCGTGGGAAGTATACTAAAATCGTCACAACTAACCTTGTGACCAGTAGATAACATGCCCTGACGGATAGCCGTAGGATTTGCATTAGAAGACGATACTTTACCGGTTAGAGGAGAAACGCCCATGTGTTCACTCATTTCGACTTTAAAATGGCGCTTAGTTTGGGCAATAAAGGGAGCATTGCAGCAACAACACGAAAAATGATAAACAATGCCAGAGATATACTGCCACAATATATCACAACACCTAACGAAATTTGAAAATGGACATTATGTCACAAAAAAAAATCTTGAAATAAATGAAAACTGACTGATATTAAAATTACAGAATTGACGTCATCATGAAGTATAGAGAAACAAAAACATACTTTACAAATATTACAAATCATTGCTTCTAACCCCTTAGGGGCTGTTCATATGGATACAAATTACCTCGGTAAGCGGGAAAACTTTTCTACGCTTTACTTAGTGAGATCTCGCCCCTCTTGAGAAATGGTTTTAAAAAATTACATTACGTTCATATGAGAAAAAGAATTTCCCCGGTATACACCTTCCCGAATTTCTGTTTAAACACCGTGTTTTGAGCTAGTCAGTACATCCAACCTCGTTTTTACGAAATTTATTATTTCAATAATGTTTTAACTTTATTATTATCTCTATTACCAGTAGAAAGATTACAGGCCATTTTGATATCTGAAACGAAGTTGGATGTACTAACTACGCCAAAACACGACGTGTAAACAGAAATTCAGGAAAGGTGTATTGATAGGCGAGCTCTCGGTAGGCGGGAGGATATTTTTCTCATATGAACACAATTTTCTCGGTAAACGACGGGGAAATTTTACAGCAAAATTTTGTATTTATTCTTTTGTTCTTTCACCGTTACGTCATCATACACGTGCAGTTCATTTCCTCGCTTACCGAGCAGAACGAAACTTTTTAGTATCTCCAAAAAATTTTCTGCTTACGGAGGTAATATTTATCCATATGAACCGCCCCTAAGAGATCTCATAATACCAATCCGTTATATGAACTGTATGCCTAACACGAAAAATTGGATTGGAAATAAGTTGAGCTCATCATTTCCACACAAAACATATTGGTAGTTAGGTAAATGAAAGTAACAACACGCGAAATTGGCATCAACATAAATGAAAAGTTAGAGATGTAGCAGGCCACCACCATCGTGTGGAATTTACTGCCGAAAAACTGTTTGATGTCAAAATAATTGATGATTAAGTGATACACGAGTCCAACTCGTTACACATTCAGCACAGTTAACAGTTGAATATGGCAAAAACATTTTCGTCACAAGTACAACGCAATGGATATCAGTCCACTGATCATTTTGTAATGAGTATTTGGCGAGAGTACGGAGAACTAGGACGTTCAGTGTTAGATCAACTGAGATTTAGTGCAATAATCTAATTTTTACGAATGAAATTGATTATTTTATTTATTTCCCTTTGTATAGTTTCGATCATGGGCGTGGAATAAAGGGTTCGTTTCTATGGTAGTAGATGGGCGTGGAATAAAGGGTTCGTTTCTATGGTAGTAGATTACACTTGATATGCATAATAACATTCATATAGTATTTTTATATATTTCTAAAATATTAACCATAAAAATATTGATATATTATATCAAAAAAAAATGCAAATTAAAAAAAAAGAAAATTGAAAAAGGTTTTTCATTGTACTTCTAAAAATATATGCAAAATCAATCCACAATCTCATAATTCTGTTATCTCTGTATAAAACAACTACCACAATGCAATGTTATTTACTTGTTTTGGCGTTGTTTGACGATATAGTTTTACAGCAGTGGGAATATTAGTTTTCTGTGATAACTCCTTTATTATGCCGTTGGAAACAGTTACGAAAAGTAGTGCGCAGTTGGCCAAAATCAGTGCTTCTTATTTTGTGCGCAGGGCTATTTTTCTTCAGATTTGTGGACTGTAACAGTGCGCATTTAGAACCCATCTGAGTATATTTTCTATAAATTTTCTATTATGATGTGAAAGGATGCACAACTAAAGTAAAGATGTCTGCATCAAGAAACCTTTCAAATACATCCGAAGGGAATGTTGGGAAGATTAGATCATTAACAAAAATTGACTTTTATGTTTTTCTCTTCTAATAGAGTGCGCAGCCGTCGAAATAATTATTTTAAGGTGCAAATTAAGTTAGAATAGTTACGATGTTCGAGATAACTGAATTATGGCAATGCACATGCAAATATTGCTGCGAAGAAAACGAGCAATGCTACGTCAAAAAGAAATGAACATCAAAAGGTTGCATATAACGATTTATGTAATACTACAGTACATTATTTTTATGTAGATGACACATTAAATTGCATTAAAAGGAAATTGTTATTCCAATTGTTATTCATTATTCCACCAACAGCTTCAACTGTCAAAAATATTTTCTTCAGAAAAAAGCTAATCTCTATCATTTTCAAATTCCATATATTCATCAGAAAGTGGTCTTCTCATGCACTAAAACATAAAGGTGATTTTTAAGTGAGTCAAAAGTACAGAGAAAAGAATAAATACATTAAAAAGGACATACAAGCTTTTCTGATAAGAAACATGAGGCTTAAATCTTTCAAAAACCAAAGTAACTGCTAAGCAACAACCCAACTTAAAACTGATTTGCTTAACAAACAGAAAGAAAAAAAACGAAACGAAAAACCCCGGAAAACAAAAGAAAGGCGAAACTTGATCTTCCCACGTAAATAGTCAACAAGCAACAAAGTAAACAACAAATGTGCCAGTAAAAGAGGCTGAGCGAATTTCAGCCTCAAACAAAGTTTTTTGTTGCTTACAAAAAAAGCAGTAAATGAAAAGAAGAGATAACTTACGGGAATTTTATTAAGAAAATCAAAACCAATTGCAAAATAGACCTACAATAAAATATTTTTAAATAGAATTTTAACAAAGTTAAAACAATTAGAACCAGAATCTCCTTTTCTTTATGACGATACAAAGTGATGGTGAAACAAAGTGATGGTGAGACAAATGATTATTTTTACTTATCATAATTAAAGATACACGCTAAAAAACTAATCAACTCATCAAAGTCGATTCCGAAGGAATTTCTAAAGTTATTAGAATACTTCCTTAACTCTCTTTAACACCGATATTTTGTCAAGCTGTCCTACCTAGTCTCTCGTTTTCATGCGTTATCAACCATGTTAAAAATATGGTTGAGTACCACCTGAAAGTGCGCAACTTTTTATTGATATCCTGATGTAGCCTACACATAGGGATTCTAGAAAATCAATCGTGGCACGTCTGTACCCGGAGCATGGAACCTATAGAGCACTCCAACGTAGATAGAAAAACTAAGGATTGAAAATAGTGTGTTTTCATGTTATGGAACTACTATATGTCTCTATGATTGTTTTCTATGACATAAAAACTAACTAAAATTAGTTTAGAAATATAGTTTAAGGGTAGTATCTTAAAATTATAAGAGGGAAAAAGGAACAAAGGAACTGTAGTTTATGTTATAATGAAGAAACTCGACCAATACAGTCAAAAGTAAAATCAAACTGGAGTTTAATTTCCTCTAAAGAAAACAATTATTGAAACTGTGTTCTCCCTTTTTACAAAGGACTAACCAACTGACATTTTTTAAATCAAAATAACTTTATAGTGATTATTATGGGGACAAAAACACTATCACGAAAAACAGACAAAATCCTAAATTAAATACATTGACGCATTAGAAACCTTTATTCACCCTCCTCCACAGCGAAAAAGAAAAAGACATATTAAATATATTTTGGTGTATTCTGATTGCCGTTTGTCACAGAAACTTTAAAGTTGGTTAGTATTGTTACTTCGGGGATGGTAAGATCATACTGCACTCATCCACAGGGTCTAAAGCGAAAATGTTGGCATTTTTCCTCCTCTCTATAAAATGTATACCAATTGGCTAAAAGAACTTAATTCACTATCAACATTTTGGCACTCATCAGTAGAGTACAAATGGTTTAAAAGATGTCACTTGATTGGTTAATCACGTAAACGTTCATGGTTATTTAGCACAGGTAAATTTTCAAGTTCAAGGCCATACAACTACTTCAAAGTAAAAGCTGCATAAGAATAGGAGGAGAATAAGAGGAGAGATAACCATTAACATAAAACTGGAGGTGAAAATGGTGGGAGGAAAAGGTAGGAAAGAATGTGAAAGACACTTAGACATGCATCGAAGTGAAGTTTTTATATTTCAAACCGGTTTGAGTCCACTTCGGGTCTAATGTAAACGGCCTCTTACAAGATCAGACGCACAAGAAAAGGAGCAGTCATTTCAGAGTTTTTCAACAGTTGGAAATTTCCCGGATCAAGCCTAGTAGGTTTCTGATGGTATTGATTCAATATGAGTGATACAAAGGAGGCAAAAAGAACTGATAAAAAAATTCACTTAACAGAATATGTAGCATCTCAATAACGGGAAAATAATAAACCCTTGACTTATCAAAGTTCACAGATATTTTCAAGTATTGCTGGTTTATAGTTCTTCCAAAAAGATATAAAACATGATTGATAAGGCTAAAACACTTGTATTTTTTTATTGAAATAATTTTTGTTGTAGAATTCTTTATTTTCATTTATATTCATAAATCCTTACCATCTATTGATATCAATAACAGAAAAGGATTTCTGAGACAATTGATTGAAGGAAGCCTAATTTTAAGGAGATAAAAGTAACAACCCATTTTTAACCCATCCGGAGATCATTACTAATTTACAAAAGCAAGAATACAAAGTAGAGTCATCAGCATCGATTGTTAGTCAACAGATGCATTGGTCAGGAAAGTCGTGCGATCAGATACACCAAAACATTGCAGCTTCCTGAAATCCCAGCATGTTATACTTTTTTGAGGATAGATCTTTATCTTAATTGTTGCGAGGACCATTGAAAAGACAATAAATAGAAGACATATTACCTTACGTGGATAAAATAAAGTTTTTTCTAAAATCCATGCGAAAAATGAAAAAATAGGGCCAACCGCGAAATTAATCCAAGCAAAATTTAATTTTGAAAATGCATTTCTTTTTAATCGATTTCTATAATTCCAAAATTTTTATACACATAAGGTATTATCTGTAACACTTAAAATGAGATGAGAGATAGCAGCAGCACTGGCAGGAGGAAAAGAGAAAAATAAGTTTGAGCTGCATTTATGCGTTGGAATGCGTGTATAAATGCCAGCGGATTCCCAAAAAGTGACTTCCTCGGTACATTCCTCGGCAGGTTTGGATGTTTGAAGCATGCAATCGCATCAATCACAACGGCCATAGCTAAATAAAAGTACAATGGATTTCGGGGCTGAGCTGCAGGGAATCAACTGAAAGAACAGCATGAAGATGATGGAGGTTAACAGAAGTTGAAGAGAGCAGTTACGAATTTGAGTAGGAGACACAGTAACCTAATTGAGTGATTGAGAAAATTAAAAATAATTCCAAGGCACTGATTCCGTAAACACCATGAGCCAATCTTCATTGTGAATGTTAAAATCACCAAAAACAAATATATTCAATAGCGCTTCATCAATGCTATTAGAAACACTTAATGACAAAGCAATTTTGAGAGGATGGAGATCTGTTAATTAAGAAAGGAACTAGTAATACACACGATTCAAAACGAGCTTTGAGATCCTACTCAAGACGCCTCGACGAAATTCCATCTTCGTTTCTCAAAGATACAGTATATGTCACCGCAAAACCACTGACACATTTCATCAATTGCTCATTACATAATGGAACAGTACCAAAATCCTTTAAACCAGCAGAAGTGACACCAATATTCAAATCAGGAGCCGATGACAACTTTGACAACTACCGTCCAATAAGAGTTCTTCCAGCAGTGTCTTAGAACGAAAAATCGTTCAACTGAACAGGCAGCAGTTTTGTTCACTGATGGAATAAGGAAGCAATGAATTGGGGATTTCTCACAGGAGCAATGACATTGACATGCGTCTTTGACATTTTTTCCACTTATGGCCTACTGCCGTATCCTCTATATCTTATTCGCAAGAAATCACGACACGAATTCTACTGTACAAAAACTTTGTGTTTATAGCATACTTTCGCATTACACAACAATATACGGTATTTCAAATTTTGTAAATCTTGGAACTGCAATATAATCCGTTATTATTATTATTATTATTATATTATTAGGCTTTTAACACCATCAGCCACTTAACATCACTTGATAAACTTCATGACTTCGGAATCACAGGAATAATGCAGGAATGCTTTACAAGTAATCCCCTGGCCGTCATCAAAGTGTAATTTAAAAGGGCAGCTATCAGCTATGGAGCCAATTTTCAGTGGGGTTCCTCAGGGTTCCATTCTAACCACCAGTCACAAAGTACCAACCTGAAAACTTCTCGATCAAGTACCCTCACTTTTAGTTGTTTTATTGGTTCAAACAAAAAAATGTTGTTTTTATTATTACGTCTGCTTTGGTTATACTTGCAGATTTAAAAACCCAATGGATAAGAGCTTAAGACCATTCTTTGTTCTTCTAGCCAATTGGCATACATTTTATGGTGAGAATAAGGGAGTAAAATGCCAACACTTTCGCATTAAACACTGTGGAGGAGTGCAGTTATGTAGCTATTGAAATATCTAGAGAAACACATCTTATTATTAAAGTGCTCTGTAGGTCTCATGCTCCGGGTACATACGTGCTACCATGGATTTTTTAAAAGCCCTATGCCTGGCTACGCCAAGATATCAATAGAGATTCTCCCGCTTCCAGCTGGTACTCAATCACATTTTTAACATGGTCTATTACATTGCTTTTTTATGCCCCAATTTGTAAGAAACTCTGCCCCTGTAGGGAACATCCTTAATTTCGTTGTTATAAAATTCAATGATTAAAATATTCGTCGCTGACTGCTTAATTAATTTTGAAATAAAGTGGTAAAAACGGAGATAAACTGTTTTCAAGAATTTCGAAGAAACCAAACATTTCACCACGCGTTATAACAGCAAAACAATTCCTTAATTTTGCACTCTTTTATAAGAATGACCAATTTCAGTGAGCCTCAAGATTCTTGTCCAAATAGAGCCTTTAATAATTCGTATACATTTGATTTTCGAAATGAGCCTTATATTTCTCAAAGATGGCCATGTAGAGTGGAAAACATAAACTCAAACTCAAACAGGGCAAAAAACATAAGCTACAAAATTATTTATTTCCGTGATGAACATTACATCTACCAAGTTCGTACCTCAGATGACTTCTTTTTTTTAGCAATCAGAAAACGCAGGTTGCAAGAAAGAAAACCATTTGGGAAAACTCTTAGCTACACTTTTGGTACTAGAGCCTGAACATGGTTCTCAGGTATTTCTTATTTCTTACTTTGAGCCTGGGGGATTCTTATAACAAGAATTATTTAAAAAAAGTGTAATTACTAATATCAGGGTTAAAAGGTTTAAGAAGACAGTGAAAGAACAAAATGATACTTTAATAGTTTAATTTTTTTCATTTACGTTTTGTTTATTAAATATACTTTTGATTATGGGCGAAATATATTTGCATTCAAGCACAATCATCAGAAAAAACGTCAAAAATATTTCTTTCAATGCTTTCAGTTAATAGTTGTGAGAATAAGTAAATACATGAGATATCTTCAACTTACCAGAAGCAAATAAAAACTAACCCACAAAGCAATGAAAACAACAGCCGGCAGATAGTATATAGGATGTTTGATACCAATCTAAAAATGATGTCATTTGGTAATCAGTTTGACATTAAATAGCACCACGAAAAACCAAATGTAAAGAGGCTGAGTACATGATCTCTTTTCTCTCAGGGTACCGAGTTCGAGATATATTTTTGAGCTCGGTATTATAGGAAATAAAAAAACATGTATCTGCGATAAAAAAGGCAGCAAAATATTACGTTTGCATGTGGCTTTTAATGTCACTGGGCAGGCTTGATAAGAAATCTATCTCGCCTACCGGGCTGGCCGGTCACTTCATAGCTCGGTTCCAGAGATAATCTCGGTTTGTTTTACCGAACCATCCCAAGAAAATAAACAAGATGATTTATTAAAGGAACTGAGCTGGTTTGGCTGCCAACCAGGCGGGAGTGATCATATAACGAACCCTACAATTTTGAATGAATAGATATTAATCTATCTTTAGTAGTAATTCTGACATAACAGATTTTACTTCTGCAGTTATCTGGAGAATAGTTGCTGTTCACCTGCATTTCAAGAACACCTATTTTATTTTATTATTATATTATTATTATACAAGTTTCTGGAAGTAGGCACATGGTGCCTTTAACACCAGGTTCAATCTTTAACGACCTGTCGATATCGCGTTTGTCGACAGGCTGTTGTTTCGACGAGATTCAGATCGATATCGAACATAATACGAGCACTTTTCCATAACTTATCGAGTCGACTTTTGAAGGAATTAAGAGATAGTGCTTGCACAAGGTCCGGTGGCAGGTTGTTCCATTGTTCCGCAACTCGATTTTTAAACGAATACTTTCTTACGTCTTTAAGACATTTTTGTCGGGTGACCGTAAATCCGTGACGTAGGTTGTGTTCTTGACCATCCTGATATCGAAAGCGAAGAAAATGTCCAATAGCTTCTTTATCTTAAAGTTCATGGGTGATCTTATACATCTCGATCATGTCGCCCCTATATCGACGATATTGCAGGGACGGAAGGTTCATGATTTCCAATCTTTCCTTGTAGCTGAAGTTTTTCATTCCAGGTATCAATTTTGTTGCGCGTCGTTGTACATCTTCGAGGAGGGAGATCTGTCGTTGCAGGTGAGGGTTCCACACAGGACCACCATATTCGAGATGGGGGCGTACAATGCTTGTGAACAGCAGCTTGAAACAATCCTTATCTAGGTAGACAAATGTTCGCCGTAACATACCAACAAGAGCATTAGCTTTGTTCACTTTTTCGTTAATGTGTTTTTCGAATGAAAGGTGCTCGTCGAAATTTCGTCGAAATAAAGTCATCCACGTCTGATTTTTGCTTGAGGACAGTGCTATTGATTACATACTGTGTTGCATCGAGAGACTTCAACCTTGACTTTATTTTCATGTGCTCACATTTGTCCGGATTGAATTTCAATAAGAAGGTATCTGTCCATTGCAATAATTTGTTTAGATTGCTTTGTAGGTTAGCAGCGTCAATCGTGGTTTCAATTTCTCTGAATATTTTCAAGTCATCGGCATACAAGAAAAGTTCTGACTCATCAACAATTTCAACTAGAGTGTTTATGAAGATGACAAAAAGCAGTGGACCTAGGACCGATCCTTGGGGCACTCCTGACGTCACGGGAAATACATCGGATTTGTTTCGATTTACACAAACTTGTTGATATCGATCAGACAGAAAATCTCTGATCCAGGAGAGAGCTGGACCTTGTAGACCGTAGTGGCGCAAAACTTCAATTAATCGACGGTGGGGAACAGTGTCAAACGCTTTTTTAAAATCACAATATATAATATCAATCACACCTCGATTTTCAAGAATTTCCGTCCATTTATCGATTATTTTGAGCAGTTGCAGAATGGTTGATCTTCCACCAAGGAAACCGAACTGGCGATTTGACAAAAGTTTATTTGCTTTGAGATATGATAGTAAAGAATTACGCATTATCGATTCGAAAATTTTTGATGCAATGCTAGTCAGGCTAATTGGTCTGTAATCTATTTGAGTTGAAGCAAACATCGAAGTCACGTTGTGACGTTGTGTATTCCAATGCCATGAAAACGATCTGCAAAGATTTGCTTGAGAATGCCACCACTGTTTGAATCTTATATTAGACGTTTTTAAAGGTCCGAACAAATGAATACTACAATGTAGCATACGATCACATTCGTATGGTCACCACATTTCTCTAATTTAATGCAGATAGAAAAATAATTATTTTGAGCGTACCACACTAATAAAAAGAGGCATTAAATAATAACTAAAACTTAACTTAGGTGCCACACTAAAAATATGAGGAAATATTCACGGATTAAATTAGAGGAAAGAAAAAGATCTAGATATGATAAGCAGATATTTTGGTGTTCGTAGTATCACATCAACGGAGGCTGAGAAGGTTCACAGCGCACCATTTTACTAGGAGTGCATTGCTTAAGTTCGCCATTGCGAGCCTTCTCAGGAATACTAAACTATATAATTTGTAAAAATGACATCCACTTGCGAAAACGTTTAAATCACGTTCGATTTTCTGTTCTGTTTTGTTCCTGTGTTAATTTTGAGAAATTTTACTTTTCATTCATCATGGAGAATAGGTAAGCGTCAAAGTCCTCATGCCTTTTTAACACAATACGAACTTAATATTGGTAACAAAGTGGCGTTATTACCTTGTGGCTGTTGAAACTATTTTTGAAAGTTTGGTATTGCTTGGATTTCATGTGAATACTGTTAAATAAATTAGAGAAATTTTTCAGTTGAATAAACTTCATTCACATATGATGGCGTGCTTTATTCTGCTATTGATCATTGCTTTACATGTTAATGAGAATAATTGCAATGTGAAACATACTCCCCAAAAAACAATCAACACGAACCAACAATGCAATTATATTGCACCATGATTGAAAAGAGGAAGACTATCAAAAGCAAGAACGTTATATTACGCAAATACCGTTTGCACTCTCCAACTTCTTTTATCGAATGATATTAAACTAAATCCTAGCCCTACAATAACAACAAAATTTAAAGCGCCAAAGTGCCTAACCTGTGAATAAACCATTCGATCGAACAGTAAGCAGGTGACATGTACCGTGTGTCAAGATCTGTTTCATCTAAAATGTTCAACTATAAAATGGAACAACAAACAATCTTTTACCAACGATTGGATATGCAAAAATTGCATTCATACTGTATTACCGTTCTCAAATGTCAGATCGATAGACGATACAGGCGATTCCAATATACCTTTATCAAACGAGAGCATCCTGGTTGATCACTTACAACGTATAAATGAACACCGAAACAACATATCTATTACGCAAATAAATACACATTCAATAGCTTCCACCCTTGATGAATTCCAGTTGATGATAACTAAATACAAGTTCGACATTCTTGCAGTAACATAAACTTGGCTCAAAGGTAGTATTCCTCAACAAAACTACGTTCAGGTTGAGGTATGCCAAATATTTTTCATGAGTCGAGAAAACCAGAGAGGCGGAGGAGTTGGGTTCTATTTAAAAGAAAATATAGTAACCACTGAACGTAAAGATCTCAACAAACTCGATCAATCAATAGAACACCAATGGATCGAAGTACGTGGTCGTAACAAAAACAATCCATATTTGGTTGGAATCATGTATCAGCCAAGACGGAAACATTAAAAAAAATTAAGTTGGCTGGAAAAACTGGATACCTTAAAATGTTAAATGGAATATAGATATGTTAACGGATACTGAATTATCACATAGATACAATGACATTTTATATTCATATTCGTTACAACAACTGATCACTCAAGAAAATCGAGAACCTTGATTGATCATATTAGTTGCAATATACCGCGAAAATTGATACATCAGGAAGTTATATTACCCACGAAATAAGTGGTCACGATATTCCGTACGCCATACTGAACATAAAAAACAACAATACGAAGTAAGATATAAATTCAGAGGAACCTTTTAATCTCGATAAAGACAAATCAGACTTTCAAAATCTTCCATTGAATGCTGTTTTCAGTTTCGATGAAACGGTTGACCAGATAACTCTTCTAAATAAGCTGGTGTGCGATTGAATTAATGATCATGCACCGTTACGAAAAGTTAAGTTAACGCGTCCTCTACCTCCATGAATGAATGATCCGAAATAAACTTGTTGCAAAAGAATACAGAGATCTTATGTATGCAATCATAAGTGAGCCAAGAAAACAGTGACACAGATCAAGATTGAAAAGAATCATTAAGGACACGAAACAGTCATTTCTTAGAAAAGCATCGCCTCTAAAGCAACCAAAGGTAGTATGGAGACGAATTAAACATAACCCAACTGATCTGAATCAGCACTTCTGTATCTTGGCAAGTCAAAACACTAACACAATCAATGCTGCATTTATAGAAAACTTGCCAAACAACAACAGTCAGTAATCTTTTAAAATACAACACACCGACTATCAAGAAGTTAAAAAGATCTTATTAAGTTTAAAAATGACTGTTCTACTCGTTTTGATAGTATTCTGGTCAAATACCTAAAATCAGTTGCGGATTATGTCACCACTTGTACATATAATTAACACAAGTATTGATAGAGCAGTGGCGAGAATTTGTCCTGTTCCAAAAATTGAAAGTTCTACTGAGTTCTACTTGTCAGTTTTATCTAAAGTATACGAACGTGTCATATCCAGCTTTGTAACTATATAGATTAACAATCGTTAGTTAATGAAACTCAATCTGGTTATCGGAAAGGTCGCCGAGCGATGAAAAAATAAACAAACTGATGTAATTTTAAACAAATAAAATGAGTTCATATCATCATCTTGGAACGACCAAGGATTGTGAAATTATTTGCAATGATATTTCTATTAAACGTAATCCAAGCTAAACTATAGCAACGTTGTATTTGGGCTGTCTAATTTTTGATCAATCACCAAATTCTCCTAACAATAAAACAATCGATTTGAAAATTTGCATATTGTTGTATTTAGATCCAGAATAATGTAAAACATTGCAAAAAAAAAAAAAGTTTTACCTATAATTTATGGTTTTCAAAAACTTAAATTTCAAAATTATTCACAAAGTAGAAAAATCGATGACGTCATAACAAGAAGTGATGATGACATCATTTGTAATCATTATTGTAGCAAATAGGTTACTTAAATTCTGTACTAAGTTTAGTGTCATTGGCATCAACAGTTAAGCAGATATAAGACATTATCTAGGCGTGGGCCAAATTGACCCAACCTCCACCACCATCCATAACAAAGGACAAAAAAGCTTAGAGGAATAGGGTAACATGCTGCAATTATCATTTTTGCAACAACAAAAAAATGCCTTCAAATTCTTTTCCACTTGATTTTGCAACAGAAATTAAGACCGCAGTATAATTCACTCTTGGCCCATTGTGCAATAAAACTCTGTTACAGTTTTACGTACATCTATATAAGAAAATCAAAGCCATATTTGATGACTTTTCCAAAAAGTGATAATTTGCTTTTCACAGAAGAAATAAAACAATAGGAAATCGCGTGTGGGCGAAAAGATAACGCTGATAACGTCATGGAAGAGATAGAAATTTTATATTTCATCTGAAATTAATATTTTCTGGATTTTGAGCAGTAATTCAGTTGCTTTATAAAACACTAAAACAACAAACACAGAATAGCTGAAAATAAAGATAATAACGATAATAAGGTTTGCCCTGTCTTTTCACATAATAAACTTACAAGATTGAGAGCAGTGAGGTACATATTTATGCTTATCACAACAAGTGCCAATAACCATGTGATACATTTCATTACCCTGGAAAAATGAGAAATAAAAAATCATCTAATTTTCCAGCAAAATGATGTAAGTTGGTTAATAATTTTGTTTGTTGGTTAATGTGATTGATGAATGTAAAAATTACACCAAACAATGCATTATTATCATCAGTACACGTTGGAAAGATAAGAATTAGTAAATAAAAAATAAACAAAAATGATTTAACTGCTTTTCAACCAGTCCTTCTGCCAATCAGCTTAGATGCTCAAAGGATTTGAAATTCCAGCATGATAGCAAATAAAGCACAGGACCATAACAAGAGGTTACCTTAATTTTTGCATGATTAAATTTTGTGAGGTTTACTTTTGGACATATAAAAAAATAGCTCACAAGATATTTCTGCAAAATTTGGCATTTTAAAAAATAACTTCAATGATTTTTTGCAGGTCTAAAGCCTTTTGATGATGTCTGTGATGAATAAAAGATGGTAAAAGTCTTTTCCAGTGCAAAATTATTGTAATATTTTAATTTCTTAATTTTTATTTCAAAGGAGAAAATGAGATTCCAATGAGATTCCAATTTCCAGTAAAATTTTGTTTGAGTATCACATTCCCAGAAATAATCGTTTAAAAATATAATCCTCCTAAGGCAAAGAGAAGAGATTAGAGAAATGTTTACTAAATGGTACCACCACCTGTTATTAGTAAAATCTTTCATAATGGCACGGTTGTTGGTAAAAGTTAATAACGGCAAAACAGCGAAAGGTAACTATAAGAAAAATGTAAGAGAAGTGATATATTGCAACAAAATGGCCACTTAATGAAATGTTTAATACTCAAAACTTCTCACTTGCACACTTTGCAAGACATTTAACCAATCATTCATGCCAGTCAGTTTACTGACACCCTCAAATGAAGCAAGCGCCAATGTTGGGCCAATAGCCAAGGTTCTTGTTAAAAGTACGCGCTTCCATCGTGACCAGCGTAAATGTAGAAAACCCTATAAAATAAGAGAATTCTTTTAATGTCCTATTATTTTATCAGAACGTCTTTCTAAGGAAAATAAATCTGAAACGTAGATATAAAATGTGGATAAACACAGTGTAAGGATATCATGATGGCAGGTTTTGAGGATCATTGGGGCCTTCAATTCTGATGGAAAATCCAAAGACATTCCTGTCTTCTTCAGATGCATAAAATCTCCTCAGGATAAGTCGAACTTAAGCAAATTGTTAAAATCTCATCAAAAGTCAAACAAGTATGGTAATGCATATGGAGAATTTCTTGCAAGCATTTTTGGTAAAAAAGCACTAACTTTGAGTAAGAGTGCAACTAAACATGATAACCAATGATGACAATATTTTGGGCAAGCTATGAGAGCTATTAGATGCCATCATCAAGGAGGATGGAAATAAATTAAAGAAAACGGAAAATTGTTGTTGCACATGAAATTACTCCAACAAGATGATATATTCGTTAAGCGCTGCACATGATATTTTAGGATCTTCCTAACAAACGGTCTTTATTCGATCCTGGTACATAGCTATCCGATGCAGCAACTATTCAACCTTGCTGAGATATCAGATCTACTGGGAAAGTAATCATACTTGGAACTAACCTCCATTGCAAATTGACCAGAATATGTGCCCTGAAAGGATAAATCAATGGCTTTAAAGATCAATTAGCACTATTGACAACTTTAAAATGTAACTACCAATAACATACTGTCATTGTGGAACTTTGACCAGCTGCCAGTAAACCAATTGCCCATATATACATGGCAGCAGGACCAAACTGGCATCCCAAAAAAATTCCCTAGCAACAAAAAAGGAAGACATTTTAAAAACTGTTTCAAACCGTTCGTACATTGCACAAATAATAATAATAGATGCTTACTAACCCCATTAAACAGGTTTCCTTCTATCAAGTCAGACTGATTGACCTACAAATAGCCGATGATGAGACAAATTATTAACTGTAAGGAGATTTCCATCCTCTATTTCCAATATGGTACAGTTGAGAAAATACATGGGAAAAATTCATACGTACAGTTTCATTGCTAAACAATTTAGCGTGCGGATTCCCATGTTTCACACAATTTTGATACTAGAAAAAAAGATTCCTTGAAATCCACATAATCGATAAATAGGTTGACGATAAATTAAAATTTTAAAATATTTCTTATTAAGCCTGCCCAGTGACATGAAAAGCCACATGCAAACGTGAAAAAAATTCTTATCACACAGTTGGCAGAGGGGTCATTACCCCGTTTTTAATTTATGTAAGCCCGTCCATTTATATATTTTTATCAACCACCTCATTTTTGTGGGTCGTGAGATTATCTGCGGGTAAAACGGATTTTTCTTTTCATGTGGCCACACCTTACAAATGAAATAATTATATTAACAAACTAACATAACTTTTGCTTTTCTAACAAAACAAGTGCTACAAATAACAGTTCAGAAAAACGATAGGAAAACCCTTGAAGAATTTCAATCAAATGGACATCAGTTATAGTTGATTTTGTTTGGTCTACTGTTTAGTAAAGATGAGAAAGTAGAATGGAAATAGATTGGGGGTTCTCACAGAAAGCAATGGAATGCACAGATTTAAAAAAACAATCTTCCTCACACAGTTTTATAACACAGTATCAAGATCTATTTAGAAGACAAACTGGATCAACCTTATATGAAAAGAAGAAAAACAAGAGGCGAACGGCTTGATGATCAGCACAAAATAAGACCTTGTTTACACTGTATCCTTTGGTGTGTTAAGATCTTTAATTGTATAGGACTCTCGTTCACATTGCATGGCGACACATGGCACACTGAACATATACCATATATACCACATTTGATATTGCATTAGTCAAATTATAAAAACTCTATAATGTATAAAGGTATTAAAGGTTCTATTTGGAAACTTTAACCTATAATTCCGCTATCTACTAATCCGAACACATTTATATTTCCTGGTATTCTTTTTTTACAAATTTTACGATTCAGATTTTTAGAATAAACACCATAGAAATTGCAACTTCTTTGATAGATGGTGAAACTAGGCTAATTTGGATAATGTAAATTTGCTTTTTGAACACTTTAATATTATTTCAATTTCTGGATATCAAACAAAATATTGAACGAAAAAGGATACAATCATAATGGGCATGATGGTAATTCATTTTCCCTACCGTAAATGACCGATGAAACGCCTTTAAGAAATTTTAAGAAATTTATTCTTTTTCAAAACATGAACATTTTTCATTACTTTCAAATAAACGTAGGGGTGTTTATTTGAGAGTTGGTGTTTAATCGGTCAGCTAGAAACAAAACATTTTTCCCTCCATCAATTCATGCAGTGTTAAATAAGAATTATTATGATATAAATATACTAAGTTCATCTCGTAAAATTTTGCAAATTCGTTACATCGGAAGAAAGTTTATTTTACAACACCTCCAATTCCCAAAAGCTAAATTCATAAAAATTCGCAAATTTATAATCGGAAAAGTTTCTCCAATTAAAGTATTACTAGTGTAGCGTGTAAAAACATTTTACAGTTTTTCTCCATAAATTGTTTTTACACGCAATACTGCCATGATAAATCTGTGTATATACAAAAATTGTTGTGTTTCTCCATGTTGGAATTATATCATATTTAGCACAATTATATCATATATAACACAAATATCATATATAACACAAATATACAAATATCATATATAACATATATCATATATACAAATATCATATATAACACATCATATATAACACAAATATTTTGGATCGATCATTCGAAGAATGCTATTATCCCTATTTTTAGTGCTATTTGGCCTATTTAGAGATTTCTAAAGTTGTACAGTTAATCTAAAAGCTAAAATTCCAATGTTCAGAGATTTAGAAAAGAGACAATACAACGTATACTCCTACCTAACCAATGTATACTCCTACCTTACCACAGTTAAACTTCTGACATATAAGAAAATACTTTCAAATTTACCTATTATCTAATAAAAACAATACCTTCTGAGACGTTTTAATCTTTCAAATCTTTATTCTGCTATGAATTGTGGAAAGTCAAAACCCAAAACTCCACTTGTGCATCATGATACAAAAACTATGTAAATATGTATATAACCATGATTTACACATTCCTTCTTGTATAACATTCATCTATACTATTCAATTTTCTAATCTAAAACAAAAAGATATCAATCAAACACTATCAAAACAATATAATAATGATCTCGCTACCTTCGTTTCCCTAAAGGCGAACCTTAATAATAACAATCCACATACTACAATGAAATACCAAATAAACTGCTAGCTACACATTTCGGGATAGTAGTCAAAACTAACTGATACGAAAAAGCTACATTCAAACACATTAAAAAATACACATCGGTAGAAAATGATGAACTGATAATACGAACACATAACAGGTCTACATCGATTATCTCTCGGATAAAATAGTTACTGACACCGATCAATGTTGTTATTCTTTATTACTAAACTTAAAGCGTTGGATAAAAAAATAAAAACAAAAACAAATACTTTTACACACATCGTCTTCATTTTTCGTTTAAAGAAATGAACGTTTAAAAAATTTGATGAACTTTCGAACGCAAAAACCATTGCATTGCCTTCTCCTCCGTGCGGCTTTACGATGATAAGTAAGAATTACCTTTAATGTTTATCTATATTATAGGTTTTACATATAAAGTAAATAACATTATAGGTAATATTTTATAATATTAGGTAATATTACCTACATTATAGATAAAATCTATAGGTAAGTATAGGTAAACAGTTACCTATAACTTTATTCTGTCTACCTATAAGTTTATCTATAATAAAGATAATAGATAACCTTTAGGTATTATTTACAGGTAATTCTTTTGTTCTCTGCATAGGATTACCTATAATTTACAGAAAGCTGAAATCTAATGTTGTTGCTGTTTCTTGTAAAATAATTTCCATCATTAGACTCACAAAAGACTGGCAAAAATATTTCTTGATGCACACCTCTTATTTGTCTTCTGATGGCTGATTCTACCAACTGTTCCACAAATTAATAAGTTACATTAAGTGACATTGGGCTGACATAAGCCCTGAAAAAAATCTTATCTAATTTTAAAATTTTCACTTACCACATCACCGTAAGTTTTTTTAAAGAAAGCCTAAAAAGCAAAAAAAGGAAAAGATATGATAATGACAATGGATATCCATATTTAAAAAAAAACATTAAGCAGCTATATATTACTGGCGGGTAAGTGATACCTTGGCAAAAACAGCAACAACAAACACATTGATAATGAATGAAATAGTCAGAGCAATTGCTAAAAAGTAATGTGTTTCCAGAATGATGGAAACGAAACAGATGAAAACAAAAGGACTATGTGAATATTCATATAATTCATCCAGCTTAGAAAGATAAAATCAACACATTAGAAAAATCTTAAATCTTTACGGTCTTTGAAGCCAATGAAATATGCTTGATTAAAATTGTTGCTTTCTAGTAGCCAAACAAGTGAAATGGCCATTACATTAACTTGAGAAGTTGAGAATTGAGAAGGAACTTGAACTACATACCAGATTCTATGGCATAATAAATATTAGCTTCTTTGACAGCTTTTTTCTTGGATCTGTTGACATCTCTTGACTAAAAAAAATAGTAATGGTTGGAACTGCCAAAAAATATCTATGAGACCATAAACATTTTAACTAGCAAATAATAAACACAAAGATTAGAAAAATCTGTAACTAGTGGCATGAGAAAGGGATCTGACAGACCCAAAAGCAGCTCATAGTTTTCATCTTCATAAGTTTCTGTAGGAATATCTACTTAAAGTTTGGTTACATATAATTTTTTTAATTTTTCAATTAGCAAAGTGATGCTTTAAAGTGGTTAACTGCTGTGTTATTTTTTCCCCATTTTTAGTGATGCAGAATAACAAAAAACAAAACAAAAAAAAACAGAGAAAATTAAAAAGGTTAAATATACCCTAAGATATTTATGTTAAAATAGCTTACAACTTGATGGAGAGCATAATAATTTCAGAAAAGAGAAAATGCATGGAAACATACTTCAATTAAGATGCTTGTAAAAAGAATTTAAAACTTTGAATTCCACTGTCATGAATGACCTCCAGAGATAATGTTCCTGTTGAGCTAATTGTGAACTGGATATCAGTTAATGTTCCTTGGTCAACTAAACTATTAGTCAAACTATCCAGTCAAACTCGGAATTAATAATATTTCATAGAAAGCCTCAACAGTTGAAATATCATTTCCAGAAATAATATCTAACGTACAGTTAGGAAATGTGGTCCACCATTAATAATAAAATATTTTTCAGAACTGAAATAATTAAAAACAAAATAATTGCTTAGAAAAATAAACGCTTAGAAACATTCCATAGTATATGAATATGTTTTAACCATCTACAAAGTGCTTTTGTTGGGTAACAATTTCAGCAACACTTGACTCTTTCGTTATAAAGTGCTGCCATATTGGATTTGATGTGGATAAGCAACCATGTGGGCAATCATACCTTGAACATTTGACGTTTGAAAGTTTCTCAACCCATTCTCCCCGTGAATCATACAGTAAACCCTTTGTTCTCTAGCATCACTGAGCTTAGTCTGTTAGTAGCTGGTCAGAACTAGGTAAGGGGGGATTTCTTTAGTATAACTAACCAATCTGGATTATGGTTACTGTAAAAGCAAAATAAACTTTTTCTCTGATGCTAAATATTTTCACTTAAAATAATTAAGTTTTAAAAGTGTAAATTTTTGAAAAGCTATAATCCTGCTGTGAATGTTGGGTTAAATTAAAATCTCCAAAAAAATTGTGTTTTTGGAAATCTGACCTAAAAAGTTAAATTACCCTGAAGCAATTAAAAAGTGTCCTGTGCCACAATTGTTAATATTTACATTTAAAAAATACTGCATAACGTTTCTCTTCCATTGTATTTAAAAACTGTGTCTGCAATTTTATAAGCAATTCATTTTGTAATTCATGATTAAAAAACAAAAAATTAAACATTTGAATTGATTGGTTTATTATTAGAAAACTGCATTATTATACCACGAACGCAGACACAGTTTTAAATTCAACATCTCCACCTGACATTTTTTCGTGGGAACTGTTTCTTTTGGCATTAATTTTGTAGCCCCCTCCAGTGGCACAAATCCCTGGCATATTCGGCTTAATATGGAAAATATAAACAAATATGGTAGAAGAGATAACGTCTGCTCTTCTGCCTTAAAAGTGCATATTAATTGATTAAAAATCTTGCCCCTCCCAACTAATTTTAGCTGCCACGACTAGACGTTAAGCTGACAGGGGTGGGGTCAAATTTAATGTCTAATCGATGTTAAGCGTGTCACCTTGAGTTTGGACGCCTCCCCTTATGTTGTTTCTTTGAAAAATTTGTTTGAAAAATTAGTTTGAAAAAATCACTGAAAAATTAGATTACATTTCATATCAGCAGAACAAAGAACAACTGTCCGATAACAATCGTTAATGCTTTTTTCTTCTTTTTTTATTTGATTAGTTTAAATTTATTTGTGGAAATTTTTGGGAATTTTTTTTCAACCTTTATCGGTCAGTGTGGTTTCATTTTCTTATGTTTATGATAACTCTGAAACTCACAAAACTCATTGAATGAATGTGTCATTGCTTGATTTAAAGGCACTTATTTACTAGTTCTTGTGTACTAATGTTCGCATTAGTTCCATAGTACATTAAAAAGAGGAAGGTCTAAATAATACAGTCACCTAAGGTCTCTATGAATTTTAACAGGAACTATAGTTCATTCCTGACACTCCAGAATAAGAAAATAAGTAAATCATTCATTTGTGATGACATTGTTACATTCAGATTTTATTGCAAATTATTTGAAACATGTTTGAATAATTGAAATAAGTAATCAAAACATGTTTGGTTCTATTATCTCTCTCGTAAACTACAATCCTCTGTAATGACATCAAAAATGACAATGGCAACATGAGCAACAAAACTACAAGGAAAACACTTTAGAACTTTCATAATGTAACTTAACTAGACCTAGAACCACAGGAAGCAGCATTGTTTTCTTAATGTGTCACATGTGATACACGCAACTGACTTTTTTTCCATTTGGTTAATGTTTAAATATGGTTAACAGATAACAAAGGCTAGTATAAATCAAAAATTTCAAAAATTTTCATCTACAAGGGATGTATCAAGGAAGTATCAAGTAATTAATATTTGAAATCAAAGTTACCTTTACTAAAGCAGAATGTAAATAAAAATTGTGAGGCATAATGACTGCCCCTACAACACCCACAGCCTATAAACAAAAAGATACAAACATTATTAAAGAACATCTTTAATAAAGACTTGATTTTCAATGCTTGATAAAAATATCTCTTATATACAATACACGTTGTGCAATCTACTTTTAGTTTGGTAAGTTAGTTTGAGAGCTATTATTTGCAAAGTTGAGAAATGTTTGGGTTTGAAAGAAGAACAGGATGTAATATGATTTCAGGTTTGATTTTAAAAGACGAGTGAAAAGACGAACGAAGTACCGGTGGTAGTAGCTATATTGAGACAGAATATTGTTATTGAGAAAAGAAATGAAACCGAAAGTTAGTGTTAATGTAGCTAGGTAATATTTTTCAGGTATATAATAGAGAAAGAGTTTTTAAGTAAAAAGTTGATATAAGAAAATGATAGAAGGGTAAGATTTTTTCGTGTTTGTTTGTTGTTTTTATATTTTCTTTTTTGGTTTACTGTTTGCTGTTCTTTCATTTTAATAGTGTAGCTACTATATTAAAAAAACTTCCTTGATTTTTGTTTTTTCATTTTTTATTCAGGTTTAAGTGTTTGTTGTTGATCTGATTGGGTAGCTATTTTCCTCTATTTTGTTGTATTATCGTATTTCAGTTAGTATTTCTGCATTATGTACAATATTGTAGGAACTAATAATGTTGGGTTACAAGCAGTTTTTAGAAATGGTTAGTTTGTTTTTTAACCACCTGATCAGCAACAACTTCTAGCTGTTATACAGGGTAGGTTTGCAAATGTAGATGTAACTGCAGCACGTCATGGCCAATTCCAACTGAATAATTTGACTGATCAGGACATAGGCAATGTAGATGTTAAAGATAACATTCAGCCACCAGGTGTACAGCAACCCATTTCACATGCAGATAATCCTGAAAATATTGTTGAGATTGAACAACGCAGAAATAATGATGCTTTGTGATTTTAGTGATGCCGAAATGTTTGATGACGAAATAAGCTTTAAGTGCTGTCATCATGGTAAGGTTCTTCTTGATGAAATTTACTATCCTAATGATCTTAAAGATCTTTTAGTTGGTGATACTGCTCAAGCCAAAAACTTTCAAGCAAATATTTTAAAGTTTAACAGTTTATAAGTTTAACAGTTTAACATTTAATCAAACATTAATGAAAGTAAAGCAGAACAAGGGGAAGAAAAGGAAGACAACGTTAAAATGTTATTCATACAGTATCGTGGTAAAGTTTCAGAGAAGTTTGAAAAATCACTTCAAAGGATTAAAGCACCGTGTAAAGCCATGTTTACTCTGAGGAAACTGAAAAGTTTTTTACCATCTTTGAAAGCTCCAATAGAAAAATCTTTTAAAGCGGTGCTGTTTACAAAATTCAATGTTCACAATGTAATTTGTGCTAATAACAGAAATAACAGAAAACTTAGAAAATGAGCCTGCCCATGATCAGCCTGACTTTGTTGCACATGTTTTTAATCAAAAATCAAAAGCACTTCTAAATGATGTGTTGACGAATAGTGTTTTGGGGAAAGCAATTTCCCATGTATATGTTTATTGAATTTCAGAAAAGATCTTCATTTAGCACAAGAGGATAAATTACAGAATGCTGAAAACATTGACAGCTTGATATGTGCAGAAATACTAGACCCTGACCAAGAACCAAGTCTGCACAACATCATAAAATCCTGCATGGTCCCTGTGGTAATTACAATGCAAATGCAGTTTGCATGGGAGATGATGGCAACTGTACTAAGAATTTTCCCAAGCCGTACTGTGAAGCAACCCAGATTAATTATCCAACCTATCGCAGGCAGAACAATGGTCATACTCTAAGGGTTAAAAATCTGGACTTGGATAATCGATGGGTGGTTCCATACTGCCCTTGGTTATCGAAGAAATATAATGCACACATAAACTTGGAGGGATGCCCTTCAATTAAAAGTGTTTAATATGTATTTAAATATGTGTATGAAGGTCATGACAGAGCGCATGTTGAAATCAATGAACAATTGGAACACGGTGAAATTAAAAGCTTCTTAGATGCATGGTATGTTAGTGCTCTGGAAGCATTACGGATATTGTTTGAATTTTCTATGCATAAAAAGTTACATGCAATTAAAAGGTTGGCTGTTCATTTGCCAAATCTTCAACAAATTTATTTTAGACCTGTTGAAGAAAGGGCATTGACAAAAGACAGTCATCTAACAGTTTGGTTCAAACTCAATGAGGAAGATCCTAATGCACGATAATATCTATACCCTGATATCCCATATCATTATGTCTTTTAAGATAAAAATATGAAGTGTATAAATAGAGGGCAAACATTTAAACCAATAATCCCTCAACTGTACAATGCAAGACCATCAGAAGGAGAAAGATTTTTCCTTCGTTTTTTTGCTGTATGTTTCCAATGCGACATCATTCATGTATTTGCGAATGCATAATGGGGTGGTTTATGGTGCATTCCGTCAAGCGTGTATTGCCAGAGCCCTTCTTTAAGGCATTGAAAAATGACATAATACAATGGAAGGATTACACACGAACAATGTCTGCTGCTCAGGCATACACAAGGAGTTATAGGATACATTGATGGTGTGCTGAAGCAATTCGGTATGTCCTTAAACCATTTTAATCTTCCTGAGTTGATTGAACAGGTTGATGATGAAGAAGTTGATGTGAATGCTTACATAGAACAGGCACAACAGGTAAGGCCTCTGCTTAATGAACAACAGGTAGATGTGGCAGATGCAATACTGTCTGCTGTATTGAATGTGAACAATGGTTTGCAACAATCTAGCACATTGTTTTATCTTGATGGACCAGCTGGAACAGGTAAAACATATATATACAACCATGTTATTGGAACTGCTAAAGCAAGAGGTTGGAAAGTTGCAACTGCAGCATAAACATGAATTGCAGCCACTCTTCTTTCTGGTGGTTGTACACTGCATTTATTATTTCGTTTCCCTGTTCCTGTTTTGGAAAACAGTGTATGTAATGCAACACCAACATCAAAGCATGCTGAATACTTACGCAGTGTCAATCTGTTTCTCACTGATGACACAACAATGGTTTCCACTCACAATTTCCATGATGTTGACAGATTACTTCATGATATATACAACAACAATGCTCCTTTTGGTGGCAAGGAATTTTTGTAGGGCGGGGATTTTCGTCAATGTTTACCAGTTGTAAAGAAGGCCAAACCAACTGATATTATTGGGGTTTGCTCTGCATTGTGGGCTTCAGTGTCAAAGTTCTCATTAACTCAAAACACGAGAGTTAGACCTGGAGAACAACAAATGTTGTGAGTGGTTATTACAGCTGGGAAATGATGCACAAGACGAATCTGCTAAGAGTGCGATTGAAATTCCAGAATTGTGTTGTTTCTGAAAACACATCAATTATCACAGTAATTTATGATGGACTGGAAACTCATGAATATGCCAAAACTGCTATCCTGAAATCTACTTATGATCAATCCTTAATCCTTAACAAAGAGGTCTTGGATAGGTTGCCAGGAGATGCAGTTTGTTACTACAGTGCAGATTAAGTCGTATGTGATGACGAAACTGAGCGACAAAATTATCCTATTGACTTTCTAAATAGTATCACACCATCAGGTATGCCTCCACATCGTTTAAAGTTAAAAGTTGGGGCAAAAATTATTCTTTTGAGGAACCTGAACATCAAGAAGAGTTAAAAGTCAAGATAATCATCATAACTATTCTTTTCATTTAATTGGTTCATATTTTTCTTTAGTCTTTTATGGTTATGGCTGAAACTGCTGATAATTAGAAGATGAAAACAAGGATGATGGCGATGGAGATGATGATGATATTTTTTACGCATAATTTGAATACATGATTGAAGTAATCCAGGAATTTGCTTCCTTGCCGTTGTCTATGATGAGGCACTGATAAATTCTGAGTGTGGACTATTCATATGTCCATATATATATATATTTATCAGTGTATATATATGCCTGGTAAGAGTACATGGGAAACCGGAAATATTCATTGATTAATGAATTAATAAAAAAATATAATTGCACCCTGTTTTTTTAATCTGTGAACACTACAGGCTTATTCAGACTCATACATAACATTTCTGGATTTTTATCTTGTTTTAAGTTGAATGTGAAATTCTGAAATTTCTTTCAAAAGAATTTGACCAGTCTTGCGTGTTAAATGTCTTACAGTTTCAAAGAGTCAAAAGCACATTCTATTTTTGTGTTCATCATCTGCTGATTGAAAGTGTAAAAAATTTTTACACAAGATACTAGTATTATATATAATTATATCCACAATGATTGTACAATTCAATGTAGAACATTATACCTGTGTAGGAAGGAGAGTAATTTATCAAATTTGACCATAGAAGCAAAATATTCACCTGTTTTACCACATTCATATCACAATTTTCACAAGTAGGTAGAAACATATGCTTCAGTAACTTGCCTTGATCAGGAAGTACAATAAAGTACTAAAGATAAAAATGTAATAAATTAGTTTGATGCAAACAATAGAACAAAAGATGTAAAATGTAAATAAAGTACCTCATAACCAAAACTTATGGCCATGGAAGTGATCAAGAAACCAAAGAATGCTTCAAGCTTACGTAATCCATATTTATCCAGCAATAGAAATATGAACGTGTCGAAAATTGTTATTAATACACCAGCATATAATGGAATGCTACAAAGTTAAAAATCAAATAGAATTATATTAATCTGGTCAGTAACACATAAATTTTACAGAACAAGCTATCTAATTAACATATGCAAAACATGGAGCATTATTACATAAGGAAGAACCTTTTTTGTATCACTTTATAAATAAGATACATATAGTCCTGGAACCTTAATTCTATGTTAGATTTGTGACTTAGTACTCTAGTGGGTCTACCCAGGGCATTTCCTGGTCAGAAAAACTTATGATGTAATATTTAACCCTATTTTAGATATTGAAGCCTGGAAGAACCATCATTATGATGTTGTCAAGGCATCTTATCAATAGAATTTTTAGAATTTTAATCAATCAGCTGGGTCTGAAAAGTAGAACTGAAAAATCAACAACAGACATACTTTCCATTTGAGAGGAGATAAAATGCAATTGCAGTACCGATTACTTCCTAGAAGATAATATAGAATGATATTTATTTATTTTCGATATTTATAGAGGATATAAACACACATCAGGTATATATACATACTAGTGTAGCGTGTAAAAACATTTTACAGTTTTTCTCCATAAATTGTTTTTACATAAACATAAACATCCATTGACGAACTTCCCGAGATATTTTTCCTAAAGTTCTTTCTTTCAAAGTTAGGTAAGAAAAAAGCAAGATTTAGTATTAGTATAAGAAGATATATTTGAAGGTCCAAGGGAAAAAACTAACATGGAATTTATAGATTGAAATTATAAATAATAAATTCTGAGAACAAAATAAAATTTACCTATAATTTATTTATAATTAATAAACTATAGATTAAATATTATAAATTATAGGTAATTGTTTACCTGTGAACCTACAATATAAATAATAGAGATAAAATTATAGGTTATAAGTTAAGTTAATGGCCATGGGAATTTCAATTGATTTGTTCACTATTTTTATAACTTTGTTGTCAAGTGAAAGTAGCTTTTCGACTGTGTTTTTGACATGTTCAGGCTGATAATACTATTAAACCGAATGAGCGGTGTTATCAATCATGGTTTTGTATATCAAGTGGTAGTTTTGCTGTCAACATTGGGTCTCATGATGGAAAGTAATTGTACTCAGGATGATGCTTTTCTGTAAGATGCATTGAAGTTGTCAATCAGATATAGGGTTTGGTCCAAGATATTTAATGCAAGATTATATGTTTTTAAGCTTTTGAGAAGTCCCAAACAACATACTTTCTGTTTTGCCCTTCTTTAGATTTATTATAAGATCGTTTTGTACCAGGAAGACTGACACATTTGAGAGGTCCTCATTCAGGGCAGCTTAAATTTCTTTTGTTGATTTACTGTTGTAGTGTATAACAGTATCATCTGCAATTCTAATTCATTCTAAATCATTACCATTGATACCATAACTCAGTAGCTTAGATATGGAATATGGTATCAAATGCTTTTGACAAGTCAATAAAAAGGGCTCCAACAATTATTTTTATCAATCAAGGCAAATTATTAGAACAGGGTAATATTTATTTTTATTTATTTATTTATGTATTTGGTAAAGAAGGTCTAGTTATAATAAGGCAGCAATAATAAAACACTGATGTGGACCTACTACATAAGAAAGGAAAAAAAGAAAAAAAGAAAAAAAGAAAATTGATATAGTTAGTACAGTCAAACCTGTGTATAATGACCACTCTGTGGCCGCTATATAATAGTAGTCATTTTATAGAGTAACCTGTGTATAGCGGCCTACGCTTTATATAGTTATACACAGGTTTGGTGTTTTAATGATCCTATAATTCTTATTAAAGGAGCTACGATATGGATTACGTGATCTTACAAAATGTACCAAATACTACGTTCGAAGATAAGAAAAAAAATAAAGAGCTCAGTCAGATACGTCATTCATTTTAGAGGGGATACTTAAACAATTTTCTAATATAATATTTCATTGTTTATAACATAAAAACGACAAACTTTCAACTTATTATCTTTACTATAAATCTATGTTCAATGTTCAATAATTAACAATATTCATCAAAACATGACAAGAATCCACATAGATCACAACTGCAAGTAAAAAAAACAGGTAGATATTCTGAACATGTGCTCATAATTCCTGGACTCCATCATAAATATTGTCTTCCACTTATAATGTTTCATGAAAAAGCAATTCAAACAGATGGAGAAGAAACTCCAATGAAATAAATATATTTTCCATTCCTTCATTATGATAATGATATTTAATTCATTTAAGAAATGTTTTATATTTTATGAAGAACCTCTATGAAGAAGAGTACAAAACATTTCATTTTTAAATTAATTAAACTCTTTGATTTGAACAGTTATAAAGAACAAATAACTATCAACAATACAAAAACTGAAAGAAAGCACTGAATAAAAAACAATTAAATAATTTTGTGCGTGATGTACATACATATCACATGGTGTTTATTAATTTTGTTAATTAGATTACTAATCTCTATGGGGCCGTTAATATGGATAAAAGTTACCTCGGTAAGTGGGATAACTTTTCTACTTGGCGAGATCTCATTGCGTTCATGAGAGAAAACACATTTCCCCTGTTAGCAGGATCTCGCCTATCGATAGGCAAGATCTCAGTAGGCAGGATTATATTTTCTCATATGAACACAATTTCTTTGGTAAGCAGGGAAATTTTACATTTAGTCAGCTAAAATTTTGTATTTATCCTTTTGTTCATATATCGTTATGCATACACAAGCAGGTCATTTCGTCGGTTACCAAGGAAATTGTTTTCCATATGAACAGAACGAAACTTTTTAGTACGTAGAAAAGTTATCCCCCTTGCCAACGTATTTTTTATCCATATTTTATACATATTCATCCCATTTGCTCATTTTATGTATACAGAATATTTCCTCATTTCTTTTGAAGTTTTTAAAACTTTAATTTTGTTAAAAAATTATGTCTGCCTAACCGTTTTTACTTTGAAAACAGACTTTAAAAGAAAGAGTTAAAAAAATTAATGAGAAATAAATCTTGTGATAAAAAAGAATTACAAGGCTTAATCTGTTTGAGATTAAATTGGCTTTAACTTACATCTTAAGTAATTCCAATAATGACAGACTTGAAAGTTAAGACTGAGAGAGTCAAGTTTGTGTTGACACTCACTCCTCGTGTTTGGGTTTAAACGTCCCCCACTTGTCTGACCAACACTAAATTTGTTTTTTAATTCTTAATAGTTGTGCTTGTTGAATAACTTCTTTTGTTTTGCAAACCCATATCAAATTTTTTCTGATTTCTAGAAGTAAAAAATTTATTACGGAGTTATTTAAATTTCGCATTACGGATGACATAGTGTTACTCTTGTTTGCTTGTTACTCTTGTTTGCTTGTTACACTTTACAACTTTGATGCCTCCATAACAAAATTTACAGCACAATGTCATCATTACAGCGTAATTACTCCATATTGTAATGAATGTTATGGGTATATTATGCTTAATTTGCAGAATTTCTTGCGGAATTTGTTATGGTATACAAGCGTAACTTTCTGTCAACTGGCCCCTTTTCACCAACCATGTCACATATGTGACTTGTTGTGGGAAAAGAGACCAACCGCTTTGAAAACGCATTTAAACACTATTAAAAATGCCAGTTAAACTAGCAAGTACAAGTTTTCTAACTTGACTGAATTCGCTTTCCAATGAATTTTGATCTTGAAGAATTGGATTAATTATCTTGTGCGACTGACCATATGGAAACCATGTCACTGAAAACTTCGTTTATTGTACTGCTGGTAATATTTATGTTTTAGAAGTTGTTATCTCCAAGTGTTAATGTCCGGACAACTACCCAAACAACAGTAAATTATTCCCAAAATCGCCACCTTGTTAATGACAGAAGCGTGAAAACAATAAAATCT
The DNA here is from genome assembly GCA_039566895.2 of Turritopsis rubra. Taxonomy (NCBI): domain Eukaryota; kingdom Metazoa; phylum Cnidaria; class Hydrozoa; order Anthoathecata; family Oceaniidae; genus Turritopsis; species Turritopsis rubra. The sequence goes on from CM077620.1 coordinate 8,596,309, forward strand.
CAACATATCAAAAGAACAAAAAACAGAGTTCAATATTACTCAAACTCTACAGCGAGGTTTTGTCTAATATTATCAGGAGACATTGAAATCAATCCAGGACCTGGTTTCTCTTCAAAGTGTGATGTATGGGAGAAAACAGTGAAGACAAATAATAAACGTTTAATCTGTTCAGTATGCCAAAATATCGTCCATGCTAAATGCAGTAACCAAATAAAATATCACTTGATTCAGGCACGTGTGCCAAAGTATTAAGTATGTGTTGGTTGCCTACACAAACAGCTTCCCTTTGCCAATGCCAAATTTGATGAAACTTTTCTAACTGGAATCACTGACGTGCCAGAATGCCAACACAGACATATGATTAAAGACAGCTCTAAAAAACTTTCTATCTCACATCTTAACAATCATTATGCTCAAGCTTTGATGAATTTTCTCTTCAATTATAATTTTGACGTGATGGCTTTATCAGAAACGTGGTTAAAAGATAATCAAAACATGCTTGAATATGTACAAGTAAACAGAAAAAATAGTCATTTCCTTAATAGATCCAGTAGAGAGGAGTAGGTCTATATATCAAAGATGGCATAAAGTATAAAGTACGAAATTCAAAATTCTTGGAGTAAAGTTCCAACAACAACTGAATTGGGACCCCCACATCTCAGAAGTTACGAAAAGCTGCTACTCTGCACTCAGTACCCTGCGAAAAATTAAACGACTTACGCCATGGCACATAAGAAAACAACTTGCCGAATCACTGGTAATATCAAAACTTGATTATTGCAATACCGTGTAAAAAATGATTGGCGTAATCGATTAGGACGTGATCGACTAAGTGCAATTTTGATGATTTGTGAGGAGGGCCCGGACATGAAAAACTTCTATCCAGATGCTGCAATCGCGGAATGGTACAAATCGAAAGTGCGCAGATTAACCGCAACTCCTCACAATTACCCAAAGAAAAGAAAATCATCCAGTAGCACTGCTGTTGATCTTGCCTCACTTACCCTTTCCGATATAGAGGACTTGAAGGATGATGAAGATAATTAAGGCACTAATGTTTAAAAGATTATAAAGCACTTAGAAAATCTTCGTTAAAATGTAATTTTTATGTTACGTAAAGGATTTTTGTTATGTTTACTCAAAATTCTGGAATTTCTGGACATATGCATTCTTTTATCAGCTAATATCTCATCACAGAACTCAATATTCTGTAGTTAATGGCCAAACTTCAGATTTAAAAAAGGTTGAATTCAGTGTTCCTCAAGGTTCTCTTTTTGGACCTCTTTATTTTCCATCGATTCAACTTCCTTTTACATTACCAAAACATTTGACGAGGCTATTGTGGAGGTCCAAGTATTAATCAATCAAGTCATAGAATGTTCTAATAGAATAGATGGTTTCAACATCCATACTGGTATAACTGAAATTATGTTTATATCAAGAAAAACCTTTGTCTGCCCATACCCACAGTTCACACGAAACAGCTCTACCATCAAAGTTTCGGAAACCGTCAAATGTCTTTGACAACAAATTAACTTGGCAGCAACATGTGTTTAATTTAGCTAAAATGTTCAGAGCTAAACTTAAGAAGTTGTATCAAATGAGATTTCTCTCAAGACCTGATTTGAACACCATATATTGCGAAGGTAAGGTATGCTTCCTTCAATTCTACACTGCATATGTGTATGGGGCAGTTGCACTGTTTCAGTAATGAATGTTCTGGAGAAGATTCAATTAAAGCTGCTCATTTCATTGGTTGTGTGAAGAAAAATGTTCCTGACCATCTTGTAGTCCGTTCATGTGATTGGCGGTCTATTGTATGGTATTACAAGAGATGAATTGCATGCATTACCTCAATCTTTACAATGAAATTTATTCAATACCGTTAAATTTGCTAATAAAGAAACAATCAGTCAATAGGTCAACAGGTAAAACTATGTTAATAATTGAATTATCCTTCAGAACAATACACTAAAAGTCGTTTTTCCAATACTGAGCTGCAGTATTATGGAACAATATTCAAGACAAAACAAAAAATAAATCATATGATAGTTTTAAAGCATCGTTTCTTTTGTTTCACAGTACTTTGGTAATGCTATGAATGACAACTATTTTTATTACTGATTGATTTCTGCTTATTTTTTTTCCTCCCCTTCACCTGTTTCTCCATAATTTTACTCAATTTTCTATAATTTCTTGATTTTCAGTGTTAATATTACCATCTATTATCATGTAAATCCGAGGTACTACATAGTGTATGCCTTTTAGGTCCTGTTCTCTCTATTTTATTTTATTTTATTTTATTTTATTTTATTTTTATTTATTTATTTTTTTATTACTATTTATATATTTGTTTTTATTACTATTGTTATTATTATTATTGATTACAATGCTTTGTTTTATAAATGTATATACGGATTTTAAATATTATATTTGGTATGATAATCATTAAACTTATTTCAGATAATCCAAATTCTGTCAACTGAAAGAAAACTTTGACATGAGTCCACACCTCTACAATCTCAACCAAAAGGATCAATATCTATCTTTTATTATCTCAGAGTGTCTACATATTTTAAAATTTTAAAATTTTACAATTTAATTTTATAAACTACGCTTCCCTTGTCCCATTTGCACGGCTAACACTTGCCTCCTAAAACTGGACAGGCAATACGTAGTCCATAGGAGGTCCACATCAGTTTTATAACTGACATGTAAACTTTAACCTTCTTTACCAAATAATATACTTACTTACTTACTACTCACTTACTTACTTTTATTTTTTTGAGAATTATTACATATGTTTGTTTCTAGACTTTAGTGCTGAAGGCCTTCCAGTCATTGCTAACGTCAACTGACCATGTTAGCCTTTCGTCGATAGTGAGCCAAAGACATTTGGAACTTTCAACTATTTTGATAACATGAGTAACAAAACTACAATCAACACATCAACGAAATAATAACCAAATATTTGGTTAATACAATACCTGCATATCACTTCCAATAATGGCGATTTCAATCATTATCCATAAAATTATTCTTGGAATATAAGGATACTGTTCATAACAAACTTCTGCCAAGTGCATTCCAGTGACTGTACCCAGTCTAGCAGCTAATATCTGAAATATGAATGGAGATTAGACATATTTATAATTATGAAAGAAAAATGATTAAGTGAGCACTGATTCCTCTGTTGATTTTAGGGTGGGGTTGAAGTTTAGTGCTTATATATCTTTCATGCAGACAATATCCAACGGTACTCACAATAAGTCAAATTACTTATTAAATGCCAAAACTAACAATGTTAACATTTTGATAATGAGTAACAAGGCTTTAAAAAATTGAAAATGCTTTTTTTACATCACCTGCATTAACAAACCCATGCATGTTGAAAGAAGCAACACCCATAATAACTAAAACATGAAGTTCAAATTATATAAATTATATTATAATACAGCCTGAAAAAACAAAGTAATAATAGCATACACGAAGAGTCTGAGTTTTTAGAAGTTAAAAAACAGTCTGTTATTTATTTCACATGCATTTTCATGTTCAGTTTACAAACCGCGTTGAGCACAAGAGATTTTAATAATGACTTCATTTAACAGATTAAGCTGTACACAAGAATCTTTTTGTCCATGTCCAAATTAATTCCTTAGTGAATGTGTTAAATTTCTTTTGGGCTGTACTGTTACAATGAATTTTACGAATGTTGACATCAAGTTTAAAGTCTCCTCAGATTTAGATTGAACAGTACATTAAAACAAGAAAACTGGGCGGTTATGGGTCTGGTTAACTATATTGTTTTAATTCTTGTCAAAAGGAATGTGTGCATAGTACCTAACATTAAGCTACATTCTCTGAAATAAATCAAATAGGAAATACAAGTAAATTGCAAAGGAAGGGTAATTAAGGACAGGCATTGTGTCTGGGTTGAATATTACCGATATTATTGTCTCCTTTAAAGAACGGAATATATTCTTAATAATTCTGATCATCCTTTAGAACAATGAAATCGGTAATATTCATCATAGGGCAATGTCTGCCCTTTCTAAAAGTTACACAAAATCATTTCAATTAAAGTTCTTCATTTTATTCTTTAACCATACCAATCAAAAATCACCACATATTCATCCTATTGATTTTGACATGATTTTGACTATTGACATTGACACTGACACTATTTTTCTCAACTTTCACAGATCTCATATATTTCACTTGCATTACCAGTAATATACAAACTCAAACGAAAGGAATTAAAATGGAAAATAATGACCTCTGAAATTAAAATTAGGCCAGGTACTGCATATTCGATTTCTTAAATGATATTGTATTTTGTGTAGCCAATGAGAATAGTCAAGCATTTATTAAGCCTATTAAGTATTCCTATAAGAGCAACTGTTTTCTTATTTTTATTAGCCATCTTTTTCGTGCGAAAGCAAAAGAACATGAAAGTGTTTTAATTTTTTTTTCTTCAGGATTTATATATTCAAGAGCAAACAACAAACAATGAATTCATGTTTTATTTCATTGGAATGAATGGTTTTTTTCTTTGAAAAGGAAAAATTCCTTTCGAAGATTAAGACTTTCCAGTCTCAGGGGAGATGGTTAAAAAGAATCGTGGTATTTTTGGATACAAAAGATAAAAAATAGATTATGAAAAAATGAAATTTCTTTCTCTCTTTATTTCCTCTTTCGTTATCATTAAAAAAAACGATGATTTTAACACATGCCATGCAAACGCCACTGACTAATCTACACACATTCCTCGCCCCTGTGTGAGGAAATTTAATCAACAGCTAGCACTTTTCTTCAAAATGGTGTATTTTCGTTGTAAGGAAAGATGTTCTTTTATGTATTAAAAAGGAATGTTTTTTATTCCCAAATACTTCTTAATTAACGAGAGCAAGATAAAATCCCCTCGTCAGTGAAGATCACACGAGTACCAATGAATTGATAATCTCGAACTCAGAATTAACAGCAGGCTTTCTCCCTTAGTCACACACACTTCTTTTCCATGGGAACCCATAGATCGGGTCCCAGCTTTAGAGTTTCTGGGTACCTCTTGGGTACTGGTACCGATCTGTACCCATTTCTTTCAAAGCCTGTTCTAATGAACGTTCAATGAACGCAATATAGGTCAAGAACGTTCTTGAACGTTCAAATGTGACTGCTATTATAGTTCAATCAAATCAAGTTCATGTTGTTCAATATTTAAAAGAACGTTCAATAATGGAATTTTTTAAAATCATGATACTCAGAGCGTTCAATAATCGAATATTTTAAATAGGGAATGTGCAAATAAATCTTCTTTCAAAAATTTTATTTGTGTAATGTAAAACCACGTAAACAAACTTTGAGAAGAAGCAATGGCGGATCTTCCATCATCACTGATATGGTTGATAACTTACTTGTGCTTTAGGCAAGAATTCCTGACTTATATAATAAGTATTATTAAGAAATTTTAAATTAATTTTTGTTTGACTTTCAAGCTAATAGAGATTGATCAAAATATCAACGAATCATAATTTTCTCCCACCTGAAAAAAAAAACACTTCTTAAAAATTCTAACTAGCCAGGTGTGTTTCGATAAAGGTTGTGTGTTGGTTTTTTAAAGTGTTGACAAATTTCTTGTCTTTCTCATTCTCATATCACTGGCTTTGAATAAATTAACTTTTGCAAGGTGTTCACATAAACCAATTAATTGCTTTGTTTAAAAAATATTTAAATTTTATTGGCAGAGAAATAACAATTGAATATAAAAACAATTGCATACATCCGACTTACAGCCAATGAAAACTTTTTAATCTAATGATTCTTGGAAACACAAAATAAAGGAAAAATTATCAATGTGTGTTGTTAATACTGAAACTTCCAATGTTTGAATATTGTTTTTTTTATGGCAAAGATACACTTCCATCTTCACTTCCAATTTTTTTTGTGTATCATTTTCTTAAAAAGATTGAACAGTAACCCCAAGCAATTTCCATGTACAAAAATAGAAATTCTTTCCAACCTCTTGAAATGATACAAGCACATGTTGTCTTCTTAAAGATGAAATACTTAGTGTCTTTAGGATCTCTTCCATTCACATTATTTGTTTTGAGTGTGGACCAGGTATCAAATTCCTTTTAATAAGGAAGAGATATCTATTGCAAAATAGTCATTTTTAGATAAACAAAGCAAAGATTGTTCAGCATTCTTTTTATGTTCAGTATTTCTATTTATTCAGGAAATGAAGTCTTTTTAAAAGGTCTATTTTTAAAGCAAATTACCATAAAAGAAAACAGGTGGATGTTCATAGATTTTTAAAGTCTACATTCTTTATGAGTGTTCATTATTACATTGGATTATTAAGAATGTTAAGAATGTTCAAACATTCTATTATTGAACGTTCACTGAACGTTCTGAATGCTCCTCCACTCAATGTTTTTTTTTAAATGAACGTTCAAAGAACTAAGAACGTTCAATTAAAGTTCAGCTCAAAATAAGAACGTTCTAAATGTTCTGAACACTCAGAATGGTAAAAAATTTGTATCCTTTTCCTCTGAAACGGCACATATTGCTATTTTCTGAAAATATCTTTATTATGTTTTAATGTGTTGGTTTATATGATTGTTTATAATGATATTTTTTTTCTTTTTTCGTTTAGATAACAACTACAACAGGAGAAATCGTTTTATATGAGCATTTGAATGACAACCCGACACCAACACACGATACCGGAAGCCAAAGAATGTCAAAACAATGTGTCAGACAAAAACACTGAACAGGAACAACTAAATGATCCATTATCAGTTAAAACTGTTTTTAAAACGCTAAGTTATGTGGAAACACAATCATCTTTGCACCAAACCGTAGAATTCTTTTGTGAACAAGGAGAAAGGATGGATGACAGGAAAATAGGAAAGAAAAATGATTTATATTTGATGATTAATTTTTTTCTCAACGAAATAAAACAAATGAAAGATGACATAAATGTTATTAAAGGAGCTGTGACACAGACAAACACAGACAATCACATAAAGAAAACCATAGAAAACCACATAAAAAAAGAAAAGAAAAAAACTAAGAAACACAACATTGACTTCAAGAAACAACCAACAGCCAACTTTGTACACACTTGAGTAAACCACATCAGCATCATATTCTCCAAATAATTCTTCAGAATAAATGTTTGCTTACCTCCTATCATCATCAAACCATTCACTAGTCAATTCATATGACAATGCAACTCCACCCCAACTACACATAGACAGCACCTTTGAAAATCAACATGAACACATCAATACGATACCTACTGAACCAATCAATACGACACAAACAGAACCCACCATTACAACATGAAATATCAATTCAACACCAGTGCCACAACAAAATAAAATAAAACGAATCAAACTCGTAAAGTAAACCAATGCTCAGCATTCATGAAATCCTAACACCTCCTCAATTACCCCAAAGAAGACTTTGCCTTCAAATGAATTCAAGGATATGCCCACACAACAAAAAATGGCTTGCAAGTAACCGATACCCGATCCCCTAATTGACTCCAAATGATTAAATCCCAAGCTAAAAATTATAAGGAAGAATATACAAAACAATGGGAAATTTTATTTATTTTTGCTCCATTTTATTATTTAAGTTTTAGTCTCTATGATACAGACTAGAAAAGTAGTAGCTGATATGTGGCAGGGTTTTTTTCACAAGTTCTTTTTCTAAACAATGCCAGATTGCAAATTCTTGCCGAAAATATATACATTTTATGTGAAATCTTTTGTTATAAATACTTCTCAAAATATCGCAAAAATTTAATTCCTCAAAATTTACAAAAAACAACATGATCACGAAAATAAATGAAATTGTGAATTCAAAGTGTCAAAAGCCGTTATATATAACTTTTTCAGTATGTAAAAGACGTAGATAGGAGAAGAGGTATGATCATATTTTTACTTCAGTTTTATTGTTAAAGTTTTAGTCTCTATGATCTTTTTCTAAACAATGCCTGGCTCTATTCTGGTAGGAAGAGTAACCATTTTGACCACTGGAAAAAGAATTTGTAACAAGTCCAACCAAGAAATGCAACTCTGCAAATCTGCAAAATTGTTACCTGATAAAGAACAACAGCGGAAATTACCAAATTGCCTTTAGACATTCTATTAATGAGAGGTGTTGAACACCAAATAGAAATGTGATTGTTGATGCAACTAAGTAAGACCTCTATCATAACACCTTGCTGTCAAACTTTGATGATAACTGAAGCTTTGGAACAAAAAAAAAAGAAGTTTAACAACTCCATGAGGGAGGTCCAAAAACTTAAGATATTTACTGGTTGTCAGGCATAGTTGGTGTATCATTGGCTCTATTGAGTTCATTGTCTGTTTCATCACTCTCTTCTGTTTGGCTTAAACGGAAAGACTCATCATGTTCGTTAGAACATTCAATGTCACTATGCTTTCTGAAACCCTGGACTGGTTTCATAAATGTGACAAGTTGAATAAGTCTTGACACCAACATCTTTACTTGTAGCCTTTGTTTTGAAAGGCATCTCTACTGTTAGTTTTGTTTTGGTTTTATTAGTCGTTTCAATTATATCTTCTTAATAGTATCATGTGCTTTTGTTTACCAGCCGTTTTCTTTCGTTTTGGGGCTGGTTTATTAAATACAAATATTGTTGGTACTGCACCATCTTTTAACTGGCCAGCCCTTCTTTTTTATAGAAAAGTTCTGCCTATAGAAGCAAAGGGAAGAAAAAGATTTTATAACATCAGGTCTATAGTTAATTAAGAAGAATTACAGATTAATTCCTGTGATTTAATGCCCTAGTGAAAACAACAGTGAAAATGAGTTAAAAATATTATACCTTCAAATCTCTTTCAAAACAGCTTTCACCATAATGTTGGAAAAAATATAAAATCCTGAATCTTTTGGTAGAGGTATATCTCTTATGATGTTTATAAGCCATTTTTTATGAAAATTGGTCATTTCTTTTGACACAGAATTTGGTGAAATGTAAAAGAAGAATTTGTTGACCGATTGGTACAACCTATTGCAGAACAACTTGGCATTTTTTGTAAGAAGAAGTGAAATATAAAACGATGTTTACTGACACGTTTTTTCATATTAAATGAAGTTTTAGTGATAAACTTCTATTATAAAATATTTTTTTACACAGTGTGACATCAATTTCACTTTCGAAATGAACGTCTGTTTTAAACTTCTGTGAATTTAAATTGCTCATATTTTTAACAAAAATAATGAATAACTTTTGAACGCAAAAAGATTTTTTTATAATTCCAAAAGATTTTTCTAGATTTTCAGGTCTCAAAAATTTAAAATAGAAAAATTAGAAACGAAAAATTAAACCGAACTTTCCCTTTAAATAAAATGAAAATAATGCAGCAAAGTCAAATTTATATAACAACAATTTTGATGGATGTTCAACAAACAGGAATTATGGTGACATACCTTATATTGAGCAACAGCACCCTGTTGCAGATCTGATTCTATGTTTCCAGGATCTAAATAGGCTATGCTCATGAGAAAACCAGGACCAGTGAATGACCAGAGTTGTTTCCAACTGAATCGGAATGACTGGAAAAAGATTATAAATTCACTATTAGGTCCGTTATTGTCATAAAAAGTCAGACTAACACACATCAGAGCAATGTTGATATTCATTTCATAATGTCAGAAAACATCAGATATAGAAAGTTATAAAATTATCAGACAGATGTTGGAAACTGTTACAGAATGTCAGGGAACATAAAATAACCTTAAACAGACTTTTTCATCACAGTTATTGTCAGAAAATTATCAGACCCCATTTCAATTCATCATGAGATCAGATGATGCTAGACTAGACAGTATCATAAATCCTGTGTCGATAAGAAATTTTAATCTTAATTTTAAACAAACACATTTTATCTTCATTGTTGCTATAGGACTATTTTATGTGTAAAGCCTAACTTTATCTTGCAGAATCGTGACTTTACAAATTGGATATAATATAGTTTGAATAGATCCAATTTAACGAAACAATTCTAACCTTTGACTCCCATTTGTACAATAGAATCATTTTTTCCTTAAGGTTAGTATACATGGATTAACACTTGTTTATGACTTTCATAATTATTGTTTATAAACATAATTTTTCGAAGGGAGAAGTACTTCTAAATTAGAAATAATTTGAAACTATATCCATAAAAAATATAGGTTGTATATTTTAACTTCGTTCAACTTTTTTTGGTATATGCGTAAATAAATAATTAAAATAACAACTGAATAATTATCAAAGCCTGCTTCACATCTATAGCATATTCTCAATAATTTGCTAACAACATTGTGTACAAAAAAATACAAACTTATTTTCACTATTATATATAACTACTGCCAAATTATCGACCGATATCAGTCCTTCCCGGCTTATGTATAATTAAATTATGTATAATAATTTATGGGAATGCGGCATAAATATGTATTATGTATAATAGGCTTTATTTCCAACATTTTGTATAAAAAACAGGATTTTTTGTGTGTATTAATTTTCGCGAATTGTCAAAAATTAAGTAATTATTTTTGAAGGTTTCAGTCAGTTCCAAAATCGAAAAATTAAAAACAAAAGAACTTTTGATCAACATTTATCTACCTATTCACTTGTTTAAAAATTTTAAGTGAAATGTTACAATATAACTACTCAAATAAATCAAACACATTGTGCGTGCCATCCTCATCCGCATTAGAAACGTGTCCATTGGATTGGCACCATCAGTTATGTCATCGTCATCACATGCAGTTGTGTCATCGTCGCATTCCCATTCTGATTCACCATCGCTTACATCATCTACCCTCCATCGGTATAAATGGAGCTCTTGTGGAACAAGGAAGCGAGGCTCAGTGTTTCAGAATTTATTACATTTTCTTCAATTGTATTGGCCATAACTTTCAATACCGGCATGGCAAGGTTTACCTTCTTTGAAACAATAGATAACTTCATCCTCACTATGATCATCAGCAAGACACACACTATGAAAGGATGAGGTAATCATTGCACATTTTCCATGCCTTAAGTATCTATAAAACAACTGTTCTACGTAGAGGAGCTTTCACATTGCCTTGTGCACTGTATTCATGTGGGCTGCCAGACATGCATTCATCATACTTTTCTGTATATGTTGCTTGAACTGTTTGTTCCAACATACATCAGGTGGTTGAATATACTTTGTACAGCCACCTGGGATTACAGTTACCTCAACCTTGTTATTTGCAAAGTTTTGCTTCACAGAGTCCGTGATGTCAAAAACCATCTTGCAAATGAAAATTTACTAAGAACATTGTTAACCCACTTGATAGTGAGTACTTCATTCATCCATGAGTTTACTGATGATGATATAATACATGTTTCCAACAGTTCTTGCTGCTTAGTAGATACCCTTACATTTCCTTGGTCAATTGTTTTCAAACTTACCGTTTTGGATCCAACATGATCAACAGAAGTTTGTGAAAGCATCTGAGCCCACACAGCAGTCTGGTCTATAGAGATACCTTATTCTAGGAAATTAATGCACGTTTTTAAAAACCTGTGTTAATTTCCTATACCTTAATTTCCTTTACCGTTGATTTAATATTGGTGTTAATTTTATATGCATACTTTTGCAATGATTTTCAAATAAATGTTTTACAGAAAAAATTCAAAGTGTCAAAAACGTTCACATAATGTCCATGATTGTGTTACGTTAATACTCATATATTCAAAAATACTTTGCGAGTTGCGTTAAAAAACTAAATATTATTGGGGTTTTTTTTTGGTATTTTCACCAAAAGCTTAAATTCGCATTAATTTCATACATCTTGAAATCTATTTGTTGTAACCACGTTAATGAAAATCGCATACAATGGTTTGTTTAAAAAGTATTGTATATGGCCACCATGTATTAAAGAAAAAGGCACACGTTATAAGGCCACAATAAATTGATTTTCTGTTTTGCGTAAGTGCACACATCAATAAAATACCCAGTGGGCAAAATCTTCAAAACACCTCTGTGGCAAAGTGTTTTTTATTGCAACAGCAGGCAATATTGCTTGTCATTCCTATAGAACACACTCCTCCACAGAGGCTTTTTGAAGATTTTGCCCAACGAGTAACATCACATCTCTGCAATTTATGGACATTTTAACTTATAAGTTCAATTTATTACCAGTTTCCTGAAATTCAAATTTCCAAAGTCAGAAAATGATGGAATCAAATCAAAGCTGTCCTATTCAACCTGCTATTTCTTCTGCTGTGTCTGCACATGATTGGCTATAATTAGCGTTCATCTTGAGGTATTGAACAAAGACTAGCTTGTTCCATCATTTCTATGAAGTGAGAACCAGCTCTGTTTCATACAGAAGATACTTACTAATCATACAATGCATTTCTCTTTGTTTTTATAACCACATGCTGAATGTATTCCATGTTCATGTTTTGCATTGCTCAATTGTTTTCTTTTGCTACTTTCTATACATACGAATACTTTTGAAATGTGTTAAAAATATACACATTTTAAATCAGCCAATGCCAACCTCATTTTCCATCACGGAAACATCACTCATTTTCAACTCACAAACATGCAAAAAAGCAATTGGAATGCAATTGATCAGCTGCTGTAATTTAGATTTTCTCTAAACTGTAAGGGATAACTGTCAAAATATAGGAGCACATATTGTATTTTGCAGTAAATAAATTAAAAGCACATCTTAGATTTTCGCCAAAATAAACCACATTATGGCAGACATTTTTCCTAAGTTTACGCAAAACAGAAAATCAATTTATCCTGACCCAGATAAGTAGAAAAAAATGTATAACAAAAATGAAGCGTTTGAACGTTTGAAAGTTGGTGCTTTGATGACAATTTCTAAAAAGGAAAAATATTTAAGGAAATAAACATGAATGGTGAAAATGTTGTTTCTGGCGTTGTAAGATCATCCAAAAGAACAGCAAAGAACGAAGAATGAGAGAAAATAATTTTCGCCAAAATAAACCACATTATGGCAGACATTTTTCCTAAGTTTACGCAAAACAGAAAATCAATTTATACCCTATGGTACATTTTCTGGATTATGTTTACATTGCTGTATGCCGGATGGTTTCAATGCAGTGTAAAGGCTTCCCGCAACTGACGTTTTTTTTGGAGCTGCTAAATTCCTCTATATATTTTATAAAATTCATTAAATTCTGATATATTTAATCAAACAATTGCTTCAAATTTCAATTAAGACTGGGGCAGGAGTCAATTGGACCCTTGTCGAAATTGATTTTTGTACACATAAGAAGAATTCAAAGCTCTACAACATAAATTGAGAACCTCCATTCAATATGGTTAATATACGAAGATCTTTTCTGCTAGCAGTTATTATCACCCCCTTCATCATAAACACAGCCAACACTAAAAGTAACACAGCCGATTCGTAAGTAAAGATCTTCTTTCATAAGAAGTAATAGGATAAGATTAAGTGCTTCGATTCAAAATTACAGAAACCACGACTCCACACATCGTATACTATTAGCTGGTGAATACCCCGGACAATCTTACTGCAATCAGTGCATGAAACCTGTATGCACACTATCGTGTGAGATGGCAGCACGGAGAGCTGTTATTGTTATTGCTTATGAGTGGAGACGTAGAAAAATGTCCTGGACCAACCGATCCAAGTTTAACTAGGTTATTTAAAGAAAAGAACATACGTGGGCTCTTTCAAAACATGGCTCAAGTATCGACATTTCTACATACTAAAAAAAACACACATATCTTTTCTCTCAGTGAAACACACATAGAAGACTCCACACCCACACAACTTTTTAAAATTCCGGGGTATACATTCATCAACAAAAACAGGAAATCGGATATTTTTGGTGGTGTTGATGTGTACATCAAGGATAGCATACCGTTTGTAAGAAGAACAGACCTGGAAACCGACAAGTTAGAATGTATTTGGCTAGAAATCAGGTTCCCAAAAATGAAAAGCTTCCTTGTGAGCATTTGGTACCGACCCCCGTCTAGATCTAAATATTTACCAACAAACTTCAATGAACTTATTAACACCTTACTCTTAAAAGCATCAACGAAGAATAAGGAGATGATATTAACCGGTGACTTCAACGTTAATTACCTGAAAGTTAAAGAGAACATTGAATTGAAAGTTTCCAATTAAAGCAAATAATTAAAACTGCCACAAGAGTATCGGATTGATCGGAGACATTAATAGACGTAGTGTCTACAAATGTACCATTTAACATCACAAAACATGACGTCTATGCACATAGCTTCAGTGATCATGACTTAATTGGCTTTAACCGCAAACAATTCGATACTGTACTTACAGACAATACGATCATAACAATCTGAAACAAGACCTTAGAAATGCTGACTGGACTCCCGTATACAACACAAATTCTGTTTCGGATTCTCTTCATGCATTCAATAAAATCCTAACTGACTTTTTTTGGCCGATATGCCCCTTTCGTTACGAAACGAGCAAACACCAACATTTGTCCATGGCTAACCCAGGAGGTAAAAAAAAATGAAATGGATTATCGAGATGTCCTACAGCGAAAGTTTCAAAAATCAAAAACCAAAACGAACAACGAAACACATAAACATCAGAGAAATAAAGTTAACAACCTTATCAAAAAAGCCAAACAGACTTATAACAAAAACATGCTAAGAGAAAACAACAATAATCCAACATCGTTCTGGAAATCGTTAAAAAAGGTTTTCCCCTCGAAACCAAAAACGAAACATACTAGTTCAACCTTCAAAGTCAACGATAATGAAATATCAGATTAACAAACTATTTCAAACGAAATCGGTTGATTTTTCTCGAACATAGCAACCAAACTTCTCCATATTCTTCACACGGTCCAGGACTTTATTTGAAAAAAAGCAACAAAAATACCAATACGAACAATGCAACGTTTCTCCTTTCGGTCTGTTACACCATCTGAAATCGTTAGATGCCCGAAAAAACTTCAGCGCAATAAATCTTCAGGCATTGATGAACTTCCACCGAATCTCCTGAAAGATACTACAGCGGAGATTTCGAAACCTCTCGCATTTATCATAAATAAATCATTATCAACAGGCACAATCCCAAGCATATGGAAAACTCCAAAAGTTACACCACTTCATAAATCGGATTCAAAAACGGATTTTAATAACTATTGTCCGATTTCCTTATTACCCTGTCTCTCAAAGATACTTGAAAGAATTGTCCATCGACAAATTTCGAATTACCTTGAAAAACATCAGCTTTTAAAATCCAGTCAGTTTGGTTTTCGTCTGCGTAGATCAACAGAAGTAGCTTGTACCCTCCTTATTGACGATATCCAAAAGAACATGGATAATGGCCTACTAACAGGTGTAATTTTTCTGGACTTAAGCAAAGCGTTTGATACGGTAAGCCATTCGTATCTCCTATCGAAATTACCATCTTATGGAATTACTGGGGCTGAATTAACATGGTTCGAAAATTATCTTTTCAATCGGAAACAGCATGTGTTTTATGATGGCTGCTTATCGAACGGGTTTCCCGTGTACAGAGGAGTCCCTCAAGGATCAATTCTTGGTCCTACGTTATTCCTGCTTCACTTAGATGACATTGACATTTGCTTACGTCACTGCAAAGTCATAAAATATGCGGACGACACTGTAATCTACACCACAGGAAAACACACAGATGTTATTCAGAAAAATCTAAATGCTGACAATCTCGAAATATACAATTGGCTGACCGATTATGACTTGTCACTGAATCTCAAAAAAGGCAAAACTGAAACGATGATTTTTGGTACATCACCGCAAGTCAAAAATGCCTCACCACTAGAGATCAAAATTAACGGAACAATCTTAAACCAAACAACGTCTTACAAGTACTGAGGTGTTCACCTTGACTCAACATTATCAATGAACGAAAACTTTTAATCAAAATACAAAAAGCTTAGTTCACGGCTTCGTTTACTGTCACAACTTCGCCCTAATCTGACATATAAAGCTTCTAGGACGATATACAACAGTATAGTTGTACCGGTTTCCACTTACTGTGGAATTGTAAACCTAAACTTACCCAGAACATCGGTAGAAAAACTCAATCGAATTCACCAACGTGCTATTGAGATTATCACCAAAGGAAAAGCTCGAAACGTAAAACTGACACCAATAGCAACTTCCGTAAAACGACATGCATGCCAACTGGTTAGAAATGTATAGTAAAATGTATATACTGAAACGACTATCCTGTATAAATATTTTTGAAATAAATAATGAAATAAATAAATAAGTAAATATGGTATCATTTTATATTAACGTAGCCTTTTCAATCTGCAAAATTGGTATTTTAAGTATCAGCAATATTTTTCTTGTTTTCACTGGTCAACAAGAAAAACAGAATAAATATGTGAATATCATTCATCACAGTATTTTCTAGTGAGATTGGACCTTTTGAACTCAGCACAAAGCTAACACACAGCTGCTGTATCTGGTCACAATCAACTTTCTGATGCAAGACGACAACAAACAAAAGACAACAAGAAGTTTAAATATTTTTTTTAGAAAAATTATCACTTTTCCAAATAAAAACACTTGGTTTCACTACTTGCATCAATGTTTCTTTACTTTGATTTTTGTTTACCTTATCTTTCACAAGTTCTTCTTTCTTTTTCACTTATGGAGTATTTCTAGTATTTCTAAAGTGTGGCGTGTGTGT
Organism: Turritopsis rubra; assembly: GCA_039566895.2. NCBI lineage: Eukaryota > Metazoa > Cnidaria > Hydrozoa > Anthoathecata > Oceaniidae > Turritopsis > Turritopsis rubra. Next base: position 8,613,049 of record CM077620.1, read on the forward strand.
GTGGTGGGGGTGGGGCGAGGGTGGTGAGGTATAACTGGAGTCCGTTTGGAAGATTCAAAAAAGATTTTCATAAACATTTTGAACCTTGAGTCAGACAATCTGTCGCTCCAAAGATTCCGTTGCAGTATCTTAACTATAAATGTCAATTCTCCTCATTAACATCATGTAGCAGATTAGATCAACAATCACTTTAGCAAAGGCAAAAATGAAAGGGAAGCCTCAATCTGCGGTCTGCAATGATCCTTATTCACGCAAAAATGTTTCATTTTAAATTAATATGTATTTATAGTCCATAAAACATACAATGGTAGAATACTAAAAGATATAACATACAGTAAAATACCGAAAAATTATCTGCCTGACAGTCGATAAGAAGCCAGTTACTTCAATAAAAATGGGTTGGCACATGGTATATCCTCTGGTATATTTTGCAAATATTTGAAATAATAAGGTGATCCCTACCCTGGACTGGTTAACTAGGACTCTAAATGAGGGGGCAGTTGACCTAATGAAGTCATTTAAAATTGAATTTACTATTGAAAGTAAAAAAAAATAGAATTTAGGGAAAAAATCTTACTTTGGGGAAATAACACAGATTCACCATTTGATAAAATATAGTACAGCCTTCCCTAAGAGAAGGATTCAGATTTAGTGCAATTGTCATTTTTTCCCATTTTAAATTCAACTGTTATTGAATTCACACAGCTAAGTCTAAGAAAATAAGGAAATAATCCCTTTGGTCATATAATTGCAAATAGATCTAATAAAATTATTAATCAACTTCAAGGAGAATTGAGGACAATTTTTTTGTTCAATTGCTTTGTATTGACGAAATATACCATTTGCCAAAATTTAAGTTGATTTCGCAAAGCAAGTTTATGAGGTTTTAAGTTTTGAAAAGTTTAGTAATGATGACATCATCTGTGCGATTTAAAAATACACACTCAGAAATTTGGATGTTTTCATTAAGTATATAAAGAAAATTTGATAAGTAGAAAAAAATGTATAACAAAAATGAAGCGTTTGAACGTTTGAAAGTTGGTGCTTTGACATTGTAAGATCATCCAAAAGAACAACAAAGAACCAAGAACGAGAGAAAATAATCTTTGCTATGTTTGCTGTCTTGTTTTAAATAATTGTCTGTAAATTTTGTCTAATCCATCATTCCAAGAAAACATTACCCATACCTATTGAAAATATTGCGTTATTTATATTATCTGGTAGGAACCATCCCAACTGTAACCAGAGTGATTGTTTGTGAAAATAATTCCACCACTGACTTTTCGCAAAAACTTAGAATACAAAATGTGAAAATACACACAGCAACGTAAACAATGAAAATGTTTTATAAAACATAGAAAATATTATATTGTGGTTGTAACATATTCCTGATGTAGAAAAACTTTTCAATAAAGATAAAGAACTTTCCCCTGAGTTAGGCATGCTTAGCTTGTTGCATGTGCATTCCTTCTGATGTAAATAAACTATTCGCACAGTCTACATCACGAAATTTGTCTCATGACTGTAAAAAACCTAAATTTTTGGATAACATTTTTAGAAATTTGTATGTATATATATCATGCTTAGCTTAACTATGAGATCATTTTAAGCCAAAGTTGTATTTTTGCCCTCAATTCTCCTTAAAACTTCTAAAGTACCCAGTGTTTTGTTTCATTCGGCTTCCATCCATATCGAATGGTTGTTTTGCCCATTGACTTGCAACTGGGAACTTGAAGCATTGCTCTTACTTCTTCTCAGAAATAGAAAGTGTTAAGACCAGCAGGCTTCTGTTTTTGAGGTCATGTAAGTTGGGCTCAAAAATATTTTGTAAAATGTGTAGAGTAAATGAAGATATCCACACATTTTCAAAACATTTTCGAAACATTTTCGTGATCCAGCTACAGAAGGCCATGCTAGGTCATGAAGTTCATGGCCAATACAGACCAGGAGCTAATGTAATTGTGGCACGGAAATGTATGGAAAGCAAAAGTTGGTACAATAGTGATCCTTTCTTTCCAGTTCCTATAATTGCAACACAAAAATATCTATGAAAAAAATATATGGATAAATCTGTGGAAAATCAGATGCTTGACACACCGCTTAAAAATGCCATATCCGTTAATGCGATAGAAATATATCTGGCTCAAAATTCCGCCAGAGATTCATGGACAAAAAAACTAAAACTTTACAGATTGGGCACAAGTGGCAATGGAAATATACAAGTGGATCAAAGTGTAATGTACAGAATGAAATATTGCTGTTTCTTACAGCACAAGCGGCTTGAAACATTTTGTGGAAACAGCTATCTTGAGCATGCAACCAAAAAACAACCAGACAGAGAGCTTCCAGTTAACCATTCTTTGTGGCCAAAAATTTATATCATCATCAGGAGATTCACAAAACTTTTGAAGGCTGCTAAGATCAATGGGCACTATATCCACTATTATAGGGCCTATGCCCCTATAGTGGATTGAAAAAAATTTTGTTGATAGCCCCCAAAAATTCATTATTTTCAATCTTATTTCCACTAAAAGTTGCTTAAAGACAATGTGTTGTTATAAATACCGCCAGAGAGGTACAACCTCGTGCTGACGTCAGCATTACCAATGCAGACCTTTCAGTTACTTCTATGAAAGTCATCATTAAAAGCAATAAAAATAGTAGCTTATAGTTATGACCAACGATAATTCACGTGCTACTTTTATGAAGATCAAACAATACAACAATTCCTTTTCTTGTCTCTCGCCTGTTGTTATTGTTCAGCATGTTCCTGTGCTGAGAGATCATCATGATGATATCAGATTTTGCTATATTTATAGCAACACATTGTCTTTAATGATGTTTATTCTCTTATTCTAGAGGAGAGTTTAGTCATTTAGAGTAGAAAAGGAAAACGTGCAAGTAACCTAATCGTCACTTAATGCTGAAAAGAAATATCATAACGTTGGACTCCTCCACTTTTTTGTGACTGACCCTGAATACGCCTATGGTAGCTAAATATACATTTATGCAAAAATGAAAACATGACGAACCTCAGTTTCATTTTCAAGCCGTGGAACTGCTATTTTTTCATCCAGATAAGTGCCACCCGCATTATCCATCATATTATTGTCTGAAGTTTCCATATTTTCAATATGATCACCTGACAACTCCATTTTTTTCCTACGGGTCCGATTTACGGCAAATGCATACGATGCGATTTCCACTTCACTTTTTTGAGATACGCTTATCATCAAAATACTGTACGGTACGGTACGGTACGTTCGATGCAAACGCGTATCCATTCAAAAAATGTGTTCTTATTTTTTTTACAGACTATTCATGCAAAACCAAAGACGTTGCAAAGTTTTAGTGGTTTGGTTGGTTTTTCAGTGATACACGTATTATTTTTGGAAGTGGGAATATCGAGTTCCTTATATTTATATAAAAAAAATTTAAGAAACGAGAAAAATATGCCATATTGCACGAGGAACAGTGCGATAACTTCAAATGTGACAAGGTTTTTTTATCTGTGTACGCGTATTAGTATAGGGGGAAACTCTTGCATTGGGTCAAAGTATACAAATCATTTATTTACATTGCATCTATATACTAATAGCGACTGTGCATCCACTTTTTAGTTCGGTCAGTGTGAATAAAAGGACTGGGAACGAAATGTTCGTATGGAAAATGTTATAATTGACATTTTAGGTCGTGCGTAACTGAGTTGTCGAGATATAGGCGATATTAGTATTATAGGAGTAGCGCGACGTCAGTGGGCACATTGCATTGCACCCTAAATAGAATGCGATTTTTAGGGTTAAATATCTCGAGAACCAATGGGAATAACTGACGTCACCTTGGGTGCGCGATATTGGCGATGGCGTGTCGAAAAAATTGGGTCTAAAACTTTTTGGGGACTGGTGTGACGTCGTCAAAATCTTTGATCATCGATGTCTCCGTAACGGTAAGTCGTACACAGGCGATCCCATACATTTTCTTGATCAGGTTTTTGAGCTGTACAACTCAGTGGTACCTATTCTTTTGGATTGTGTGATTTTATTTTTCGTCACCGCCATATTGAGAGGAAAATCACGGGTGTTGGGGTCAGTAACTCGAGGGGAAAGTGAACTGGTAAAATGTTTTTACCCGGGATACTAGTCTATATACTAATAGCGAGTTGTGCATCCACTTTTTAGTTTGGTCAGTGTGAATAAAAGGACTGGGAACGAAATGTTCGTATGGAAAATGTTATGATTAAATTTTAGATCGTGCGTAACTGAGTTGTCGAGATATAGGCGATATTAGTATTATAGGAGTAGCGCGACATCAGTGGGCACATTGCATTGCACCCTAAATAGAACGCGATATTTAAGGGCAAATATCTCGAGAACCAATGAGAATAACTGACGTCGCTTTGGGTGCGCGATATTGGCGATGGGGTGTCGAAAAATTTGGGTCCAGAACTTTTTGGGGACGGGTGTGACGTCATTAGGAACTTTGATCGACGATATCTCCGTAACGGCACGTCGTACACAGACGATCCCATACATTTTTTTGATCAGGTTTTCGCGCTCTACAGCTTGGTGGTACCTATTCTTTTGGATTGTGTGATTTTATTTTTCGTGATATACTATATATTGAAAGAGGAAGAGCACGGGATAGTGGTAACTCATGGGGAAGGCGAACCGGTAAAATGTTTTTACCCGGGATACTATTTAATCAGCTATTATTGATTATAATAATATAAATTATTATAATTATTATTATGTTTATCATTGTGGTCATCTATATACTAATAGCGAGTTGTGCATCCACTTTTTAGTTTGGTCAGTGTGAATAAAAGGACTGGGAACGAAATGTTCGTATGGAAAATGTTATGATTAAATTTTAGATCGTGCGTAACTGAGTTGTCGAGATATAGGCGATATTAGTATTATAGGAGTAGCGCGACGTCAGTGGGCACATTGCATTGCACCCTAAATAGAGCGCGATATTTAAGGGCAAATATCTCGACAACCAATACAAAATAACTGACGTCACTTTGGGCGCGCGATATTGGCGATGGGGTGTCGAAAAATTTGGGTCCAGAACTTTTGGGGGACGGGTATGACGTCATTAGGATCTTTGATCATCGATATCTCCGTAACGATACGTCGTACACAGACGATCCAATACATTTTGTTGATCATGTTTTCGAGCTCTACAACTTAGTGATACCTATTCTTAGGAATTATGTGATCTTATTTTTCGTCACCGCCATATTGTAAGAGAGAGAGGGTAAGCACGGGGGTTGGGGTCAGTAACTCATGGGGAAAGTGAACCGGTAAAATGTTTTTACCTGGGATACTAGTCTTATATACTAATAGCGAGTGTGCATACCACTTTTATTTTAGAGAGTGATACATTTAGAAAAATTTCACGGTCATTTTCTCACGAGGAGCGCGTAAAACCACGCTGCTGCGAGAAGCGTTTTTTCAGTATTTTCATTTGCGTATTAGTAATGGTCCAACTCCATCTTACGTGTTTTTTCATGTCGAAGGGTGTTGTACGTGAGAGAAGACGATGAAAGTCTCCACGGAGGAGGATGCAATGCAATGGTTTTTCGTTTGAAATATTCTCAACGATCATTTTTGTTGGTGAAAAAGAAGAGCGAAGAACTGTTTTTGTTTTTTGTTGTTTGTTTTTATTTCAAAAAGGGAAGAATAATATTGTTGTTTGTTGCAAAAGTATTAGTAAAGTTACTACCAGTCGTATGATGATGATGCAGAAAAGAAATGTGGGTTTTTAAAATGTAAACAAATCTGTTTTTGTTTTCATAAAGATTGATTCGCGAGACGAACGAAGAAATCAAGCGAAGGATTGTATTATTATTATTAAACGTATTAACGAGTGGAAGAAAGAAATAGTAGTGGAAACGTGTACTGGAAAGTGAAGAACATCTTACTTTTACAGTTATTAAAAATGGTTTTGCACAGAAGAAGTCGTCAAATGGTAGCAAATGGTTTTTAATTTATTTCTTTTTTTTGGAATTGATCGTTTTGTAATGATGGAATTAACGAGTGGAAGTATATACATAAAAAAGTGAATGAAAACACGAAGATAATGTAGTTATTTTTGGTAGTAATGGTGTGCTGGAAAGCGAAGAGACTGAATTGAATTGGAGGAATGTTAACGAAGTGGTATTTACATATTGTGATTAAAAATGGTTGCGTCGTTGCAATCATTTCGACCATGTGGGAAACATTATCAACATATTGTGTGGAAAAGCTACATCGTTATTTCTGATGTTTTTTTGTTGCATGTCAAGCAGTAAAGGGTGTGTTACGCTGAGAAATTATTGCTGCTGTGTTATTGTCGTTATTTATTTTTCAAGCGAATTTTTGTGGCTGTTTTCAAGAAAGTTAAAGCTCTCTCCCCTACCCTCATAAGATGATTGAACCCTAACCCTTTCCCTACATACAACCCACATCGCCAGCCTAAATTATAGGGTTTTTATCTATACTTCACAGATCCAATTTTTTTAGCTATTCCATTTCGTTGTTTAACCTATGTTTTTATATTGCTATATATACTTTTAAGTGTGTTGTTTGTTTTGTTTTTAGTGGAGGAGAGGATCTTATTAGCTTAATATCTTTCCTTTATACTCTTCATTGATAATATCTACCTATTCCATGATGACCACAGTCGTATTTCTTTAAATTATCTCTGTTCTATTTTGTTTGTTGTTTGTTTTATTTTTTCTGTGGCAGGGCAGAGGGAGTGTGTAATGTGTAATGTATGATTTCTTTTCAAGTGGCTATTTTAATGCATCATGTACATTTTAGTGGAGCCTACTTATTATTTGTACTGGCTTTGCGTATGTCGTTTTGGAATTCGCAGTTTGAATTTAAGCCATAGTGCTTATCTTGGTTATTTGGTGCTATTTTACATTCTGAATGCATTTTTTTCTTGCTTCTTTTCTATACGACTTCTTTCTTTTTAGATTAAAAATATAGTGTAAATAAAAATTTTGAAGAAGAATATTGAATGTGCCAATCATGGTTTTACATAATCACGGTACAAGCAATTTGGATAAAGCATTTAACGAATTCATAGAAGAATGATCCTTTGGTTGTGTATACTGAGGAGGTATAATGTTTTTTTACGATTCACATTTGATTCAGGTATCCCGTGCAAAGACAATTTTACGGTTTCACTCAATACTTGGAAAATGTAACAGAAACATATTTAGGTTGCATTTTTATATTTCTTATCATGATTCTTCAGAGCGGAACTGTAAAATGTTTTTACACGGGATACTAGTCTATATACTAATAGCGACTGTGCATAACAAATTTAGTTCAGTCAGTGTGAATAAAAGGACTGGGAACGAAATGTTCATATGGACTGTGATATAGTGACATTTTAGGTCGTGCGTAACTGAGTTGTCGAGATAGAGGCGATATTAGTATTATAGGAGTAGCGCGACGTCAGTGGGTATATTGCATTGCACCCCAAATAGAACGCGACGTTTAAGGGCAAATATCTCGAGAACCAATAGGAATAACTGACGTCACCTTGGGTGCGCGATATTGGCGATGGGGTGTCGAAAAATTTGGTTCCAGAACTTTTTGGGGACGGGTGTGACGTCATTAAAATCTTTGATCGACGATATATCAGTAACGGCACGCCGTACACAGGCAATCCCATACATTTTCTTGATCAGGTTTTCGAGCTCTACAGCTTGGTGAAATTTATTGTTAGCAGTTATGTGATTTTATTTTTCGTCACCTCCATATTGTATGAAAGAGAGCAACCACGGGGGTTGGGAGTAGTAAGTCATGGGGGAAATGAACCTGTAAAATGTTTTTACACGCCTTTACTTTACTTCACTTTACTTTACTTTACGCCTTTATTTTACTTTATTGATAGAAAAATCACGGGATGGTGGTAACTCATGTTGAAAAGGAACCGGTAAAATGTTTTTACCCGGGATACTAGTCTATATACTAATAGCGAGTGTGCATACCACTTTTATTTTAGAGAGTGATACATTTAGAAAAATTTCACGGTGATTTTCTCACGAGGGGCGCGTAAAACCACGCTGCTGCGAGAAGCGTTTTTTTTCAATATTAGTATAATAGTAGTAGCAAATGACGCGACGTGAATTTTTTGGCACGGGTAATATTGCATTGCATCCTCAATGGAACGCGACAATTAGGGGCAAATATCTCGAGAACCGATGGGGATAACTGACGTTTTTGGGGTCCGCAATATTGGGCGATGGAGTGACCAAAAAAAAACTGGGTCTAAAACTTTTTTGGGGACGGGTGTGACGTCATCAAAATCTTTGATCGGCGATATCTCAGTAACGGCACGCCGTACGCAGACGATCCCATACATTTACTTGATCAACTTTTCGAGCTCTACAACTAAGTGATACTTATTCTTTGCAATTCTATGATTTTATTTTTCGTCACCTCTATATTTTGAAAGAGGAGAGCACGGGTTGGGTGAACTGAATGGGGAAAGTGAACCGGTAAAATGTTTTTACCCGGGATACTAGTCTATATACTAATAGCGAGTTGTGCATCCACTTTTTAGTTCGGTCAGTGTGAATAAAAGGACTGGGAACGAAATGTTCGTATGGACTGTGATATAGTGACATTTTAGGTCGTGCCTAACTGAGTTGTCGAGATATAGGCGATATTAGTATTATAGGAGTAGCGCGACGTCAGTGGGCACATTGCATTGCACCCTAAATAGAACGCGATATTTAAGGGCAAATATCTCGAGAACCAATGGGAATAACTGACGTCACCTTGGGTGCGCAATATTGGCGATGGCGTGTCGAAAAATTTGGGTCTAAAACTTTTTGGGCACGGGTGTGACGTCATCAGAATCTTTGATCGACGATATCTCCGTAACGGTAAGTCGTACACAGGCGATCCAATACATTTTCTTGATCAGGTTTTCGAGCCTAACAACATAGTAATACTTATTTTTTTGGATTGTGTGATTTTATTTTTCGTCATATACTATATATTGAAAGAGGAAGAAAAGTGAACCGGTAAAATGTTTTTACCCGGGATACTAGTCTATATACTAATAGCGACTGTGCATAACAAATTTAGTTCGGCCAGTGTGAATAAAAGGACTGGGAACGAAATGTTCTTATGGAAAATGTTATGATTAAATTTTAGACCGTGCGTAACTGAGTTGTCGAGATATAGGCGATTTTAGTATTATAGGAGTTGCGCAACGTCAGTGGGCACATTGCATTGCACCCTAAATAGAATGCGATTTTTAGGGTTAAATATCTCGAGAACCAATAGGAATAATTGACGTCGCTTTGGGTGTGCGATATTTGCGGTGGGGTGTCGAAAAATTTGGGTCTAAAACTTTTTGGGGACGGGTGTGACGTCATTAGGATCTTTGATCGTCGATATCTCCGTAACGGTAAGTCGTACACAGGCGATCCCATACATTTTCTTGATCAGCTTTTCGAGCTCTACAACTCAATGGTACCTATTCTTTTGGATTGTGTGATTTTATTTTTCGTCATATACTATATATTGAAAGAAGAAGAGTACGGGCGGTGGGTGCAGTAACTCATGGGGAAAATGAACATGTAAAATGTTTTTACCCGGGATACTAGCATGTATCATTTATGTATGTATGAAAAACATTTTACTGATTCACTTTCCCCATGAGTTACTGACCCCAGCCCCTGTGCTTACCCTCTCTCTTACAATATGGCGGTGACCATGGAGCTTTACAACTTAGTGATACTTAACCTTTTGGATTGTGTAATTTTATTTTCGGTCACCCCTATATTGATAGAAAAATCACGGGATGGTGGTAACTCATGGGTAAAGTGAACCGGTAAAATATGAAAAATATGATTGAAATGAACTGAAAATTATGTTTATTTATGACTTCTGGTCCATTGTCGTTGCTCCATGTGAAAGCAATAGAGGTAAAATAGGCTTAAAATTCCTTCACAAACAAGATTGTAATTTATTTATTTCTCGGATTATTAATCTGTCTACTATGAATCTATGCAATCAAGATTTTTCCATGCGATTGCTCCATGTGATAGCAATAGAGATGAAATAGGCTTAAAATTCCTTCACAAACAAGATTGTAATTTATTTATTTATCAGATTATTAATCTGTAAGGGGCATCTACTATGAATATATGCAATTAAGGTTTTCTATTCGTTCATTCTAAATATTCTTAAACATCAGATTAGACCTGCATATTTTCTCACGATTTCATGAAGATAGTTAGCTTACTAATTACTTACTAATAGTCACTTATTCTTCCAATTCCCCAGTGTAGTAGTTAAAAGCAATTATGATATTGAAAACGAGGCGAAACTTGATGACTAGGCCATAAAACTGCGTTAAAAAATCATATCATAACATTGGAATTTTTAGTTTTTAGTTTAACTGTACAACTTTAGAAATCTCCAAATAGGCCAAATAGCACTGAAAAATAGGGATAATAGCATTCTTTGAATGATCGATCCAAAATATTTGTGTTAAATATGATATAATTTCAACATGGAGAAACACAACAATTTTTGTATATACACAGATTTATCATGGCAGTATTGCGTGTAAAAGCAATTTATGGAGAAAAACTGTAAAATGTTTTTACACGCTACACTAGTCTATATACTAATAGCGAGTTGTGCATAACAAATTTAGTTCGGTCAGTGTGAATAAAAGGACTGGGAACGAAATGTTCGTATGGACTGTGATATAGTGACATTTTAGGTCGTGCGTAACTGAGTTCTCGAGATATAGGCGATATTAGTAATATAGGAGTAGCGCGACGTCAGTGGGCACATTGCATTGCACCCTAAATAGAACGCGATATTTAAGGGCAAATATCTCGAGAACCAATGGGAATAACTGACGTCACCTTGGGTGCGAGATATTGGCGATGGGGTGTCGAAAAAATTTGGTTCCAGAACTTTTTGGGGACGGGTGTGACGTCATTAAAATCTTTGATCGACGATATCTCAGTAACGGCACGCCGTACACAGGCGATCCCATACACTTTCTTGATCAGGTTTTCGAGCTCTACAGCTTGGTGAAATTTATTGTTAGCAATTATGTGATTTTATTTTTCGTCACCTCCATATTGTATGAAAGAGAGCAACCACGGGGGTTGGGAGTAGTAAGTCATGGGGAAAATGAACCTGTAAAATGTTTTTACCCGGGATACTAGTCTATATACTAATAGCGAGTTGTGCATAACAAATTTAGTTCGGTCAATGTGAATAAAAGGACTGGGAACGAAATGTTCGTATGGACTGTGATATAGTGACATTTTAGGTCGTGCGTAACTGAGTTGTCGAGATATAGGCGATATTAGTATTATAGGAGTACCGCGACGTCAGAGGGTACATTGCATTGCACCCTAAATAGAAGGCGATTTTCAGGGTCAAATATCTCGAGAACCAATGGGAATAACTGACGTCGCTTTGGGCGCGCGATATTGGCGGTGGGGTGTCGAAAGATTTGGGTCTAAAACTTTTTGGAGACGGGTGTGACGTCATTAGGATCTTTGATCATCGATATCTCCGTAACGGTTAGTCGTACATAGGCGATCCCATACATTTTCTTGATCAGGTTTTCGAGCTCTACAACTTAGTGATACTTATTCTTCACCTTTCTGTTATTTTATTTTTCGTCACCTCCATATTGAGAAGAAAACCACGGGTGTTGGGGTCAGTAACTCATGGGGAAAGTGAACCGGTAAAATATTTTTACCCGGGATACTAGTCTTATATACTAATAGCGAGTGTGCATACCACTTTTAATTTAGAGAGTGATACATTTAGAAAAATTTCACGGTCATTTTCTCACGAAGAGCGCGTAAAACCACGCTGCTGCGAGAAGCTTTTTTTCGGTATTTTCATTTGGGTATTAGTAATGGTCCAACTCCATCTTAAGGGTTTTTCATGCCGAAGGGTGTTGTATGTGAGAGAAGACGATGAAATTTCTCCACGGAGGAGGATGCAATGCAATGGTTTTTCGTTTGAAATTATCTCAACGATCATTTTTGTTTGAACAAGAAGAGCGAAGAACTGTTTTTGTTTTTTATTGTTTGTTTTTATTTCAAAAGCGAAGAATAGTATTGTTGTTTAGAAAGTATTAGTATGTTTACTACCAGTGGTATGATGCAGAAAAAAAACAAAGGTTTTTAAAATGTAAACAAATCTGATTTTGTTTTCGTAAAGATTGATTCGCGAGACGAACGAAGAAATCAAGCAAAGGATTGTATTATTATTAAACGAATTAACGAGTGGAAGAAAGAAATAGTAGTAGAAACGTGTACTGGAAAGTGAAGAACATCTTACTTCTACAGTTATTAAAAATAGTTTTGCACAGAAGAAGTCGTCAAATGGTAGCAAATGGTTTTTAATTTATTTCTTTTTCTTGGAATTGATCGTTTTGTAATGATGGAATTAACGAGTGGAAGTATATACATAATAAAGTGAATGAAAACACGAAGATAATGTCGTTATTTTTGGTAGTAATGGTGTGCTGGAAAGCGAAGAGACTGAATTGAATTGGAGGATTGTTAACGAAGTGGTATTTACATATTGTGATTAAAAATGGTTGCGTCGTTGCAATCATTTCGACCATGTGGGAAACATCAACATATTGTGTGGAAGAGCTACATCGTTATTTATGATGTTTTTTTGTCGCATGTGAAGCAGTAAAGGGTTTTGTGTTACGCTGAGATATTATTGCTGCTGTGTTATTGTCGTTGTTTATTTTTCAAGCGAATTTTTGTGGCTGTTTTCAAGAAAGTTAAAGCTCTCTCTCCTACCCTCATATGATGATTGAACCCTAACCCTTTCCCTACATACAACCCACACCGCCAGCCTAAATTATAGGTTTTTTATCTATACTTCACAGATCCAATTTTTTTAGCTATTCCATTTCGTTGTTTAACCTATGTTTTTATATTGCTATATATACTTTTAAGGGTGTTGTTTGTTTTGTTTTTAGTGGAGGAGAGGATCTTATTAGCTTCATATCTTTCCTTTATACTCTTCATTGATAACATCTACCTATTCCATGATGGTCACAGTCATATTTCTTTAAATTATCTCTGTTTTATTTTGTTCGTTGTTTGTTTTATTTTGTCTGTGGCAGGGGAGAGGGAGTGTGTAATGTGTAATGTATGATTTCTTTTCAAGTGGCTATTTTGCTGCATCAGGTACATTTTAGGGGAGCCTACTTATTATTTGTACTGGCTTTGGGTATGTCGTTTTGGAATTCGCAGTTTGAATTTAAGCCATGGTGCTTATCTTGGTTATTTTGTGCTATTTTACATTCTGAATGCATTTTTTTCTTGCTTCTTTTCTATACGACTTCTTTCTTTTTAGATTAAAAATATGGTGTAAATAAAAATTATGAAGAAGAATATTGAATGTGCCAATCATGGTTTTACATAATCACGGTACAAGCAATTTGGATAAAGCATTTAATGAATTCATAGAAGAATGATCCTTTGGTTGTGTATACTGAAGAGGTATAATGTTTTTTTACGATTCACGTTTTAATTGGTTCAGGTATCTATATACTAATAGCGAGTTGTGCATCCACTTTTTAGTTCGGTCAGTGTGAATAAAAGGACTGGGAACGAAATGTTCGTATGGACTGTGATATAGTGACATTTTAGGTCGTGCGTAACTGAGTTGTCGAGATATAGGCGATATTAGTATTATAGGAGTAGCGCGACGTCAGTGGGCACATTGCATTGCACCCTAAATAGAACGCGATTTTCAGGGGCAAATATCTCGAGAACCAATGGGAATAACTGACGTCACTTTGGGCGCGCGATATTGGCGACGGGGTGTCGAAAAATTTGGGTCTAAAACTTTTTGGGCACGGGTGTGACGTCATCAAAATCTTTGATCGACGATATCTCCGTAACGGTAAGTCGTACACAGGCGATCCCATACATTTTCTTGATCAGCTTTTCGAGCTCTACAACTTGGTGGTACTTATTCTTTTGGATTGCGTGATTTTATTTTTCGTCATATACTATATATTGAAAGAGGAAGAGCACGGGATGGTGGTAACTCATGGGGAAAGTGAACCGGTAAAATGTTTTTACCCGGGATACTTTGGGCGTGCCATATTGGCGATGGGGTGTCGAAACAATTGGGTCTAAAACTTTTTGGGGACGGGCGTGACGTCATCAGAATATTTGATCGACTATATCTCCGTAACGGTAAGTCGCACACAGGCGATCCCATACATTTTTTTGATGAGGTTTTTGAGCTCTACAACTTAGTGATACCTATTCTTTTGAATTGTGTGATTTTATTTTTCGTCACCGCCATATTGTAAGAGAGAGAGTAAGCACGGGAGTTCGGGGTTGTAACTCATGGGAAAAATGAAGCTGTAAAATGTTTTTACACGCCTTTACTTTACTTTACTTTACGCCTTTATTTTACTTTATTGATAGAAAAATCATGGGATGGTGGTAACTCATGTTGAAAGGAAACCGGTAAAATGTTTTTACCCGGGATACTAGTCTATATACTAATAACGAGTTGTGCATACCACTTTTATTTTAGAGAGTGATACATTTTAAGAAATTTGACGGTCATTTTCACAGGAGGAGCGCGTAAAACCACGCTGCTGCGAGAAGCGTTTTTTTTCAGTATTAGTATAGTAGTAGCTAATGATGCGACATGATTTTTTTGGCACGGGGGACATTGCATTGCACCCCCAATGGAACGCAACGTTTAGGGGCAAATATCTCGAGAACCGACGGGGATAACTGACGTTTTAGGGGTCTGCGATAATTTGGCGAAAGGGTGACAAAAAAAAATTGGGTCTAAATGTTTTTAGGGACGGATGTGACGTCATCAAAATGTTTGATCTGCAATATCTCCGAAACGGCACGTCGTACGCAGACGATCCCATACATTTTTTTGATCAGCTTTTCGAGCTCTACAATTTAGTGATACTTATCCTTTTCGATTGTGTGATTTTATTTTTGGTCACCCCTATATCACCGCCATATTGAGAGGAAAACCACGGGTTTGGGGTCAGTAACTAGAGGGGAAAGTGAACCGGTAAAATGTTTTTACCCGGGATACTTTTGTATGATGTGATATAACAAAGGCAGAAGAATTTAATACTTTCTATACAAATGTAGGTCATAATCTAGCAGATTAAAATTGCCAAAACAAACACAACATTGAAGAATACCTGAAGGGAAATCACTCAATACTAGGAGATGACGAAGTTATGTTTCATGAAAAAGTTGCATTCAATAACCTTAGCAGAGTAAGCAGGAATAATGCGGTTGGAATTGATGAGATTACAAGGTCGTAATAAAAATACCATTGTATAGAATATTTCAAAGATGATAGAATTCCGACACTGTTTGATCCTCAGATATTGCTTTGAAAACTTAAGCATTATGGGATTATAAATAATACAATATTCTAAAAAATTATCTAACCACAAACAGCATGTAACTTATCCTAACAAAAGTCTCTCCATAAACATAATCTGTGGTTGTACCGTAGGGCTTAATATTACTGTTTTTAATTTACGTGAACGACTTTGTGAATTTCACATTTAAAGCTTAATAAACTAGGTTCCTTTCAAATTCCGAATTTTTTTAATGAAAATGAATGAAGACATGCTTGCATAAGTTACATATCAGGCAAACAAATTATCATTAAAAATGTCAAAAAGACTAAATTTTCGCTTTTTCCTTCATCTAGAAAAAAACGTCATATTCCAAATAATCTTCCAAACTTATGAATAGAGAGCCCGGCGTCCCGACTCTTCTTTTCCTCTGCTGGATATTTCTTATGCTGACATGTTTCATTGCAGAGAGAAAATAGAAAAGTTCTCCTCAATCGCTTTTAAAACATTTAAAATGTGAAGTGTAAAAATATAAAAACTTGTAAAAAACAAACTTTTTTAACTTGAACTTATATAATATAATATAATATAATATAATATAATATATTGTGTGGAAGAGCTACATCATTATTTCTGATGCTTTTTTGTTACATGTGAAGCAGTAAAGGGTTTTGTGTTACGCTGAGATATTATTGCTGCTGTGTTATTGTTGTTGTTTGTTTTTCAAGCGAAATTTTGTGGCTGTTTTCAAGAAAGTTAAAGCTCCCCTACCCTCATATGATGATTGAACCCTAACCCTTTCCCTACATACAACCCACACCGCCAGCCTAAATTATAGGTTTTTATACTATACTTCACAGATCCTATAGCTATTCCATTTCGTTGTTTAACCTATGTTTTTGTATTGCTATATATATTTTTAAGTATGTTGTTTGTTTTGTTTTTAGTGGAAGAGAGGATCTTAATAGCTTAATATCTTTCCTTTTTACTCTTCATTGATAACATCTACCTATTCCATGATGGCCGCAGTCATATTTCTTTAAATTATCTCTGTTTTATTTTGTTTGTTGTTTGTTTTATTTTGTCTGTGACAGGGGAGAGGGAGTGTGTAATGTGTAATGTATGATTTCTTTTCAAGTGGCTATTTTGCTGCATCATGTACATTTTAGGGGAGCCTACTTATTATTTGTACTGGTTTTCCGTATGTCGTTTTGGAATTCTCAGTTTGAATTTAAGCCATGGTGCTTATCTTGGTTATTTAGTGCTATTTTACATTCTGAATACATTTTTTTTCTTGCTTATTTTCTATATGACTTCTTTGTTTTTAGATTAAAAATTTAGTGTAAATAAAAATTATGAAGCAGAATATTGAATGTGCCAATCATGGTTTTACATAATCACGGTACAAGCAATTGGGATAAAGCATTTAATGAATTCATAGAAGAATGATCCTTTGGTTGTGTATACTGAAGAGGTATAATGTTTTTTTACGATTCACATTTTAATTGATTCAGGTATCCCGTACGAAGGCATAATTGTACGGTTTCACTCAATAGTTGGAAAATGTAACAGAAACATTTTTAGGTTGAATTTTTATATTTCTTAAGATTCTTGGGAGTGGAACCGTAAAATGTTTTTACACGGGATACTAGTCTTTATACTAATAGCGACTGTGCATACCACTTTTATTTTAGAGAGTGATACATTTTACGAAAAACAAATTGGGTCTAAAACTTTTTTGGGGACGGGTGTGACGTCATTAGGATCTTTGATCATCGATATCTCCGTAACGGTTAGTCGTACACAGGCGATCCCATACATTTTCTTGATCAGGTTTTCGAACCCAACAACTTAGTGATACTTATTCTTAGCAATTATGTGATCTTATTTTTCCTCACCGCCATATTGTAAGAGAGAGGGTAAGCACGGGGGTTGGGGTCAGTAACTCATGGGGAAAGTGAACCGGTAAAATGTTTTTACCCGGGATACTAGTCTATATACTAATAGCGACTGTGCATACCACTTTTATTTTAGAGAGTGATACATTTAGAAAAATTTCACGGTCATTTTCTCACGAGGGGCGCGTAAAACCACGCTGCTGCGAGAAGCGTTTTTCCAGTATTAGTATATTAGTAGTACCAAATGACGCGACATGAATTTTTTGGCACGGGGGACATTGCATTGCACCCCCAAAGGAATGCGACGTTTAGGGGAAAATATCTTGAGAACCGACGGGGATAACTGACGTTTTTGGGATCCGCGATATTGGGCGATGGGGCGACGAAAAAAAAATTGGGTCTAAAACTTTTTGGGGACGAGTGTGACGTCATCACAATCTTTGATCGACGATATCTCCGTAACCGTAAGTCGTACACAGACGATCCCATACATTTTTTTGATGAGCTTTTCGAGATCTATAACGTGGTACTACTTATCCTTTTGGATTATGTGATTTTATTTTTCATCAGCCCTATATTTTGAAAGAGATAGAGCACGGGTGGGGTGAACTCATGGGAAAAGGGAACCGGTAAAATGCTTTTACCCGGGATACTAGTCTATATACTAATAGCGACTGTGCATCCACTTTTTAGTTCGGTCAGTGTGAATAAATGGACTGGGAACGAAATGTTCGTATGGACTGTGATATAGTGACATTTTAGGTCGTGTGTAACTGAGTTGTCGAGATATAGGCGATATTAGTATTATAGGAGTAGCGCGACGTCAGTGGGCACATTGCATTGCACCCTAAATAGAACGCGATATTTAAGGGGAAATATCTCGACAACCAATGGGAATAACTGACGTCACCTTGGGTGCGCTATATTGGCGGTGGGGTGTCGAAAAATTTGGGTCTAAAACATTTTGGGGACGGGTGTGACGTCATCAAAATCTTTGATCATCGATATCTTCATAACGGTAAGTCGTACACAGGCGATCCTATACATTTTCTTGATCAGGTTTTCGAGCTCTACAGCTTGGTGAAATTTATTGTTAGCAATTATGTGATTTTATTTTTCGTCACCTCCATATTGTATGAAAGAGAGCAACCACGAGGGTTAGGAGTAGTAAGTCATGGGGGAAATGAACCTGTAAAATGTTTTTACACGCCTTTACTTTACTTTACTTTACTTTACTTTACTTTACTTTACTTTACTTTACGCCTTTATTTTACTTTATTGATAGAAAAATCACGGGATGGTGGTAACTCATGTTGAAAAGGAACCGGTAAAATGTTTTTACCCGGGATACTAGTCTATATACTAATAGCGACTGTCCATAACAAATTTAGTTCGGTCAGTGTGAATAAAAGGACTGGGAACGAAATGTTCATATGGACTGTGATATAGAGACATTTTAGGTCGTGCGTAACTGAGTTGTCGAGATATAGGCGATATTATTATTATAGGAGTAGCGCGACGTCAGTGGGCACATTGCATTGCACCCTAAATAGAAGGCGATTTTCAGGGTCAAATATCTCGAAAACCAATGGGTATAACTGACGTCACTTTGGGCGAGCGATATTGGAAGTGGGGTGTCAAAAATTTTGGGTCTAAAACTTTTTGGGGACGGGTGTGACGTCATCAGAATCTTTGATCGGCGATATCTCCGTAACGGTAAGTCGTACGCAGACCATCCCATACATTTTTTTGATCAGGTTTTCGAGCTCTACAACTTAGTGATACATATTTTTAGCAATTATGTGATCTTACTTTTCGCCACCGCCATGTTGTAAGAGAGAGGGTAAGCACTGGGGTTGGGGTCAGTAACTCATGGGGAAAGTGAACCGATAAAATGTTTTTACCCGGGATACTAGTCTATATACTAATAGCGACTGCATAACAAATTTAGTTCGGTCAGTGTGAATAAAAGGACTGGGAACGAAATGTTCGTATGGACTGTGATATAGTGACATTTTAGGTCGTGCGTAACTGAGTTGTCGAGATATAGGCGATATTAGTATTATAGAAGTACCGCAACGTCAGTTGGCACATTGCATTGCACCCTAAATAGAACGCGATATTTAAGGGCAAATATCTCGAGAACCAATGGGAATAATTGACGTCACTTTGGGCGCGCGATATTGGCGATGGGGTGTCGAAAAATTTGGTTCCAGAACTTTTTGGGGACGGGTGTGACGTCATTAAAATCTTTGATCAACGATATCTCAGTAACGGCACGCCGTACACCGGCGATCCCATACATTTTCTTGATCAGCTTTTCGAGCTTTACAACTTAGTGATACCTATTCTTTTGAATTGCATGATTATATTTTTCGTCATATACTATATATTGAAAGAGAAAGGGCACGGTAAAATGTTTTTACCCGGGATACTAGTCTATATACTAATAGCGACTGTGCATAACAAATTTAGTTTGGTCAGTGTGAATAAAAGGACTGGGAACGAAATGTTCGTATGGAAAATGTTATAATTGACATTTTAGATCGTGCGTAACTGAGTTGCCGAGATATAGGCGATATTAGTATTATAGGAGTAGCGCGACGTCAGTGGGCACATTGCATTGCACCCTAAAGAGAACGCGATTTTCAGGGACAAATATCTCAAGAACCAATGGGAATAACTCACGTCACTTTGGGCACGCGATATTGGTGGTGGGGTGTCGAAAAATTTGGGTCTAAAACTTTTTGGAGACGGGTGTTACGTCATTAGAATCTTTGATCGACGATATCTCAGTAACGGCACGTCGTACACAGGCGATCCCATACATTTTTTTGATCATGTTTTCGACCTCTACAACTTAGTGATACCTATTCTTTTGAATTGTGTGATTTTGTTTTTCGTCACCGCCATATTGTAAGAGAGAGGGTAAGCACGGAGGTTGGGGTCAGTAACTCATAGGGAAAGTGAACCGGTAAAATGTTTTTACCCGGGATACTAGTCTATATACTAATAGCGAGTTGTGCATACCACTTTTATTTTAGAGTGTGATAGATTTAGAAAAATTTCACGGTCATTTTCACAGGAGGAGCGCGTAAAACCACGCTGCTGCGAGAAGCGGTTTTTTTTCAGTATTAGTATATTAGTAGTAGCAAATGACGCGACGTGAATTTTTTGGCACGGGTAACATTGCATTGCATCCTCAATGGAACGCGACGTTTAGGGGCAAATATCTCGAGAACCGATGGGGATAACTGACGTTTTTGGGGACCGCAATATTGGGCGATGGGGCGACGAAAAAAAAAAGTGGGTCTAAAACTTTTTTTGGGATGGGTGTGACGTCATCAAAATCTTTGATCGACGATATCTCAGAAACGGAACGCCGTACGCAGACGATCCCACACATTTTCTTGATCAGCTTTTCGAGCTTTATAGCGTGGTACTACTTAACCGTTTTGATTGTGTGATTTTATTTTCGGTCACCCCTATACTGGTGGAAAAATCACGGGATGGCGGTAACTCATGGGGAAAGTGAACTGGTAAAATGTTTTTACCCGGGATACTAGTCTATATACTAATAGCGAGTTGTGCATACCACTTTTATTTTAGAGAGTGATACATTTAGAAAAATTTCACGGTCATTTTCTCACGAGGGGCGCGTAAAACCACGCTGCTGCGAGAAGCGTTTTTCCGTATTTTCATTTGCGTATTAGTAATGGTCCAACTCCATCTTACGGGTTTTTTCATGTCGAAGGGTGTTGTACGTGAGAGAAGACGATGAAAGGTTTCCACGGAGGAGGATGCAATGCAATGGTTTTTCGTTTGAAATATTCTCAACGATCATTTTTGTTTGAACAAAAAGAGCGAAGAACTGTTTTTGTTTTTTGTTGTTTGTTTTTATTTGAAAAAGGGAAGAATAATATTGTTGTTTGTTGGGAAAGTATTAGTAAAGTTACTACCAGTCGTATGATGATGATGCAGAAAAGAAACGAGGGTTTTTAAAACGTAAACAAGTCTGATTTTGTTTTCTTAAAGATTGATTCGCGAGACGAACGAAAAAATGAAACAAAGGATATTGTATTATTATTAAACGCGAATTAACGAGTGGAAGAAAAAATGTATGGTATATACATAAAAAAGTGAATGAAAACACGAAGATAATGTCGTTGTTTTTGGTACTAACATGTGCTGGAAAGCAAAGAAACTGTTAATTGAATTGGAGAGGATTGTTAGCGAAGTGGCATTTATTTTCTCTTTGCAGTTATTAAAAATGGTTGCGCCGTTGCATTCACCTCGACCATGTGGGAAACATTATCAACAGATAATGTTGATATTTATGGTAGGATAAAGGGCAAAATCATTATTTCTGTGAGGTTTTTTGCGTGTGAAACCGTAGTAAAGAGTGTTATGTTACGCTGAGAGATTATTGCTGCTGTGTCATTGTTGTAATTTTTCAAGCGAATTTTGTGGCTGTTTTCAAGAAAGTTAGAGCTCTCCCTTCCCCATCATCGTGTCTGCTTTATTTAAATTATTCTACCCACTACCAGCATCTTATTTTGATTCTGTGTCACTGCTTATGAATTTCTCTATCAGAAATGAAATATATAATAGATTTGTGTTTGGCTCTGAGCTGTAACAAAAATACTCATAGCATATATCTATTTTTTTGGTTTGTTTTCCTTTTTTTATAATAGGGTATGCATAATAGTCACAAGAATGTGGAAAATTATTTCTAACGACAGTGTAATATTAAGAGTTTGTTGTTAGAAGAATTATCGTGGCTGACAATATATTATTGCCATATTTATGTTGAAACTTTGGAGCAAGATGGTTTGGTTTTAATGATGATTGGTTATCCCTGTCCTCTACCCCTACCCACACCACTTACTATACCATGAGAATTATAACTGACCACAACACATCCCAAGCTTTTTCAGATTATCTTTTGTCCTTCGAGCAATGATTTTATTGCTATTATTCCTTAAAGTATATGCTGCTGATTTGTTGTTTGTTTTTTCTTTTGTTAGTGTGGGAGGGAGACCATTAAGGTCATTCCATTTTGCTGTATCTATATCTTATATTTCTTTCAATTTATCACTGCTTATGTTTTTGTTTGCTGACTTTACGTATGTCATTTAGGAATCCCCAGGCTAAATTTAAGCTATGGTGCTTATCTTGGTTCTATAGTGGAAATGACAGGGCACATGATATTTATTTACGTAGTGCTATTTTACATTCAAAGAGATTTTTTTCTGTTTCTGAAGATCATGTATTTGCTTCTGTTCTATACAATTTCTTTCTTTTTAGATTTAGAAAATTTAATAAAACGGAATATGGACCAAGGAGAATGATTGTGCCAATCATGGTTTTACATCATATGGTACATGCAATTGGGATGAATCATTTAATGAATTCATGGTAGAAAGACCCTTTGGTTGAATCCTGAGCAGGTATAATTTTTTTATGACTCACATTTGATTCAGGTATCCCGTGCAAAGACAATTTTATGGTTTCACTTAATAGTTGGAAAATGTAACAGAAACATATTTAGGTTGCATTTTTATATTTGTTATCATAATTCTTGGGAGTGGAACCGGTAAAATATTTTTACCCGGGATACTAGTCTATATACTAATAGCGAGTTGTGCATAACAAATTTAGTTTGGTAAAATATTTTGCGTGTGAGGTTGCCGATTTTTCACGGTCCGTTTCTCACAGGTTTGACTGGGGAAGTTTGAAACTGCACGAGCAAGTTGGTTTTTCGTTTGCGTATTAGTAATAGTCCCGACTCCACCTTACGGGCTCTTTTGTGTTTTTCCCTGTTGTACGTGAAAGAAGACAATGAAAAGTCTCGACGGTGGAGGATGCAATGCAATGGTTTTTCGTTTGAAATATTCTCAACGATCATTTTTGTTTGGTGAACAAGAAGAGCGAAGAACTGATTTTTGTTTTTTGTAGTTTGTTTTTGTTGTTTATTCTGTTTGTTTTTATTTCAAAAAGCGAAGAATAATGTTGTTGTTTGTTACGAAAGTATTAGTAAAGTTACTATTAGTCGCATGATGATGATGCAGAAAAGAAACGAGGGTTTTTAAAATGTAAACAAATCTGTTTTTGTTTTCGTAAAGATTGATTCGCGAGACGAACAAAAAAATCAAGCGAAGGATTGCATTATTATTAAACGAATTAAAGAGTTGGAGAAAAAATGTAAAGTGTGGTTTATAGTAGAAACGTGTACTGGAAGTGAAGAACATCTTACTTACAGTTATTAAAATTGGTTTTGCACAGAAGAAGTTGTCAAATGATAGCAAATGGTTTTTGATTTATTTCTTTTTCTTGGAACTGATGGTTTCGTAAAGATGGAATTAACGAGTGGAAGTATATACATTAAATTGAATCAAAACACGAAGATAATGTCGTTATTTTTGGTAGTAATGGTGTGCTGGAAAGCAAAGAAATTGTTATTGGAATTGGAGGATTGTTAACGAAGTGGTATTTACATATTGTGATTAAAAATGGTTGCGTCGTTGCAATCATTTCGACCATGTGGGAAACGTTATCAACATATTGTGTGGAAGAGCTACATCGTTATTTCTGATGCTTTTTTGTTGCATGTAAAGCGGTAAAGGGTTTTGTGTTACGCTGAGATATTATTGCTGCTGTGTTATTGTTGTTGTTTATTTTTCAAGCGAATTTTTGTGGCTGTTTTCAAGAAAGTTAAAGCTCCCCTACCCTCATATGATGATTGAACCCTAACCCTTTCCCTACATACAACCCACACCGCCAGCCTAAATTATAGGTTTTTATACTATACTTCACAGATCCTATAGCTATTCCATTTCGTTGTTTAACCTATGTTTTTATATTGCTATATATATTTTAAGTGTGTTGTTTGTTTTGTTTTTAGTGGAAGAGAGGATCTTAATAGCTTAATATCTTTCATTTTTACTCTTCATTGATAACATCTACCTATTCCATGATGGCCACAGTCATATTTCTTTAAATTATCTCTGTTTTATTTTGTTTGTTGTTTGTTTTATTTTGTCTGTGACAGGGGAGAGGGAGTGTGTAATGTGTAATGTATGATTTCTTTTCAAGTGGCTATTTTGCTGCATCATGTACATTTTAGGGGAGCCTCCTTATTATTTGTACTGGCTTTGCGTATGTCGTTTTGGAATTCGCAGTTTGAATTTAAGCCATGGTGCTTATCTTGGTTATTTAGTGCTATTTTACATTCTGAATGCATTTATTTCTTGCTTCTTTTCTATACGACTTCTTTCTTTTTAGATTAAAAATATGGTGTAAATAAAAATTATGAAGAAGAATATTGAATGTGCCAATCATGGTTTTACATAATCACGGTACAAGCAATTTGGATAAAGCATTTAATGAATTCATAGAAGAATCCTTTGGTTGTGTATACTGAGGAGGTATAATGTTTTTTTACGATTCACATTTTAATTGATTCAGGTATCCCGGGCAAAGGCATAATTTTACGGTTTCACTCAATAGCTGGCAAATATATATAATTAAACCATTTTTAGGCTGTATTCTTATATATCTTATGATCCTTGAGAGTGAACCGTAAAATGTTTTTACACGGGATACTAGTCTATATACTAATAGCGAGTTGTGCATCCACTTTTTAGTTGGTCAGTGTGAATAAAAGGACTGGGAATGAAATGTTCGTATGGACTGTGATATAGTGACATTTTAGGTCGTGCGTAACTGAGTTGTCGAGATATAGGCGATATTAGTATTACAGGAGTAGCGCGACGTCAGTGGGCACTTATTTATGCTACAGTTATTAAATGGTTGCACAAAAGAAGTTGTCAAATGGTTTTTAATTTATTTCTTTTTCTTGGAATTGATCGTTTTTGTAATGATGGAATTAACGAGTGCAAGTGCTTATACATAAAGAAGTGAATGAAAACATGAACATATGTCGTTGTTTTTGGTAGTAATGGTGTGCTGGAAAGTGAAGAAACTGT
The DNA here is from genome assembly GCA_039566895.2 of Turritopsis rubra. Taxonomy (NCBI): domain Eukaryota; kingdom Metazoa; phylum Cnidaria; class Hydrozoa; order Anthoathecata; family Oceaniidae; genus Turritopsis; species Turritopsis rubra. Next base: position 8,638,319 of record CM077620.1, read on the forward strand.
TAATGGAATTGGAGGATTGTTAACGAAGTGGAATTTACAAATTTAACAGTGATTAAAAATGGTTCCGTCGTTGCAATCATTTCGACCATGTGGGAAACATTATCAATATGTTTTGGAAGAGCTAAATTCTACAGTAAAGGGTTTTGCGTTACGCTGAGATATTATTGCTGCTGTGTTATTGTTGTAGCTTATTTTTCAAGCGAATGTTTGTGTGGCTGTTTTCAAGAAAGTTCATGCTCCCCCTCTCATTATGATGATTGATTATTATCAACTCTCCCCCTCCCCTTATATTTTAAAGTGTGTTGTTTGTTTTGTTTTTAATATAGTAGGGAGATCATTGAATATCTTTCCTTTTTACTCTTTATTGATTACATCTACCTATTCTATAATGGCCATAGTCATTGCTGCATCTACATCTTACTTCTTTAAATTCATCCTCTGTTGTTTGTTGTTTGTTTAATTTTGTCTGTGGGTGGGGGGGAGGGGAGGGTTTGTGTGATGTATGATTTCTTATCAAGTTGCTGTTTTACTGCATCTGTGAATTTTACGGGAGCCTATTAATTATTGTTACTGGCTTTATATATGTCATTTTGGAATCCGCAGCGTGAATTTAAGCCATGGTTCTTATCTTGATCGTATAGTGGAAAAGTTTTGGCACATGATATTTATTTATCAGTGCTATTTTACATTCTGCAACCATTTGTTCTGTTTCTGATGATCATGTACTTGCTTCTGTTATATACGATTTCTTTCTTTTAATATTAGAAAATTTAATATAAATAAAAATAATAAACGAAGAAGAATAAATTTCCCAATCATGGTTTTAAATCATGGTACAAGCGATTGGGAGAATTCATTTAATGAATTTATTAAAATAATATATTATTGCCTTATTTATGTTGAAACTTTAGAGCGAGATGGTGTGGTTTCAATGATGATTGATTATCCCTGTCCTCTACCCCTACCCACACCACTTACTATATCAAGAGAAATATAACTGACCACAACACATCCCAAGCTTTTTCAGATTATCTTTTGTCCTTCGAGCAATGATTTTATTGCTATTATTCCTTAAAGTATATGCTGCTGATTTGTTGTTTGTTTTTTCTTTTGTTAGTGTGGGAGGGAGACCATTAAGGTCATTCCATTTTGCTGTATCTATATCTTATCATATTTCTTTCAATTTATCCCTGTTTGCGTTTTTGTTTACTGACTATACGTATGTCGTTTAGGAATCCCCAGGCTGAATTTAAGCTATGGTGCTTATCTTGGTTCTATAGTGGAAATGACAGGGCAGGTGATAATTAGTGACTTAGTGAAATTTTACATTCTAAGAGATTTTTTTCTGTTTCTGATGATCATGTATTTGCTTCTGTTCTATATGATTTTTTTCTTTTTAGATTTAGAAAATTTAATAAAATGGAATATATGACCAAGGAGAATGAATGTGCCAATCATGGTTTAACATCATGGTACAAGCAATTGGGATAAAGCATTTAATGAATTCATGGTGGAATGACTCTTCGGTTGAATCCTGAGCAGGTATAATTTTTTTACGAATCACATTTGATTCAGGTATCCTGGTCAAAGGCATAATTTTACAGTTTCACACAATAGTTGGAAAATGTAACCGAAACATATTTAGGTTGCATTTTGATATTTCTTATCAAGATTCTTGGGAGTGGAACCGTAAAATGTTTTTACACGGGATACTAGTCTATATACTAATAGCGACTGTGCATCCACTTTTTAGTTTCGTCAGTGTGAATAAAAAGACTGGGAACGAAATGTTCGTATGGACTGTGATATAGTGACATTTTAGGTCGTGCGTAACTGAGTTGTTGAGATATAGGCGATATTAGTATTATAGGAGTAGCGCGACGTCAGTGGGCACATTGCATTGCACCCTAAATAGAACGCGATTTTCAGGGGCAAATATCTCGAGAACCAATGGGAATAACTGACGTCACTTTGGGCGCGCGATATTGGCGACGGGGTGTCGAAAGATTTGGGTCTAAAACTTTTTGGGGACGGGTGTGACGTCATCAGGATTTTTGATCGGTGATATCTCCATAACGGTAAGTCGTACGCAGAGGATACCATACATTTTCTTGATCAGCTTTTCGAGCTCTACAACTTAGTGATACCTATTCTTTTGAATTGCGTGATTATTTTTTTCGTCATATACTATATATTGAAAGAGGAAGAGCACGGGATGGTGGTAACTCATGGGGAAAGTGAACCGGTAAAATGTTTTTACCCGGGATACTAGTCTTCTTATACTAATACGCAATCTTGTTTTTTTCTTACCTAACTTTTAAAGAAAGAACGTTAAGTAAAAATTTTCGGAAAGTTCGTCAATGGATGTTTGTTTATGTTTATTCCGTATTAGCATAAGGCACTCCGGCTTAGTGCTTATAATTGTTTTATGATATAAAATACGTAAGGGAAGACATGATATAGCATATCAGGCGGAGACTTCGAATTACAATCGAACGTAGCAGCTATTGACAACGAATGTAAAATAGTCGTTTGAAGAAAAAAGAAGCGTTTGTTTACATTTTTTAAGACGAAGTAATAATAAGAAACATGGATAAAAAAGACAATTTTTATTTACGAAGAATAGTTTTTACATATTTACGAGTTATATATAATGTTGAAGGTATAAGACATATCAAACGGCATTTTATCCAGTTTCGGTTTGTTTTTTTAGATTTCCAGAGAAAAGAAAGAAAATTTAGTAAAAACTATGTTGAGCATGGTATTTTTTAGTACAATGATAGAAAGAAGAAAGTCAAGAAGGTATAAAAGATTAGAGATTTGATTAATCTGTTGGTTTTGGCCGTGAGTAAAATTAGTTAATACCGATGGCCTTTTTTCTAATTGGCGATCTCTCTGTTCCTGGAATTTATAGAGAAAGAAAACTCAGCTTTGAATAAAGAAACATTCTTCGGAGGTATGATTCTTTTTAAGATTTAGTTAATACCTTATATCTTACATACGTAAATCTGTATATATTCCAAAAGTTAATTCTGCGATGGGTATTGTAGTGTGGGGTGAGTGAGATATTTCACAATTTGTGAATAATTTTTCTGAGATTTAGCATTGATAATTATGAATAGGTTTACCACAAAGACTGAAAGAATTTTTGGTTGATAATAAAGTTAGAAAGTGGAAAGAATTAAGAATTGGTTAGGATTCAGAAGTCGAAAAAATACAGCCTTTTATTTAAATTTTCTTATTTTCTTAATTTTTTTTGTAGCAAGTTGTTTGAGGGACTTGGAACTATGACGTCATTATTATGACGTTAAAATATATTGCCGACTACATGTCGGTCACAATTGAACTTGTGTGCAATTTTTCGCTGGGCTTAATATATATGATATTAAACGCATAATTATTGCGTTAACTGTTGCCGTTTGGGGTCCATATTGGCTTTGAGTTATGGCTCAAATTGATTTCTTCAGTAAAACTTTACATTAAATATGATTCGACGTAAAGATGTAATAACATTTTTAACAAACAAACTTCTTCCGTGTTCCGTGAATTCTATTTTTGGCGACAAAGAAAGGAGAAATCAATAGTTTTACCTCGGGTAAAAAATTCATGAATCGATGAAAGATTTTAGGGCGGCGTTTTGGACTGCGTTTTTGTATTTCATAGAGTTATTATCAAATGGTTAGTATAGCGTGTAAAAACATCTTATTGGGAAAGATGTAAAAAAATTTTACACGGTATACTAGTCTATATACTAATAGCGAGTTGTGCATAACAAATTTAGTTCGGTCAGTGTGAATAAAAGGACTGCGAACGAAATGTTCGCATTGCACCCTAAATAGAACGCGATATTTAAGGGCAAATATCTCGAGAACCAATGGGAATAACTGACGTCACTTTGGGCGCGCGATATTGGCGATAGGGTGTTGAAAAATTTGGGTCTTAAACTTTTTGGGGACGGGTGTGACGTCATCAGAATCTTTGATTGACGATATCTCAGTAACGGCACGTCGTACACAGGCGATCCCATACATTTTCTTGATCAACTTTTCGAGCTCTTCAACTTAGTGATACTTATTCTTAGCAATTATATGATCTTATTTTTCGTCGCCGCCAATTTGAGAGGAAAACCACGGGTGTTGTGGTCAGTAACTCGAAGGGAAAGTGAACCGGTAAAATGTTTTTACCCGGGATACTAGGCCATATATTAATATTAGTTAAAAGTTGTTAAAATAAATGTAAAAGAGTGGTGTGTCATACAAATAGACAAGGAGGTATGATTTTAGTTTTGCTTCAGTTTTATAATTAAAGATTGTCTTTATTGATAAAGAAAAATATGTTTATTCCAGAAGAACCACAACAAATTTTCGTGTACAGATTTATGTTATATGAAGTCATTATTAAAAATCTTTTGTAATCCATGCAGTTTTTTTGACATGCGATTAAATTAGACATGAAGATAACCCTTTCGACCTTCGTGAAAGCTAATTAACTTATGCGAACACGGAAAGTTTCTTTCAGGTTGTTCTGTAGATAGCAACTTAATGGGAATTGCATCGGTAAAAACGTTTTACCCGGGCAGCTCATGGGGAAAGTGAACCGGTAAAATGTTTTTACCCGGGATACTAGTCTTCTATACTAATAGCGAGTGTGCATACCACTTTTATTTTAGAGAGTGATACATTTAGAAAAAATTCACGGTCATTTTCTCACGCGGAGTGCGTAAAACCACGCAGCTGCGAGAAGCGTTTTTTCAGTATTAGTATATTAGCAAATGACGCGACGTGAATTTTTTGGCATGGGGGACATTGCATTGCGCCCCCAATGGAACACGACGTTTAGGGGTAAATATCTCGAGAACCAATAGGAATAACTGACGTTTTCGGGGTCCGAGATATTGGTGATAGAGTGACCAAAAAAAATTGGGTCTAAAACTTTTTGGGGACGGGTGTGACGTCATCAAAATCTTTGATCGACGATATCTCCGTAACGGTAGGTCGTACACAGACGATCCCATACATTTTCTTGATCAGCTTTTCGAGATCTACAACTCAGTGGTACCTATCCTTTTGGATTGTGGGATTTTATTTTTCGTCATCCTTATATTGGAAAAGAGGAGCACGGGTGGTAACGGGGCGGGGGCAACTAATGGAAAAAATCAACCCGTAAAATGTTTTTACACGGGTTACTAGTCTTCTTTACTAATAGCGAGTGTGTATACCACTTTTATTTTAGAGGGTGATACATTTAGAAAAATTTCACGGTCATTTTCTCACGAGGAGCGCGTAAAACCACGCTGCTGCGACAAGCGTTTTTTCGGTATTTTCATTTGCGTATTAGTAATAGTCCAACTCCATCTTACGGTTTTTTTATGTTTTTGCGTGTTGTACGTGAAAGAAGATGATGAAAGGTCTCCACGGAGGAGGATGCAATGCAATGGTTTTTCGTTTGAAATATTCTCAACGATCATTTTTGTTTGGTGAAAAAGAAGAGAGAAGAAGTGTATTTGTTGTTTGTTTTGTTTGTTTTTATTTCAAATGGGAAGAATAGTATTGTTATGAAAGAAAGTATTAGTATGTTTACCACCCGTCGTATGATGCAGAAAAGAAACGAGGGTTTTTAAAATCTGATTTTGTTTTCGTAAAGATTGATTCGCGAGACGAACGAAGAAATGAAACTAAGGATATTGTATTATTATTAAACGTGATTTAACGGGTGGAAGAAAAAATGTATGGTTTATAATAGCAGAAACGTGTACTGTACTGGAAACTGAAGAACATCTTACTTATTTATATGTTACAGTTATTAAATGGTTGCACAGAAGAAGTTGTCAAATGGTAGCAAATGGTTTTTAATTTATTTATTTTTTGAGGAATTGATCGTTTTGTAATGATGGAATCAACGAGTGGAAGTATATACATAAAAAGTGAATGAAAACACAAACATAATGTCGTTGTTTTTGGTACTAACGTGTGCTGGAAAAAGCGAAGAAACTGTTAATTGAATTGGAGAGTTAACGAAGCGGCATCATTTTTTTACCTAAAAATGGTTTAGCCGTTGCGATTGGTTTCATGTCGACCATGTGGGATTATCAACATTATCAAGATGTTTTGGAAGAGCTAAACTATTATTTCTAAGGGGTTTCTTTGCATGTGAAGCAGTAAATGGTTTTGTGTCACGCTGAGATACTATTGCTGATGTTGTTGTTGTTATATTTCAAGCGAATTTTTGTTGCTGTTTTCACGAAAGTTAAAGCTCTCTCCCCCCCCCCCCCCCATAATGATCATTGAATATCTAACACCCCCTCTCCCACTACACCCCACACCGCCAGCTAAAATTATAGGTTTTCATACTGTACTAAACACATCCTAGGGTAATTTCATCTTTCCTTTTATTTAAGCTATGTTTTTATTGCTATTATATAATTTTGTTTGTTTTGTTAGTGGGGAAGGATGTAGTAGGAGGGAGACCACTGAATGTCTTTACATTTTAATCTTCACTATGATCACATCTACCTATTCTATGATGGTTCTATGTATTCCTGTATCTATGTCAGATATTTATTAATTGATGAGAACTGTTTGTTGTTTTTGATTGTTGTTTGTTTTATATATTCTGTCAGTGGGAGGGGAGGGAGAGTGGTGTGCACAATGCGTGATTTCAGTATAAGTTACTGTTTTGCTGCATGATGTGCCTACTGATTATTGTTTCTGGCTTGGCGTATGTCGTTTAGGAATCCTCGATTTTTATGCCATGGCGCTTATATCTTGGTTCTATAGTAGAAATGTTACTGCACATGATATTTATTTATTCAGTGCTTTTACAATCTAAAAGGATATCTTCTCTATTATGTTTTCTGTTTCTGATGATCAGGTTCTTGCTTCTGTCCTAAATGATTTCTTTCTTTTTAGACAAGAAAATTTAGTATAAATAAAGATTATGACGAGAAGAATGAATGTGCCAATCATGGTTTTACATCATATGGTACATGCAATTGGTAAATCATTTAATGACTTCATGGTGGAAAAACCCTTTGGTTGAATCCTGAGCCGGTATAATTTTTTTTATGATTCACATTTGATTCAGGTATCTGGGACAAAGATATAATTTTACGGTTTCACTCAATAGTTGGAAAATACATTAAAAACATTTTTAAGGGTTCATTCTTTCTTATCATGATTCTCACAATGATCACATCTACCTATTCTATGATGATTCTCTAAGTCATTCCTGTATCTATATCATATCTCTAATAATTTAGTACTGTTTTTTTCTTTGTTTGTTTTATTTGGTCAGTGGGTGAGGAGGGAGAGTGTGCAATGTGTGATTTCTTTCAAAGTTGAACTTTTGCTTCATCATGTACATTTTAGGGGAACATACTGATTATTGTTACTAGCTTTATGTATGTCGTTTTGGAATCTGCAGCGTGAATTTAAGCCATGGTTCTTATCTTGATCGTAAAGTGGGAAAGTTTCGGTACATATTTATTTATTTATCAGTGCTATTTTACATTCTGCAACGATTTGTTCTGTTTCTGATGATCATGTACTTGCTTTTGTTATATACGATTTCTTTCTTTTAATATTAGAAAATTTAGTATAAATAAAAATAATGACGAAGAAGAATGAATTTGCCAATCATGGTTTTAGATCATGGTTACAAGCAATTGGGAAAACATTTTGATGAATCATAGATAGAAGAATAACACTTCGGTTATATCATGAGCAGGTATAATTTTTTAACACTTCACAATTTAATTCACATTTGATTCAGGTATCCCGGGCAAAGGCATAATTTAACGGTTTCACTCAATAGTTGGAAAATATAACAGAAACATTAAGTCGCATTTTGTTATTTCTTATGATGATCCTTAAAGAGTGGAGCCGTAAAATGTTTTTACCCGGGATACTATTTATTTTATTTTATTTGCAGTGATTAAAAATGGTTGTGCCGTTGCAATCATTTCGACCATGTGGGAAACATTATCAACACATAATATTGATTTTTATGGTAGGATAAAGGTCAAAATCATTATTTCTGAGGGTTTTTTGCGTGTGAAACAGTAGTAAAGAGTGTTGTGTTACGCTGAGAGATTGTTGCTGCTGTGTCATTGTTGTTGTAATTTTTCAAGCGAATATTTGTGGCAGTTCTCAAGAAAGATAAAGCTCTCCCCTCCCCATCATCATGTTTGCTTTATCTAAATTATTCTACCTACTACCAGCATCTTATTTTGATTCTGTTTTACTGCTTATGAATTTCGCTATCAGAAATGAAATATATAATAGATTTGTGTTTGGCTCTGAGCTGTAACAATACTCATAGCAAATATCTTTTTCTTTTTCTTTTTTTTATAATAGGGTATGCATAATAGTCACAATAGTGTGGAAAGTTATTTCTAACAACAGTGTAATATTAGAGTTTGTTTTTAGAAGAATTATCGTGGCTGACAATATATTATTGCCATATTTATGTTGGAACTTTTGAGCGAAATGGTGTGGTTTTAATGATGATTGATTATCCCTGTCCTCTACCCCTACCCATACCACTTACTATACCAAGAGAATTATAACTGACCACAACACATCCCAAGCTTTTTCAGATTTTCTTTTGTTCTTTGAGCAATGATTTTATTGCTATTATTCCTTAAAGTATATGCTGCTGATTTGTTGTTTGTTTTTTCTTTTGTTAGCGTGGGAGGGAGACCATTAAGATCATTCCATTTTACTCTTTAGCTACATTGATCATTGTTATATCTATATCTTATCATATTTCTTTCAATTTATCACTGTTTGTGTTTTTGTTTGCTGACTTTACGTATGTCGTTTAGGAATCCCCAGACTGAAATTAAGTTATGGTGCTTATCTTGGTTCTATAGTGGAAATGACAGGGCACATGATATTTATTTACGTACTGCTATTTTACATTCTAAGAGATTTTTTTCTGTTTCTGATGATCATGTATTTGCTTTTGTTCTATACAATTTCATTCTTTTTAGATTTAGAAAATTTAATAAAACGGAATATATGACCAAGGAGAATGAATGTGCCAATCATGGTTTTACATCATTTGGTACATGCAATTGGGATAAATCATTTAATGAATTCATGGTGGAAAGACCCTTCGGTTGAATCCTGAGCAGGTATAATATTTTTATGATTCACATTTGATTCAGGTATCCCGTGCAAAGACAATTTTACATTTTTACTCAATAGTTGGAAAATGTAACAGAAACATTTTTAGGTTGCATTTTTATATTTCTTATCATGATTCTTGAGAGTGGAACCGTAAAATGTTTTTACACGGGATACTAGTCTATATACTAATAGCGACTGTGCATCCATGTGTGACTGTGATCTTATTTTTCGCGACCCCTATATTTTGAAAGAGGAAGAGCACGGGTGGTGTGAACTCATGGGGAAAGTCATTTGGGATAGCATGTGTAAAATGAACCTGTAAAATGTTTTTACACGCGATACTAGTCTTATTATACTAATACGCAATCTTGCTTTTTTCTTACTTTTTCTAACTTTTAAAGAAAGAACGTTAGGGAAACTTTCTTGGGAAGTTCGTCAATGGATATTTGTTTATGTTTTTTCCGTGTTAGTATAAGCATGGACCCATGGTATAAGGCACTACGGCTTAGTGCTTATAATTGTTTCATGATATAAAATAGGTTAGGGAAGACATGATATAGCATCTCAGGCGAAGACTTCGAATTACAATCGAATGTAGCAGCTATTCACAACGAATGAAAAATAGTCGTTTGAAGAAAAAAGAAGCGTTTGTTTACATTTTTTAAGACGGGGTAATAATAAGAAACATGCACAAAAAAGACAAGTTTTTATTACAAAGAATAGTTTTTACATATTTACGACTTAAATGTAATGTTGAAGGTTTAAGATGTATCAAAGGGCATTTTATCCAGTTTCGGTTTGTTGGTCAGCGCCGCAAGGCAGCTGATCTTTCATTTCCCCGTGTTTGTAAGTCAGTCGGTCGGTCGGTCTTTCTTTCTTTCTATTTATTTAGAGTTGACAAATATACAAAATGTAGTAAGGAATACTAATTTAAGTCAACTATTACAACACAAAATTTAAAAACAATAAAATACTAGAATAGAAACGCGTCCCGGACCTCAGACGACACTCAGACCGGAAAGACAGAGCACCGTATGAGTGTACACAAATAATAGGTTTAATACGTTTTATTTGTGCACATCCACACAGAAGCCCCATCCCTCCATTCCTGATTGCCCGGTGGGGTCCCGCATGCCTCCCTATCAAAAACTATATGAAATAAGGCAGCAAGAGAAAAAAAGTAAACGATTCAAAGAAAGCCAAGATTCTGAACGTAGATTTTGCATATTCCACAAGGACAATTAGTCGGAATCCAATTTTTTATTTTATTTTTGAATTCTGTAATTGAGGTTGCAGACTTATATTCGTTTGGAAGAGTGTTCCACAGCTTTGCTCCAATGTGAGGGAGCGTTTCAGAGCCATACTTTACAGTACGAATGCTGCGAGTTTCTATCTTTTCACTTCTTAAGTTATACACAGGTTCAGTGAACTTGAAGAGGTCAGTCATAATTTCTGGTCCGATTCCTTCTCTTGCTTTGTAAAACTCTGTAACAAGGGTGCGCAGATTGGACTGATGGATTGTTACGCTTTTATTTTTAAATAGAAGTTCTTCAAAGGGTGACTTGTAGTCTTGATAAATGATTCTTAATGCCCTCTCATGTATATGGTTAATTCTATTATTGAATGTTCTGCTATGGAACATCCATACAAGAGGGCAGTAAGAAAACTGTGAAGTGACAAAAGCGTTTATGATAAGTTTTCGTTGTTCGAATGACATTAAAGAAGATAATCTTGCTAATGCACTTACTTTTTGGCTAGCCTTTTTACAGAGTTTGTTAACATGCTCCTCAAAAGAGTTTGTTGTCAATGATAATCCCAAGTAGTTTTTCAGATTTTGAACTATCTAACAATTTGTTATATACCTTAAGTTTAGTGTCTGTTTCGCTATTACTAAAGAAACTAGACTTTTCTGGATTGGCTTTCATTCCATTATTTTCAAACCATTTGAATAATAAAGTTGTAGTTTTTTCTAAAACTTGCACAACCTCGTCTATATTTGCACCTGTTGCAAAAGGGGTAGTGTCATCAGCGAAACAAGTCGCATAGGAATATATTAAAAAGCAAAGGACCCAAGATTGACCCTTGTGTTACTCCATATTTTATTTTTGTCCATGAACTGTACTCATTATTTATTTTGACCCTTTGCTTTCTATCCGTTAAGTAAGATTTTATAAATAATAGTGCATTTGTGTCAAAACCATATGCATGCAGCTTTGCTAATAAAAGTTCATGCGGAATGCAGTCAAATGCTTTCGATAAATCAGTTAGGAGCGCCCTGAAAAACCCACCTTTGTCAAGAATTGTTTTTAATTTTTCGATCATATTAATTAGGCATTGTTGCGCACTATGCCCTTTACGGAAGCCAAACTGGTATTTTGAAAATTTTGGTTCAAAAAATTCGTATATTTGGTTATAAATGCATCTTTCATAAATTTTGGATAGGTTAGATAAAATGCTGATAGGTCTATATTTTTCTTTTTCTGTACGCGAATTTTTTTTGTGGGTTGGTGTTATATCTGCGTTTTTTAGCGATTGAGGAAATTCACATTTTTTTAAAGATGTGCCAAGATTTTCAAAGATAAAATTGCTGAAAATAGCACTGTTTTCTTTGATAATACTAGTAGGAACGTCACCTTGTTGTTGTGCTTTTTTACAATCAAGTTGGCGAATATAGTTTTCAATTTCTTGTATCTCAACTTTTTTAAAAGAAAGTATTTGATAGTTATTTGAATAATTTTTTTATCTTTAGGATGCTTGCATGAGATTTATACTTGGAGATAATGGACTCAAGGTCACCTGCCGCGGAGGCATTATTATCTAGAAGTGGTGTTTTTATACCGAGATTATCAACAATGTTTCCAAAATAGTTATTGAAAATATTTGCAAGGTCTTTGTCATTAGACACTGTAACATCCTTTTCAATTAGTGTAATGTTTTCATGTTTGGTTGTTTTATATGAGAAACATGGTTTTACAGTTTTCCAAAAAAGTTTATTATCAGTTACGCTTTTCACGTTTAGGTTGTTGTAGAAGTTTTCCTTGTTTTTTCTAACTAAAGAAACGCAAATATTTCTTTGCCTATTGTACGCTAATTTGCTTTCTATGGTTTTTTCTCTAATTGGTTTGCTAAGAAAACGGGTTATAAAAATGGCGTAAAGTTCCGGCTTTGTTGATAACGATTCTCGAACGTGGGTGAAGAAGACAGAAACTTTAATTCAAAAAAGATAAGTATTCTTAGTGTATTAATACAGTTTTTAATACATTACAGAACTATGTTTTGTGGGTATACTTTGTAATGATGACGGGGATTGACGTTTGAGAGTGAAAGTGTAGCACAGCTTCTTCACCACCAGCTCCAATTTTTAAAACTTTATTTTTTTATTCCAAATAGCTCGACAATTTTCTGGCTGCAGTTTCTGTTGTTTTTAGGCTTCTGCATGTCTGGTAGATATTTGTAGCTGACAGCACAGCCACAAGGCATTCCAGTGTTCACAATGTATATATAGATATGCAGTCATTTTTATCATTCTTTACAATAAAAATAAAAAGGTAAGCTGCTCATTTCGTTTCGCATATAATACGCGATCAACGTTTTCTTTATCTAAAGTAAATACATATCATATACATCCAGCATCGTCTATATATCTAAACATATATATATATATATATATATATGTTTTTATATCTAGATGTCTATATGTCTATAGGTCGGATATTAAATAAAAAGTTGACAGAAATTTGTAACGTAACGGAAGCTATCAAATACTGTAAAGGATAAACTGAGAAGGTGCTCATATGTAAAATGCAATATGTAAAAAATATAAATGTTCAAATACTACCTTACGTGGATTTATTTTCGCGTGGACATATTTTCGCGGACACCCCTTTTGACCTAATTTCGCGTGGATTAATTTTCGCGGATGGTTTAAAAATGGGATATTTTGCGTGGATTTATTTTCGCGGACGAAGAAATTTTGAAGGCAAATTTGGTAGAAGGAAACTGAGCAGAAGCTCTTCGTTCGCTCACATTTCGAGCGCATGCATAGCATGCGAACTTCCTCCAGCACGGAGGAATATGGCTCTAAAAACTCCTCTAAGGAGTGCGTAAATCTGCACGATGCGGTGTGATGCGATTCCTTCTAGGTGTCAAGACTAAAAAACGACTAAAGCAGGTGTCATGAACGAGCGTCAAAAGGTGTTCATACAAAATGGTAAAAGCCACCTGCTTTTTGACAGGTTAACTTTTGTGTTCAAAAAGATGTCTAGACAGCTTGTGTCTTGTCAGCATGTGCTCTAGACTGTTCTAGCCTGTTACAGACTATTCTAGCTTGTTCAGCCTGTTCCCCCTTTTAGTACGTACGTAAATATTTCACGTGGGTTAACTTTCGCAGAAAAAAAAGTGAGTGGATTAATTTTCGCGGATGGTGTCATTTTTGAATATTTCGCGTGGATTAATTTTCGCGGATTTTTCGAAAATCCGCGAAATCCGCGAAAATTAATCCACGCGAAAATTAACCCACGTAAGGTAAGCAATACTTGAGAGTAAAATGAAATTTTGTGATGATATACTCAATAAAAAAATGCTACTAGGACTATAATGAGCTGTGATAGATTGAATACTCTTATGTTGATACTTGTCCATATGAATATTTGGTTCCTATTCCTATTTGATTCATGTTATTGACGAGTTGATTTCAAGTTAAGTTACTTTTTACTTATGAAGTATCCATGCATACTTTCTGTGAATCAGCAGTTCAAGTGGTTCTTATAGTGAAAGCGCTGAAGACGATTGTGATGTTTTTTCTTTCGCTGCATGGGACTGAAAGGGAAAAATGAAAAACGTTCTCTGTCCCATGATGATTTTTACGAACAATGGGAGCAATCTGTAGCAAAGCTGAAGAGTCGCATACACCACGAAAGAATTCGAAGAAACTAAAGGGAGTAATGCTGGATTTCCACGTACGTGGATCAGACTGGACTGGAGCAGAACGATTTGGCATTTTAATCCACGCACGCACAATAGTGCACATTTCGTGATCCCGATTTAGAAAGCTGATATTCAACAGAAACAAGAAGTAGATGATGAAGATGATGGAGTTCAAGTAACACACGAACATTAATAGCAGCCTTGTTCGTTAAGTACTTACAAAAACTTTGCGCGCTGTAATCATGCATGTGAGTGGAAATCCATTTTTCATTTGGAACAGAATGGATCTTGCTCCAATCCATTTCAGTCCGGTCTGATCCAGCAAAGTGGAAATCCACAATCCACAAACAAAACGCGATCGAAATTTCACAATTTCGATCGCGTTTGTTTAGAAACTGTCAGCCCATTGTCACATTGATCTATCTTTCAACAGAATAGCTCTATGGATGAAATAGGCGGTAAGATAAAAAGTGTTGTTTTTTCAGGAGGTTAAATTTGGGTCACGAAATTGATACAAGATATTATACAAATATTATATTATATATTATATATTTGACTAAAAGAACACGTAAAAAAATCACACCAATGGATGAATGGTGTTTTACGCAAAAAATTGAATAAACGTTCTTAACTGTTAAAAAAGGCCCAAAAAACTCCAAAAGACTCAAACGAATGGGCTGAATACAAACATGCAAGGAACTACTGTACCAAACTCATGCGCCTTTCAGAAGCATCACACTGGAAGACTAAGTTTCAAGGTCTTTCATCTTCAACCAAAGAATTTTGGCAGACCATTAATGAATTCTGTGGTTAGCATAAAGCCACCAAAATCGGCCCACTGAAAGTCAAAAATGGAAATATTGTCAATACTGATCCTCAAAAATGTGACTTCTTGAATACGTTCGCAAACGTTGGCAAAGTAAGTAAAATACCAGAAAATGCTAATCTAATGGAACATTCCTATCGTGTCACAGCAACCATAAATGTTAAAGATTATCATCCGGACAAATTACAGAAATGCTTCCACCAGGTGTTCAAAACAGGCAAAGCTTGTGGTTGCAATGGAATATCTTCAAAGAATGCAAGGTTAAATTGAAATGACTTGCTAAATGGCATACATTTTATTGCCAAGTGTAGCTTTTTATCATACAAGTTTCCATCCAAGTACAAAGTTGCTAAAGTACGTTGCATCCACAAAAATTGTAGCAAACTTCAGTGTGAGAATTATGGACCTATCTCAATTCTCTGTTTACCTGGCAAGTTTTTGGAAGCGGTTGCTGCTATGGATATAGACAGTCACATTTACAACAATAATCTCTTAACAGATCATCAATGGGGATTCCGTAAAGGAAGATCTCCAGAACTCCACCTTCTTACCATTACGAATCGGTGGAGCCAGCTCCTCAAAAATGGTAACACCATAGGAGTACTTATGTTTGACTTCAGCAAAGCCTTTGACAGTGTGTGTCTAAAGTGTGTGGCTAAAACGATGATGGCAATCTGGATATCAGGAAGTTCATTCGAATGGTGTGAAAATTACCTTACAGAGCGTAAATAGTTCACTGTTATATTGAACCGCCAATTTGCATTAGCTCTTGTAGAGCAAGGTATACCTCAGGGTTCATTGATGGACCCAAGGTTTTACAGTTACCACTCAAACGATCTACTAGACGTAGTTGAGGAGGACGATGAGGAAATTGCTACGACGTCACTATAGATGCTGTTACTGCTAAACTGCAAAAACTCTCCAACAACCTGAACGATTGGGCAAAAAAAAGAACGGTATGGTTATGCATCCTGAAAAAACCAAGATCATGCTGATATCCAGAAATAACTCTACATTCCCAATCCAAAACATAACAATGGATGGACACTCAATAGTAATAGTTAGCAGCCATAGAATTCTAGAAGTCAATTGGAAGGAAGGTCACAAAAAAATTCAGCTCAAAAGCAAAAAAGCTGAAACAAATGCAAACATTGGGCAAAAAAACACTTTGCAAATTCTTTTATATAGCAATTGTACTATCAGTTGTATACAACAAATCTGTTTGGGGAAATGGTAACTTAGGCAACATAGACAACCTGAACCGTCTACATGGAGAAGCAGCACGCATGATCTATCGACTACCAAATAAACTCTCCACTAATAAATGTCTTCAGCAGGCCAACTGGCATTCTTTGCACTACCTATACAAGCGAGGTTTGTTGTGTCTGATGCATAGGATATATTACAAAGATATTGATGAATCAATCTACTCAAGATTTGAACATCTATCAGAGGCATGCAGATCGTCTCCACGTCAACATCAATTCAAAGTATCACCAATCAAATCGTTCAAAGATCAGAACTCATTCTCGTCAGTGGTCGACGTATATGGAATGCCATGCCAAGTGAACTCAAATAGTTCAGTAAGAAACTTGGTAGTTTCTCTGAGAAGATTTCTTCTTATTCATTTCAATATAATAATTTCAATATTCATAAGGAATTTATCTTTAACTGAATTTATGAAAATTTTAGATGAGCTTGTTACCCAGATTGTGATTGCAACTTAATGTCACTTGAAGATATTTTTCAATCAATACCCACATGCGATCTTGCTTTGTACCTTTTCTATTTTAATAATTTCTCTAAAAAAGAGTTAGGTAGAGCTCCCTCTTTCTGGAGTTATTCTGGAGTGACGAACTTATCCAGTTTTGGGGAGGTTAACCATCTTTAAGTGACTGTATTATATTATGTGTAATACTAGACAGTATGTTTTGGTATAAAATTGTCTTTCCACGGCAAACCTGAATCAAATGTGAATCGTAAAAAAAAATATAGCTGCTCAAGATTCAACCGAAGGGTCATTCCACCATGAAATTATAATTAAATGATTTATCCCAATTGCTTGTACCATGATGTAAAACCATGATTGAATGAATGCATTCTTCTTAGTCATATATTTTGTTTTACTAAATTTTCTAAATCTAAAAAGAAAGAAATCGTATAGAACAGAAGCAAGTACATGATCATCAGAAACAGAAAAACTATCTTAGAATGTAAAATAGCACTAAGTAACTAAACTTCATCTGCCTTGACATTTCCATTATAGAACTATAGAAACAGACCAATATAATATTGAAGCGATTAATCAACGAAAAAAATGAAAAACATTTAAAATAGAAGCTTACAGTTAGTACTTTTGACCCAATAATTTTAATTTGAAATATCGCTTAATAATTGGGGGTAAATTCAAGATGAGTCTGAAACCTCTTTTAACAAATCCAAACACAAAAAAACACAACTGAAATGAAGTTGTTGATATTCACATGTGCTGTTATCGCTACATCTTGTTCACTGCTGGAACAGAAAGATTGGCCATTGGACTTCAAATCATGACTATTAAATCCCCGTTTTTAAGCAGATTTCCGTATAGGGGGCTGGGGTGGGGTCCCTTCCGTGCGATAATAACCAGCTGATTACCAGAGTTTGTTTATATCGTGATGTAAAAGTTATGAAAATGTTACCAGCAGCTTTTAGAGTAATTAGTGGTAAAGAAAAGCAATATCATCTCTAGTGTTTCCTTTGGGACTATTACGGCACGTGGTTTGTACGATATCTACTTTGTTATCCCACTGTTCCGTGTTGTATCGCTACATTGTTTTGAAAATTTCGCAAGTCCAGAAAAGAATATATGGTTGAACACCACGGACGTATCCTCCCGTTCCTTTTCTCCTCCGTTTATCTAACCCTCAAAGGAAAGAAATGTCTTTATATTTTTATTATTAATGTTGTTTCGATATTGTATTTCATAACTTTCTTGAAATCAACCATAAATTTCGCTTGAAATATTACAACAACAATAACACGGCAGCATAGTACAACACTCTTTACTACTGTTTCATACGCAAAAAAATCCTTAGAAATAATAATTTTGCTCTTATCTTTATTATACCACAACATGTTGATAATGTTCTCCACATGGTCGAAACGACTGCAACGGCACAACCATTTTCAATCACTGTAAAGAAATTAAATGGCACTTCGTTAACAATCCAATTAAATTAACAGTTTCTTCGCTTTCCACCACACGTTACTACCAAAAACAACGACATTATGTATTCGTGTTTTCATTCAATTTTTTGATTTATGTACTTCCACTCGTTAATTCCATATTTACAAAACCATCAATTCCACCAAAAAAATAAATTAAAAACCATTTGCTACCATTTGACAACTTCTTCTGTGCAACCATTTAGTAACTGTAAGTAAGACGTTTTTCGCTTTCCAGTGCACGTTTCTACTATTATAAACCCTACTTTACATTCTTTCTTCAACTCGTTAATTCGTTTACTAATATTACAATCTTTCTCTTCATTTCTTCTTCGTCTCGCGAATCAAACTTTACACGAAAACAAACACAAATTAATTTACAACTTAAAAACTCTCGTTTCATTTCTGCGTCCTATACGACGGGTGGTAAACATACTAATACTTTCTCAATAACAATACCATTGAAATCGCTTTTGAAATAAAAACAAGAGGCCCTGGGGCCTGAAGGTCAGCGCTGTTGGGCATACCAGAAAAGTAGTACACATTATGAACTAGAACACTTCAGATAACATTCCGCGTGTGTTTACTAAATTTCACAGCCTTTCTCTTGCGGCGGCAAGAACTACATTTTAGAAAGAAAATTTGGGCCAAACAAAGAATTCTATTCTGAATCTGATATTCTTTATAACTGTAGATTTTCAACCTGAAGTCCTTATACTGGAGTATTGAATACAATTATTCATGTATTGTGAATTCAATCTATTATAAAAAAATGTTTATTACAATGTAAAAAAATATGTGCCAAAGTAAAAACCTGAAGAAAATATAAGGACAACTAAAGAATATATACTTCTCACGTGACAAAGATGGCTACGCAAAATTAAGCAATGGAAATCATTTTTTGATAATATCTGAAAGTAAAAAATCTGGTCAAGTTCAGAAAAGGCCGACAAGTTCAAAGACTTCGGACAAGTCCAGGTAATTCTGACAAGGTCAAGTTTTGAGGAGGAGTTCTGGCAGCAGATACGAGATAATACCAGAGATGATGCCACCAACAAAGGACCTAAATAATAAATTATATAACTGTAATACAATCTCAGATCCACTAGTGATGAATTTCTAACTATTTTTCACAAGTATGTTTAGAAATTTTAGTGGGAAGAATGTGATTTTGTTTTCATTTTAATCTGAAAAAACAACGAAAATTGATTTAAAAAGAAATTCTGCAATATCCCTTATTTTGATAATCTTCCTAAAGTTAATGGGCAAAAATTCACAAATTTGTGGTAAAAAAGAAGTGTCGTAGGAATATCCGGCTTAGTTGCAGTTCACTCCTGGAACGATTATCTTGCCCTTCAAAAATGAATCATAATGAATCATTCTTTGGAACCATTACAGGTCGATAGTCTGATCCATAGTAGCAGTTTTTGTGCAAATTTAATTTCGTGAATTGAGATAAAATAAACTTTTCCCAGGAATGTAATTTTGTTAATTTCGCTAATAATTAGTTTTCATATTTTTTAAAAATTAAATATTACTATGCATACGTTGACAGACTTTGAGGCAAAAAGTATTCTTTCCTTTCACAAGAATTTAATTTTAAGAATACGTGAAATCCATTTTTTTCCACCTTGAAGTATATATTTGGTATATATACAGTAAAGCCTGAAATAAATTGACGTACCTGTGAAGGAATGAATTTTTACATGAAAATGCAAAAGATTTGTAAAGTCTGTTACATGATGAAGTCATTGTCATCAACACGATTTGGTAGGGAAAGCTAACAATCTTAAGTGAAAATGTTAAGTTTCTTTCTTTCTTTTGGATCATTTTTATCAAAATATAATGATAAAAAGTCTTTTATTCTCGGATTTGCTCTGACAAGTTCAATAGAAACTCTGTCACAGTGTCATATTTTAGTGAAATTTATGAGAGCGTATTAGGAAAAAATAGAAATTTTAGTGCATAAACGAATCGGTTAATACACCGATATAGTCAAAACAACAAGAACGTTCAAAGAAAAAAAGTAAAGATTGGCAGCTTACGCTCCTTCACGGGAAAGAGATTACCCAATATCAAGTTTCATATCAATATCAATTATTTTCTTTGATTTATTTGAATGTAAATATTAGTCCAAATTGTGTATAAGGGGTGCTGCTATTTAAGTTTAACTTTTGTCATCCCCCAACAATCGTCATTATCCACTATGTAAATTTTCATTTATGTTTTTTTTCGTTTTTAAAATAAAATTAGGAGAGTAAACAAGTCTTAATTAAGTTAACACAAGACAGGACACCACCCAACAATTTTTAAAAGTACAGAAACTGCCACCACAACCAGGGTCTCTCTCTACTCCATATTATGTGTGTGGTGTGGGTGTGAAGTGAATTTATATAGCTAAGAGAACGCTATATGTTAAACACCCAGGAAATATTTTGTGTATTTGTATTTTCATCAACAGGGAATTTGTGAAATTTTAAGTGTCACACACTTAAAAGGCCACAAAAAAGGGGAGAGGAGGGACACAAGAGGAGGGAATAAAAATCGAAAATGGGATTGAACAGTTTCTCACAAAATCAATGTCATTATAAAAAAAAGCAGTAAGAATTTTCTAACCTTGAGTGCTGCACGTTAGGAATAGCACGTTTTCTGTATTTTAGGCCGCACTCACAATAATTAAATTACTTTATATAACTTGTAGTTCATACATTAACCACGGTTTGTGGACAGCCTCTATTCCAATGTTTTGCGGAATCAGCCTACAACTGTGGACAAAAAATCTTGGAATTACGGACGGACGGACGTACGTACGGAAGGACGTACAAACGCTAATGAAAGATCAGCTGCTTTCCGCGCTGACCAACAAACTACAAAAAACGCTTCTTCTCTCTTCTTTTTTACCAAACAAAATGATCGTTGAGAATATTTCAAACGAAAAACCATTGCTTTGCATCATCCTCCGCGGAGACCTTTCATTGTCTTCTTTCACGTACAACACGTGAAAACATAAAAAAACCCGTGAGATGGAGTTAGGCCTATTACTAATACGCAAAAGAAAAACCAACTTGCTCGTGCTGTTTCAAACTTCCCCAGACAAAATTGTGAGAAACAGACCGTGAAAAATCACGTTTTACTCATTATCATGAAATATATTGTCACAAATTATAAATTATTGATGGCCACATACATTACACTGGCAATTGTCTTCATTCCAATTTCTAATCATTTTTTTGAATAAATTTATATTTTCATAGATTTTAGGTGTGTTGGCAAAGTGTTACATTTTTTTGGAGATCGAATATTTCGCGTTCCAAAAGTACACTGATTGAAAAAAGGTAGCTTTAAATTATGTATGTTATGCGATCGAACTGGTCGTTCAGTGACATAAGGTTGAAATATAATTGCCATGTAAGGCGGACTTAGATTATTAATACCTTTGTAAATTTCTGTGCAGAGAGTTTTTAGCCTATAAACATTCATAGTATTTCTCCATGCCTTATCTAATAGCTCACTATAGTCACTTTCACTGTCCTTATACAAGAAACGTAAAGCTCTTTTTTGTATGCTTTCGACTTTTAAGATAGATTCAGAAGACCAAAAGTGCCATACTATGGGACAATAATTAAAATTGGCAAATATGAAACTTTGTATTAGGATTTATTTTGCTTGAAAAACCAAAAAGGGATCTAATCTTCCAATGGCATTTAGCTGTGCTGATGACTTTTAACATAAATCATTAATATGAATGTTGAATTTTAGTCTGTTGACTATCTTAACACCTTACAATTTTACCCAAGACTCAGACTTGATTTGTTTTTTGATTAACGTTTAAGGCGCACCAAACAGTATTCTTCTTATTCTTTTGAATGATTATTGATTGGAACTTTTCAGGATTAATAATCATGTAATTCTGATTGAGATAGAGAAAGGCTTATTTGATTCTTTTTTCAAAATTTGAATAAGGTTTGGAATGGAGTTTGAAAACGCCGAGTGTTTGTTGTCGTCGGCGTATTTATGTATGTTGGCATTTTGAATAAAATAAAGTTAAATAAATATTAATGGTCACTTATTATTCCTGTTTCCCAACAGAGTAGTTAAAAGCAATTCTGATAATGAGTCAAGTTCCTAATATTTGATGAAGTTTATGATACCTCGTCTTCATTGTTTCGATATTTTCCTTTTATCCAAGACTGCAACTAACTAATAATTGCGTCATTTGGTCAATACTAATTGAATTTTCTGCATATCGCTTTATTTTTCAATTTCGTCGTTGCTTGCATCGGCCATGTCATTACCGTGTTTTTGCTCCGCAAGGACTTTTTAGAGAGGAAAAAACTGGAGTTCTTACCCTGTGTAAATATACGCAGTTAATGCTGCCATTTTATTTTCTAGTTGGTATTGTTTATATCACATGATACATTGCACGTTTTACGCCATCTTTGTTAGCCGTTTTAAATATAGAAAAGACAAAAATACAGTCCTCTGATACTTTCTCACGAATTTATATGGTCCACCGAGCCGGATACTTTTAAAAATGGATCGGTTAAGAAGAAGAAGAAGAAGAGACGGTCTTAAAAGAATGATAAACAACCTAGCACAAAATATCGAAGAAACACTGGCAGAAATCACAGAAACACAGGAAATAGACGATGCCAGAAAAGAACGAATTCTTGCAAACAAGACCTTCATCCCGGAAAAAGAAATTACTTTGATTGAGGTTCAGAACGAAATTTTAACAAACCTTGAAGAGGTAGAGGAAAACATATACATGGAAAAACTCGAAACTTCAACAAACTTCAAACTAACCATGCGAAAGCTCGACGAGAAGATCAAAACAAAACATGGAAGACAACCACCACGAACCCAAACCCAGAATGAATCGAAAGAGCCAACCACTGTACGTCTACCAAGATCAAGAAATTTGGAGGAGAATCAGATCAAGAAATTTGGAGGAGAACCAACAGAATGGCAACAATTTTACGAAACCTTCCATTCAGCCATCCACAATAACAAAAACACTTCGGACATTGACAAGTTCACGTATTTGAAAGGGTATCTAAGCAACGAAGCTGCAACAGCAATACATCCCTTCAATTATGAAAAGGCGCTTGAACTTCTCAAAGACAGATTTGGAAACGAAAATAATTGTTTTGTAACTTATGCTAAAAGTTTTAAGAGAAGAGTTACAAGCACGAGAGAACTGTGGGGGTGAAATAGAACGTGATCAACAAGCTGCGAACGTCGAACAAGAAGAATCATCTTTTTTCGCGAGTACGATCATGCTGCGTTGTTTTTGTTTGCTTGTTCTCGTTTTTATCTGGAAGGTGATGCTATTGAGTCGATTTTTCTCAAAATTATGCTACCAAACTCAAAAAGTTTACTGGTTATGATTCTGTACCGACCCCCGGATACATCTGACTATTTACATCCAGACTTTGATAATGTTTTTACAGAACAATTGAAAATTGGTGAAACCACAGAACTTATTATCACGGGAGATATTAACATTGACTTTCTGAAAAGAAACGTGCATAGTGATCTTAAATCGATATTGAATTTGTATAGTTACTCGCAACTTATCTCTGAGCCGACACGTATTGATGGCAATACTAAAACGTTAATTGATGTTGTTATAACTAATGACACTTCGAACATAGTGCTGTGATTCCAACGAGTATTGCGGATCATGAAATGGTTGGATAATTGTAAGTGAAAAGATAATTGTACGTGACTATAGCAATTATGAAGTTAAACGACCACTTAAAGGCACAGGACTGGAAGGATTCTATGATACTGTTGACGTAAACCTTGCATGGAACTTTATGAAAGGGATCTTAACCAGCGCTTTTGATTTGTTTGCTCCCAAGATCGAAAAAAATGGTTCGTGGCAAGCCTTCACCTTGGCTCAACTCTGACATAAAAAAACTGATGAATGAACGTGACCAACTGTTAAGGAAAAGTCGCAAATCAAGTAACCCGAATTATCATTCAGAGTATAAGAGAAAGCGGAATGAAGTTAACATAAAAATGCGCACAGCTAAATCGAACTATACGAAGTCACAGCTACGTGAAAGTGCAGGAGATCCTCCTAAATTCTGAAGAACAATTAAAAGTATTTTCCCTTCAAAAACTAAAATGAGATCTTTTTCACAGACGTTTAACATCAATGGACAGGCTGCATCTAATTTGCTATTGCAAAGGGTTTTTGTGAATACTTTTCGACAGCAGTCTCCAAGTTGAAAGCTTCGACTTTTCCAATAGCAAACTTCGTATGGAGGTACCTACAGCCTTTCCTAAATCGAACTGAGCACGTTTTTACGTTTTTGTACGTCTCAACCATCAAGGTAGGAAAACATCTCAAAAACCTCAAGCGCAGAAAAGCATCCGGACATGACGAACTTCCACCAGGTATGCTGAGTGAAGTTTCCTCTTCCATCAGTAAACCCCTGGCGTATTTGATAAATCTGTCGTTACGGAAAGGCATTTTTCCAAGCGACTGGAAAACTGCTAGAATTTTTCCACTATTTAAATCTGGTGCTCATGACAGTATAGGGAACTATCGTCCGATTTCCACACTCCCAATTCTGTCAAAAATATTTAAAAAGATCGTACATAAACGACTACCTGAAACAGCATAACTTGTTATCAGACTCACAGTTTGGTTTCCGGGAAAAACGATCAACTGAACTTGCAGCAACATTGTTCACTGACCATATAAGACGCTTTGTCGTAAAAAAAATGCTAGTTGGATGTATATATATTGACTTTAGTAAGGCGTTCGACACGGTCTCCCATGCAAAACTTCTCCAAAAATTGCAAGCCTATCAAGTCAAAGGAACTGCCTTATGTTAGTTTACAGATTACCTCTTCTGTCGAAGCCAGCATGTTACTTTTATGGGAAATAAGTCCGATAACTGCGTAGCTACAGTAGGAGTACCTCAAGGGTCTATTTTAGACCCAATCCTCTTCGTTATCTTTGTCAACGATATCGTGGACTTCGTGAAACAATCCCGTATCATAAAGTACGCAGACGACACTGTTTTATACCTCCCTGGAAAAACGTTTTTCATCATCGACCAATCTCTTTCTAGTGACATGAATAATGTCGCTGAGTCTTTTCGCGAAAATGAGCTAATCATAAATCTCAAAAAGGGAAAAACGGAGGCGATAATCTTCGGAACGGCAAACCGTCTTTCCACACTTCCGAGGCAGATTGAGGTAAGATACAACGAAAAAAAACGTTCACGTAACAACATCGTATAATTGCCTTGGCGTTTATTTAGACTCTACGCTTACCATGGACGACAACTTTCAGAAGTCCTACGAAAAAGCATCGGGGAGGCTATTCCTGCTGAAGAAGCTACGCCCGTTTTTAACAGCCAAATCTGCAGAAGCAATATACAACTCTATGATACTACCGCTGATAACATATTGTTCCCTTATGACACTTTATCATACTCGTACCCAGTGCAGTATGTATGAATCAATAGACTTGCGTGCTTTCAAAATTGTCAATCAAGAATTCAACCAAGATGGCATAGATATTGTATCAATAGTATAGTTTAAAAAGCAACAGGCCTGAAATTTGTTCGTAAAAGTTTAATGGGAGAGACCTGCCAAAACTTCAGTGGTTATTTTCAACCATTTGCTCACGAGATCAACACAAGGAACAACAAAAATTCTCTTCAGCTTCCTGCTGTGAAACTTGAATTTGCTAGAAAATCTGCTTTTTTTATGGCTGCAAAAATCTATAACGACGTTCCTTCTGAAATTAGAAATATTGAAAGTTTCGAAAGTTTTTGTAATGCTACTCCAGCACAATTTTATACAAAGTAAACGTTTTTGTCACTGTCGCACTCCACTAGATACACTTTGTTATGCTTTGTAGCTTCCTGGGGTGTTCTAAATCTTAAAATCTCTAACTTTATTTGAGCTTCCGAGACTCTAGTTTATTAATAAATAAATAAATCATCATTTACAAAATGCTGAAGCCTTCACATCACAATCCAAAGGAATGAAGTATAAAATACGAATCCTTCCATACTCTGGTTCCCAGCGTACCTACGTTTCCAAAGTGTTAGTCCACAAGCTCGGTCAGAAACCAACTT
Source organism: Turritopsis rubra (assembly GCA_039566895.2). Lineage (NCBI taxonomy): Eukaryota > Metazoa > Cnidaria > Hydrozoa > Anthoathecata > Oceaniidae > Turritopsis > Turritopsis rubra. Next base: position 8,664,517 of record CM077620.1, read on the forward strand.
CCACTAAAAGCCTGCGCCTCTCTACGTTTGGCAGTCAACCAACCCAACCACAAGAGTTCGACGTTTTTGAGCTCGATATATCGTCCATCACCACCCGAGAAACACTAAAATTGAAAGCCTTAGCAATGAATCACATATGTAATGCCATCGCAGGGCAAGAGATTGCCTGGTCAATCGAACACTACGAACATTTGAAAAATTTAAAGTTAGCAGACAATGGCTCCAGTGTATTGGAGATTGGCAGTCTTGTCGGTACAGATCACTACTGGGAAATCGTCACCGGAGAAACCATTCGCAGCCAAACCGGACAGACTGCAGTGAATTCCAAATTTGCATGGATCTTGAGCGGACCCATCCACAGACCAATTCAATCAAGCATCAACCACGTACAGACTATGAAAGTTAACCTAAATTACCAGCCATATTCGCTCGAGGAACAAGTGAAGCAATTTTGGGATTTAAAAACACTCGGTATTAAGGAAGTCGAAACTAATGTGATCGATGAAGTCGTTCAAAAGATCACATTGAACAAGAAAAGACGTTACTAAGTATTACTGTTGTTCAAGGAAGCCAGCCCAGTACTCCCAGATAAACAAGTGAACAGAGATTGAGAACACTTTTAAACAAACTTAAGAAAAACCCTGAACAACTGAAAGCATAGGAAAAAATCATGAAAGAACAAACTGCCCAAGGAATCATCGAAACCGCTAATGAACCTACAACCTCGGGACAAGTACACTACCTACCACATCACGGAGTCGTAAGGGATGACAAAGACATAACAAAATTGAGAATCTTTTACGACGCTTCGTCCAGTTTACCGAAAACAGCCACCCTAAATGACTATTTGTACAAAGGATCCCAATTGAACCCAATTTTTTACGAAGCTTTGATGCTATTCAGAACGTTACCTGTAGCCTTGACATCTGATATCGAGAAAGCATTCCTTCAAATCAGTGTAACACCATCTGAACGAGACTTTCTACGCTTTCTCTGGTTTGACGACGTATTTGCCATACAGCCCAAGAGCCGACAAAGCGTAACGTTCTGAAAGGAACTACTACTACTACTACTACTACTACTACTACTACTACTACTACTACTACTACTACTACTACTACTACTACTACAGTTAAAAAATAGCTATACCATTTTCAATGGCATGCTAATCAAAGTCAACATAAATATTAGAAAAAACAAAAATTACAAATTGACAAAATTTAAACAAATTAAATAGAATCTAATAGGCACAATATCAATCATTAGAGACTTATTATATAAAACCTACGCCCGCTCCGTATGGTTTACAAATACGACACGGGCAGTTTGTAGGTTTCCATTTTCTTATTTGACTTTTAAATCTTTCGAGAGACTTAACCTGTTTCAGATTTTGTGGTAGTCCGTTCCATGTTTTTTGGTCCAAGTACTGCAACAGATTCTTCACTAAATACACTTTTAACACGGGGTATTTCAAAATGGCAGCTGTTGCGAAAATTATAAACAGTGTGGTATTTCTCCTTAAACAGTTCTGAAAATATTTCAGGAGAAATTCCGTTTACAACTTTAAACATTTCTATGCAAAGTCTTTGAAGGTTAAGGTGATGTATGCAAACAGACTCATCTTTGTCCAGAAGTTCCTGGAACGAAGTTTGTTTGTCATTATACACAATTTTAAGGCATCTTTCGTGTATTCTATTTATCTTGTGGTTCATCTCTCTACTATGGAACATCCAAGTTAGAGGACAGTAAGAAAACTGAGATTGAAAAAATGCATTAAATAACAGTCGGATTGGAAGTTACCACGACCCACTTGGATTCATGCATCCAACCAATCATCATCTCTCTAAAAGTGTTATTCCAGGAAATCTGCAAGACCAGATAACACCTGCGTCAAACGCCCATACGTAACAACCCGCTACGACGATCCCGTCATCCGATATGAACGGCTTCAGCGATGCAAGTGAAAAGGCATACGGAGCATGTGTATATTTGAGAGCTGTAACTCAATCTGGAAACATAGAGTGCGCGTTAATGTCAAAAACTCGCGTCACACCACTCAAATAGACAACCGTTCCACGTCTTAAATTACTCGGTAATACAGTTTTAGCAGAACTTGTTCAAAAGGTTACAAACATTCTGCAAAAAGAAATCACAATCGATCGCACATGTTGCTGAACCGACTCGCAAAAATGGTTAGCGTGGATCCGATCCTTCAAAAGGGAATACAAAACCTTCGTCGAGAACAGATTCCAAAATATTCGAACCCTAACTAGCCCAGAAGATTGGAGATATGTCCCAAACAACGCCAAGCCAGCCTAATTCATCACCAGACACATCAATGCATCTGACTGCGGCAAAATCTACATGTGGCCCAATGTCCCTCTTTGAAAGTAAAATAGAATGGCTGAACACATTCACAACCGATTCGCCACAAGGTACAAATGAAGAGCTGAAAAACATCATTTTAATTTTTAGTTTGTATTGTTTATATCACGTGATACGTTGCACGTTTTACGCCATCTTTGTTAGACATTTTAAATATATAGAAAACATAACATAAAAACAAATACAGTCCTCTTTTTAACGAATTTATACCCTGTCCTATTCCGTTTTGTTACCTCTAAGATGTTGTCTTCTTGTTGAGAATAAACCACGCCCCTGTTTCTCGATGAAAACAAGGGGGCGCTTGGAAAGGGCCGGTTACCACGATTTGATGTTTTCTTTGTGATGAGCCATAGAAATTATTAATTCTTTGATGTAGCATAGACAACGATCGATCCTGGTTTTAGCAAATCTGCTTATTCTGTTCTGTTAGAAGTTCCCTCATAAACAAGTCAAGTTGTTTTTCTTTCTTGACATTTAAAGGTACGGGATTATCTTTTAAAATGCGTTCACTAATGTTTGCATTTGTCTGAAAGGTGTCCATTTGTTTACGCCATCTCTTCTGGAAGTTCCCAATTGGCATAGGATGATTCGTCTTCCAGTTCAAAAACACAAAGCCTCTTAAGCTTTTGGATCTTTTTCTTCCGATGTTTACGTTCTTCTTTATCCAAATAGGAGATAATTACCTACCTAATTCAAGCAGTCATTCAACACCTCGTTCTTCGTCCAATTTTTTGATTTCCTATAAGCCTGACCAAAACTGATTTCCAAAATCTTGCTAGTTATTATATAGACCAACAATAAGAGTTTCTTAAAGTAAGTAAGTAAAAGTAAGTAAGTAAGTAAGTAAAGTATTTATTTGTCTATAACTCGACGGGAGGCCACACTCATAGAGTTAATCTAAACAAAGGAGGTGGTCCCCTATAAATTGTTACAAAGATAGAAAAAATTTATCTTAATTGACAAAAAAACAAAAAAACAAAAAAAAACAAACAAAAAAAAAAAACAAAAAAAAACAAAAAAAAAACAAAAAAAAACAAAAAAACAAAAAAAAAACAAACAAATATAAATATAAAAACATCAAATAAAAATAAAAATATAAATAAAAAGAAAGAAAAGAAAAAGAAAAGAAAAATGTAAGAAAAAGGTTAATTTAATCAACATAGGATGAGAAAAAGAATAAATTTGCGAGATACTTTAAGCGACTTAATGCTAAAGTTGAGATGTCATCAACAGCAAGGTAATTTTGTAATAAGTTCCAAGATAATACAGCTTGGTAACAAAGTGAGTTGTTGCCAAAGGAGACAGTTGTCACCTTTGGTAGTTTAAGTAATCCAGGTTTAGCGCGACTTAGATGACCACGATTATGCTGATTTAATCGCTGCAAATTAAATGTAGTGGAGAGAGCAGAGGGTAATTGGTTGTTAAAGAACTTAAATACAAAAAGTATGTTTAAGAATTTAACGAAATCGAAAAATGACAAGATTTTATATCGAAGAAAAAGAGGTGAAGAAGGAGCACGAAAATCAGAAAAAGACATGATTCGCAAAGATTGTTTTTGAAGAGTAAGAATACGATTACTGTGAATATTATTACGTTGACCCCAGATTTGAGCACCATACGAAAGATGAGAATGAAATAAAGAAAAGTAAAGAGATAAGAGGATTTTTTTAGACAGAAAATGACGAAGTTTACTCAGAGCACCGTTAGCGCGGTTGAGTTTACTACAAACAAAGTTTATATGATATTTCCAACTGAGCTCATCGTCGATATAAACACCAAGGTATTTTACAAATTTACTTGGAATCAACCTGTGACCATTAATTTTAATTTTAATTTCATAGTCACTAACCTTTCGTTTAGGCTTGAAAATTAAAAGTTCTGTTTTGCTGCGGTTTAAAGCAATCTTGTTGGCATTCAGCCAGTTTGTGAGTAATTTCAAATCAATGTTGATTTTTTTGGTCATTGACTTCAAAGAATGGTCACTTTGAAATAACATGGTGTTATCAGCGAAAAGATTAACATCAGAATAAGAAATAGCAGATGCAAGGTCATTAACATAAAGGAGGAAAAGAAGAGGTCCAAGTACAGATCCTTGTGGAACACCGTGAAGAATACGTCTGAGTTTAGATTTAAAGCCGGATACTGAGACAGATTGTGAGCGATTGGACAGAAATGAGCGAAACCAATCAAGAAGAATTCCTCGAATACCATAAAAATCAAGTTTAGAAAGCAAAATATCATGATCAACGGTATCAAAGGCTTTTTGGAGATCTATAAAAACAGCACAGCTAAACTTACCACTATCGACCGCCATGTAAATTTTTTCCACACAATGACAAAGGGCAGATACAGTCGAATGTTTCGAGCGGAAACCGAACTGAGAAGGATAGATAATCTTTGAGTTCTCAAGAAATTTGATAAGACGTTTATGCATTAGTTTTTGAAAAATCTTATCGATATTAGACAAAAGAGATATTGGTCTAAAATTTCCAACCTCTAATGGCGAGCCTTTGTTTTTATAGACAGGAATAACAAGAGCCTCCTTGAGCTTAGTAGGAAAGACCCCAGTAGAAAAAGAAAGGTTTATGATATCAGAAAGAATAACAGAGAGATGGTCTTTCACTGCTGAAATGACAGGAAGAGGTAAACTATGAGGACCAGAAGCTTTGTGTTTGTCCAGGGAAAGAAGAATTTCAGAAACCTCAAGTGGAGAAGTAGGGGAAGTAAAGAAAGAGTTAGCGTTTCGGTTTTTGAGCCAATTGGAGAAATGGTGTCGGGTGAAAGGAGTTTTCGAGCGAATATTGTCAGCAATGGAGGAGAAGAAATCATTAAAAGCTTCAGAGATCTTTGCAGGATCCGAAGTAATCGAATTATTGAGTATTAGAGAGATAGAAGAATCTGACTTAATAGATTTAGACGAGATTATTTCACGAACGCCTTTCCAAATTTTCCGGAGATTAGTAGAGTTGGATAGAAAATAGCGAGAATAGTGAAGTTTTTTACTGAGACGAAGCAAAGAAACAATGCGATTACGATAAAACTTATACCTAGAACGTAGAAAAGATTTGATATCAGGAGAAGAAGCAGTAAGGTAGTCACGAAAAAGATTGTCCCTAACTTTCATCGATACAAGAAGACCTTTGGTTATCCAAGGTTTTTTAAAAAGATTCGATTCACGACGAGTGATTTTTACCAAAGGAACATGGTCGTTGAATAAAGATGTAGTATTGTTTAAAAAAGAATCGAAAGAAGAATTTACATCACCTTCCTCGATTTTTAAAATTTCGTTCCAATTTAAACGTTCAAATTGGGTTTTAAATTGTTCGTGATTGAATTGATTAAAGTTGCGGCTGTGTAGACTAAATTGTATCTTCAATGTATCTTCCCGGATGGCTCATGAGAGTGGAAAGATATAAACTGTCGATAATGTAGTAACAAACCAGATGGAACCAAACCATACGATTTACATGATATAAAAGAAAAGCGATATGTTTAAAATAAGAATAGCATTTAACTGCCGATCGAAAACAAAAGTTTGTACCGGAAACAGCATCAAAGTCATTGATTGTAGGTAGAGATGGCGAAATAATGTATATGTTTACCCAAAGCCAACGCTTTTGTATGTGTTATAAAATATATTTAGACTGTTACAACACATTCATTTTTAAACAATATATTTCGGCTTCGGCACAAGCCTTCTTCAAGTTTAAAGAAAATTATAATCACAAGCTTTCTTCCCCGATTTGTAATAAATTTGCACCAATTTGTAATAATTTAATATGTAGAAATCTTTCGCAGATATCGTTTCAGTTAGACCAAATTTGGTAGTGGTGACGTCATCATTACGTCACAGCATGTATTTATAATGACTATTTCTTGTTGCAGATAGATCTTGAACTTATGCACACAGTGTACACAGTGTACTATTGTGAACAAACCGGTAGATCAAACAACTAAAGCTGCATTTAAGTTATCTTTATCCATTTTCTTCTCTTTGAATGCTTGTTGATACAGAATTATGATGTTTCTCCTTCAATGTCCAAATTTGATTTACGACAATGCTCTTCATTTATTCGCGACATACCCGTTAATATGTAGGTCCCAGTTGGTATATTCTCAACGTAAGCATAGTTACATAGAATCTGTAGGATTTTACTCTTGTACTTAATTCCCACTAGGAGAATTAAGTTTATCAAACATACAACCCCGTATGTAATGAACGTTCTGTTTGATCCTAGGTAAGAAACTAGAACCCCACCTAAGATCCCACCACCTCCATGACCAAGTCCCCAGTAGATACCATGAAGAAAAGCTTGTAAGGTAACGGGTGCTCCAGGTATTTGGTTTATATAACAAATTGAAGCTGTCCATATACACGCAGATGACACGCCATGTAGAATCTCCAGTAACATCGCTAAAATTGGCTGGGTCAGCAACGAATATGCAAATAAACGTAATGTATTAAAAAGCAATCCAATGTAAAGAACATTTTCACAGCCTATTTTAATCAGTAGAAGTCCTGAAAAAAGGTAAACAATAACTTCTGATACACATTGTACTGCTGTGATGACACTGAACAAGAATTGTGTTCCACCCAAATCATGTAAGTGCCAAAATAGAAAGGTGTGAACAAATCCCATTGATGCACCTGATATGAGAAGTGTTAGCACAAATAAAACGTGTTGAACGTCAGTGAAAATTTTTACAGCATCCCATAATGACTGTGTATAGTCTGTAGTATTTGCAACAGGATTGAATTTAAAAAATACTGCACATATAAATGCCATTCCCATCAATCCAGCATACACATAAAATGATAAAATATAATCGACATGGCGACCCTCCTTGCATTCTTCAAGTTGTACACTGCTAACTATCGTCCCAACTACAAATGCACATAAACCCCAGCCAAATGCTCCCCAAAGTCTTTGATAGCCATACTGATAACTTTTATCACCTGTAAAAGAATAGAATTAAAGACTTAAAAATGAATATTAAGGATAAGCCATCCAACAACTCTGTTATACACCGCAACTACGTTTTACCAAGTTTTTCTAAGGTGGCCGCATCAGCTAATGTAGCAGCAGGCGACGCCAGTACAGTTCCAACCACAGTAATAATAATTAAAACTTTGAAAATATCTGATGCTTGTTTTCTGTTTTCTTTTAAATCTTCAAAATTCTTTGCTTCGATAGTATCTAAAACGAAACAAAAATTTCAAATAAAAATTAAACAACCAGTATCTTCGAGAGTTTCCAAACTAATCGTTATGGAAGAAGATGTAACATTCGTTCTGTCAAGCTTAGTATATTAATCATTTTTTGAACTGCATTTGAAGCAGAAAAAGGCTGATACTTTCAGCTTCCACTTTCCACTCTTGACCGATCAAAAATTCGATATGTGGCTTTTAATTGTAGTTACAATACATGACTTACTAAGGGAAACATATCTATATTAATTTACCTAATGGCCAGGGATAGTCATCATCTATGTTAAGTGAATCGAATTCTTCTTCCAGTTCATCAGCTGCTAAAATTCTTTGTAATGTTGTTCCAGTGTCATAGGTAGATTTGTTGAGCCAACTCCATAATCTTCCATTATGGGGGGAACGATCATATCTACGAGATAATCTATATAAGTTGCCAAATTTTGTAGTTCTCAAAAAACGAATTGCAATAGATGATTTATTTGCAATTTCTCCATAACTTTCTGATTTTTTTCTGATTTTCTGTTTTTTTGTCTCTGTATGATACTGCATTCTCTCTGTATTATTTCGGACTAGCAGCAATTTTTGATTTGATTGATCATCAGCCATTGTTAAACCAATTTCAATATCTTGGGTTGGTTTATCAACCATAAAAGATTTTTTTCTACGTTCCTGGTACTTATTTCTGTCGATGATACCTTGAGTGTTTTCTGAATCGGTAGTTAAATTCACATTCAATTTATTGTTGGGTTCAACCAATTTGCCAACCTTTGGAAACTGTATAAAACTTAAACTTGAATTACACGCGTTTTCTGGTGGCACTCTAACAATACATAGACTATAATTAGCCCCGAGCCATGCACCAATTGCTAGCAACAAAATTAGTTTTTTAACATTATACGTATCAGCTAAAGCTCCCCATAATGGTACAGAAACCATCTGAATAAACGGACGTATTCCTATCAAAAAACCAACTTGTTGTGCGGAAAGATAGAGCTGTTTATAAAATACAACTAAGTATGGAAACAATGATCCAACTGCTCCATAAAACATGAAATAAAATGCTTTGTAAATTAACAAGTCTTTATCAATTACTACTTTCTTCGTGTTTTCTTCCTTATTTGGTTGAAGGTTGGTTTCATTGCATTCACTACTTTCACCCGACTTTTCAACAGATTGAAATTCATGTTGTTGGTAGATGCTCTCATCGAATGGATTGACTCGAGTATAGTCATATGTGTTGAATTCTTTATTCACATACAACGGCGGTATTTCATTTTTGTCATTTGATGTAAAATTCGGGATAGGCGAAATAATAGGCGAAACTACAGTTGTAGAATCAAACATGCCAATGTGCGTGCTCATAGCGCCTTTATGAATTCTGTAATGTAGAACGCAAATAAATAAGTTTCCTCCAAACCAGTATAAAAGTGTCATTTCTTTAGCATTTGCTTTATATCATCATTGTTAGTGCTACCTTTTATTTCATAGCATAGTATTTTTAATAATTCTATTAATAAAACTCTCTTTCGGGATATTTTTATCATGTTTACGATTTCTCTGTTTTGAATAATTTCATCATACTCAATAACACCAGATCGGCATGGAAACGAGAGCAATTAGAAAGTTAAATTTGGTAAACTGTTTTCCTGTAGACAGTTTAAAGAACTGAGGTACTTCTATTCCCCGTGTGAATAATTAGAGTCGCATCAAACATCAAGAAATTTTGTTTTAAGTTACTATAAAGGAAAAAATGAAAAAAATTTTTTTCTGGTTTTTAACATAGTATGCATCTTTTTTTAAATTTCCACATGATAAAAAGGGATAAAGCTCCTCAAAATGTCAGAATGACCACAAATGCTTTTTTTTTTCATTTTATTGGAACGACGTAGCAAATTGTGACCACACCTGATGAAAAAAATTGTTTACAGAATCTTATGAATTTCTTGCCAAAAAGTCGCTGTTGCGCTAGCCATTTTCTAGAAGAGAGGCATTGTTTGAAGGGCGTTGTGTCGGACGGAAATAAAGCATAAGAGGCCGGAGCGTTCAATGAATAGCGAAAATTTGCGCAAAAATCCATTTAACGAAATTTATGACTTTTAAATTTTTAAATTTAACGACCCACCGTACACAACTGCTTATAACATTTCTGCAAAGTAGCAACTAAAGTCCAACAATATTTCTTGAGATATCTTGGCCAAGGATTTAGAAGTACAATTTCTGAGAAATTTAAGTTTAAAAAACAACAACAGAAGTTTCGAGAGCTTTTCGGGTTTTCAAGCCCACATACGAATTCCGAAACGAAAAAACCGACGTGTTGCACCCAAAGACGCGCCTAAGCCAAAGGGCGTATAGAAAGCCTGCTTATATTTATGCTCATTTGCTTTTTGGCGAGTAGAAGGCTAGCAAGACATAAAAATCATCTGGAAAACTTTCTCAAAACTTTGTAATGGCTTTTAAACGTAAAAGCTCACATCTCATTTTTTTTTTGACATTTTTCAGGGGGTTTATACCTAAACGAAAAGTATTAAACTAGCTGGTAGTGTTCACTAAAATGCCCCCGAATTGACGTTTATATTGTTGTTGTTCAGAGAACATTCTTCTCTCGTATTTATGAACTTTCATTCCCAGAGACATATAGTTCAACTGACAAGTCAATGGTGAAACTTTCTTAATTTCTTTATAAAGTCTGACACTACAAGGGTTTCGCAACCGACGCTTTTTAATGTCCTATGATTTTGAACTATAAAAACAAAAAAATTACAAGAATTTTCCCCTTGTAGTGTCCAAAATCTGAACAAAGGAGAGGTATGAGTTAATTGGGCCTTGACTGCATTCGCTTTCCAAGAAATTTTGATCTTGAAGAGTTGGATTAATTATCTCATGCGACTGACCATATGGAAACCATGTCATTGAAGACTTCATTTCTTGTATTCAGAGGCGGATCTAGAGGGTCGAAATTTGTGGTCGAAATTTATGGAGAGGAAGTTTGGCTATTAAACCAATAAAAGAAAAACCTGCAAGTAATCCCATTGGTGATACAGACTAAAAACAGAAATTGTTGCACTGAAAACAGCATTTCTATAATTTAAATAAGTAATGTTCACCTAAAAAAATAAGCAAACCTTATTTGCGTATATTTTAAAATACATGAATTAAGACAAGACTACAAATTAAGACTAAAAGAAATACTTGAATCATTGAATACGACGCACATCAAATGTGAAATATAATTAAAACAAGATGGCCTTAGAAGTAGTACTGGAGGTACCCTCACATTCAGGGACAACTCCAAATTACACTTCGAAGTCAAATTAGACTTGTCGCCTATTTAAGCTTATTTTGGCGATGTTAGGCGTCCTTCCTCCAAATTAAGCTTAAATGTTTTTAAAGTCGAAATAATGCACACTTCAACTTCTATTCACAAATTAGATCACCTTCTATAAACCAGAATGATGGCGGCGAGAACGGTCATGCTCTATATTATTTTGACTTTATTGGTTTTATGTGGAAATGCCGAAAATGTAGATATAAAGAGAAAGGATACCCTAAAAAAATTACTACAAACAAAAGGATTGAGTATACTACACCATGTATTTGTCATTGCAACAAGTTTAAGCGACCATCACATGGTTGGTTGCGTTAGGAAATTAAATAATAAACAGTTTCCAATAAGAACAATACGATGTAGAAACTACCGTGCATACAATCCTGATGAGATGAACCGTCACTTTGAAAAAGTTAATTGGTTGCCCGTAGTAACAGCGCCGAACGTCGACATTGCACTAAACATATTTAACGTGATTGTTAAAAAGATATTTGACAAACATGCACCTTTTGTTAATAAAAAGACAAAGGCCGATTGGGACAAGTATAAATCCCAACGAAACAGATGTAACGTGAAACAAAGGAAAGCAAAAGCTGAATACCATAAAAACCTTTTAACTGAAAACCAACTCAATCCGAAAAAGTTCTGGAAGTGTGTAAAAAACATTTTTCCAACAAAAAATGGCAATACCAATACGACAGTACAAAATGCAAAGAAAGACAAAGAAAGAGCTGAGAATTTCCGTCATTTCTTCTCCACAGTAGTCTCAAAGTTGAAATGTGCAGCATTTAAGATAAGAGCTGGACTTGACAAACTACCAGCCGGAATGTTGAAGGACTGTGCAGAATATATAAGCACACCACTACATCACATAATTAACCAATCTCTGACATCAAGCACTGTTCCATCTGCCTGGAAACAGGTAAGAATCACACCAATCCATAAATCTGGAAATAAAGACGTTGAGAACTTTCGACCGATATCAGTGCTACCTATTCTGTCTAAAGTTCTAGAGAAGGCTGTTCACTCTCGACTTAGTGACTATCTTGAACGCCACAACCTACTAAGCGAAAACCAGTTCGGGTATCATCACAACAGATCGACAAAAACAGCGACAATGTTACTTGTAGATGACATCAGAAACGCGGGTGACAAAGGAATGTTGACAGGGGCGTTGTTTCTCGATCTCAGTAAAGCATTTGATACTATTAACCACGATGTTATTTCGATGAAACTTGGCAGTTACGGTGTCGAAGGTGCAGAGTTAAACTGGTTCACTAACTACCTGTTTTGTAGACCTCAAGTGGTCCAAGTCGGAAAAGAAATATCCTCCCCATTTTACGTTTTGAATGGTGTACCGCAAGGATCCATCTTGGGACCTTTGCTTTTCCTGGTATTCTTTAATGACTTTTCTGAACATCTTACCCATTCTAAATGCATCCAATATGCCGATGATACTGTGATATATTTTGCCGACCCAAGTGCAACGAAAATTGAAAATGTTTTAAGCAACGACATTGATAAGCTACAAAATTATCTGATCGATAACGAGTTGGTTTTTAACCTAAAACCAGGAAAGACGGAGTCGATGTTATTTGGTACAGCAAAACGGTTAGCCAACAACAACAACATCCACTTGGAACTAAATGGTCAGCCAATAAACAACACAACCTCATACTGTTACCTAGGAAACTAAATAGACTCTACTCTTACTCTAAACGACAACTTCGATAAAGCGTACAAGAAAGCCTGTGGACGATTACATCTCCTCGAAAGAATGAGAGAATTTCTTAATGTCGATGCTGTCTATAAACTCTTTGAAATGGTTATCATGCCGTTACTTCTGTATAGTACATTCATCAATCTCCAAACAACAGCTACACAGCAACGTAAGTTATCCTCGATATAGCAACGAGCAAATCGAACAATTGGTGGTGATAAGAACATCATTTCGGTAAGAAAACGAATGAAGCAGAGCGCGTGTACAATAGTTAGAAGATGTCTAGACGACAAATTCTGTTCAAACCTAAAGAACTATTTTGAAATAAATGAACACACTATAAACACCAGAAACAAAAACAAACTTATCAAACTGCCCAAAGTTAAATTAGAATTTGGAAGAAAGTCTTTTCGTTACCAAGGAGCAAAATGTTTCAACGAGCTCTCAATATTAGCCAGAGCGTCTGAAGCACCTATAAAACAATACTTTAAAGAACAATAGAAGGCATATTGTTCTTTTACATTGTCTTACGGATGCTTCACTTACATTTTTACTTTGCTCTTTAATTTTAATTTTAAGTTTAATTTAAGTTTTTCAATTCAGTTTTCTTCGAGGCTTTACTCTTATTTAAGATGTTCTCTATTTTCCAACCAGCACCTCTGTAGTTTAAGTTTGCTTTTCTCAAAAATTTATTTCATAAGTACCCAATAACTTTAAATAACTTTTAACTAATTTAACTAATTTTACAAATATATAAATTCTTTTACTGTTTTATTTATTGTATATATTATTTACCTATGTTAACAGGGCACATGTTGATAGCAGCAATTAGGTTTGTTGAAATGTTTATACCTGTACATAGTCACAAGAAAATAACTAGTCTGGAAGATGCGGCCCTAAACGACCGATTTGCAGCTTGAACTTCAAATTGATACGGCCCGTACAATTATGGTGCAAAGAACAAGCAGAAATGGCGACAAGACAGGAAGATTTCTTTTCTGGGAATGATTTTGACGCTATTTTTGCAGTCATTGACCAAGACATTTTATCAGGAGAGGGTGAATTGAATGGTGATTGTAATTCAGTTGTTGATGATATACCTGCTGCCACTTATACCGCTTCATTTTCCTGTAAAAAATGCAACAAAACCTGCCTAACGAAACGTGGTTTGACTCGTCACACGAATTCCAAGCATGCTGAAAATACCACGACTTCAACTGCTAAAACTGCTGAGGAAATGCTTCACCCATTGATTTTTAAGAAGATCATGGAAAAAAGTATTGGTAATCTTGTTGAAGATGGGTTGTATCCTGACAGTATGTTAGGGGAATTGCAAAGTTATGTTGTTGGGTCCTTGGATAAGGTAAACCAAACATATACTTACATAAAAGATTCTATTTCATCATTTGATGGGGATGCTGAGAAGTTTTACCCAAAGTTTTACAAATGTGTTTCCGATGAGGCTGACCATTTGTTTCCAGGGCTCAGTAGAAAATGTTCTGTGATCCTGGGCATGGAAATTGCAAATCATGTTTTGGTTCACCTTTCCGGTGGAAGTTTACAGGAGGACACCCTTGATTTTACCTGCAAGGATATTGAAAAGTTTTCGGAAAAGAAAAATCCATAATTACTTATCTGAGTGGATATGTATTTGGCACCATTTACCGACGAATTCGTTTTCATAAATCACCATCTTCTTATCATCAACAGTGTTTATCTATTCTCCTTGCTGGTAAGTTTCAGGGAAGTACCCACTTACCGGAGCACAAACTGGTCAATACTCGTGATCGAAATGGACTTTGGAGAGTAACTGCTGATGTTATCAGTATTTTTACTGTTGCTGAATTTACTTTCCAAATGTCAACCAAAAAGTGTGTCAGTAAAATTGACAGTAAAGAAATTCTTGGACACTTGATGAAAGACCCGTACATACTCGCCTTATTTTCCAAAGTAAGATGCAGAGCTGACCATGTAAAAAAGGAAATTTCGATGAATTTGCTTGATAATCTGCTGATGCTGTATATACGGACAAGAACATTTTCTTTTGTGAAAGACAAACAACAGCTTCACAAAATGAAGTGTGATAAAACAAGATCAAAATCTTTGCGAACAGATCTCAAAAAGAAGTCATCGAACTTGGATAATGAAGGACACTGATTGCTACGAAGAAAAAACAGCTATTTTTATAGCTACACATCGTCATAAAAAACATTATTTTTGCTGTCATAAAAGACACCTGCTTATTTGATTCTCCCCCACCCAAAAAACAAAACAAAATAAAACAAAAAAAACAAACAAGCTTTTCCCAATTTTTCCAGACTGAAACACTTTTTAATGTATTTTCCCTAAGAAAATTGCCAGGACATTATCATATTTTTTCTCAATCTTTTTTACAAAAATGCACTTTTACGGAGCGATATTTAACTATCAAATTTCGTTGGTATGCAAAACTCCACACGGCATTACTGAGGTAATAAAAATATAACCGAGATAATATATTTTGTCTCGCCGTGTGTGTACGACGTGTGTCATTAATTTGATATCTCCATAATGACTAGCGCTTGTTAAAACCAAAACATTCCAATTACCCAAAGTTCAGAAAATAAACAAGAGGCATCACAAATTAGCCAGCTATATATTGGCAGCTCATCATTCATCGTGTGATGAAACGAGTATTTGTGTTAACTCTGCAAATAAGGTATGAAGTTTAATTCTAAATCAAGTTTTTATGTCAAGTGGCTGTCTATAGCTAGCTAGCAAGCAGGGAAACAGAAAGAAGGACAACTAGTTCAATGATTACTTACTTGGATTTTTTAGAAAATCCATGTAAGAGTAGCCAGGATATGTTTTTTGAGATATGTGTGGCTTTAAAAAAAGCCGTTTTTAAAGTACATATGTGGCTTCTAAAAAAAAGTAAACCAGATTGATTCAATTTGTGTTGTTCTTCTTCCTGCAAGGAACTGGTTCATCATTTATGTCAAAATCAATGGAATTGCCTCCTTCAATCGGTCTAAATACTTTTAGATTCCTGATGGTATTGTCGTTGTAACCAAAATCACGTAACGATGGATTGTCTTTTCTAGCACCCATTGACCGTTGACGACCAAAGTAATTTTCAAGTGGGTCTTGGCAAAATCTTTCAGTAAGGACTTACTGGACACCATTGGATAATAGATATTTGACAAGTTCCACCACTGAATGTACTGTTATCCTGATCCCTTCGTAGGTTTGCTTCGATATGAACATCTTGCCTCTGGCATTAGCTGTAAAATTACCAGGACGGTCTTCTATGGATTGCAACCACTGCTCAAAATATGGTAAAAATTCATTGAGTAACCAGTGAAATCGTTGATCTTGGAGAGATGAAAATGGAAGCAGAAATGGCTTTGACTTGTGAATACATTCTACAGTATTACGTATGTTCATTATATCAAAGAAACTATCCATCATTGCACAAAATGTCGCGGTGCCGGAAGCATCTGGTGGACCATAATTACGAAGAACTTGACTGACAGTTGAACTAAGAACTTGTGCTGCTGGTTTAACATTCATGACAGAGTATGATGATAATTTGATGTGGTCGTAACTCAGTTTTGGAAGGAGATGTAGCCCACATTCACGATCTTCGGTAAATAAATCTGCAACATGACTCCAAAGAATGAAGAAACCATTATTCCACATGAACCTTGTGCATCGGCCTGAACCAGAATTAGATAAACAATTTCTTGCAGTTTTGATTAAATGTGGAGCATCCGAGAAAAAATAAATGTTGCGATCAGGACAATGTAGATTGGTTGTTTTGTAAACAACACCAGCATCACCACAGTCTGAAAAATTGAAATGCATATTAAAAAACTTTCGGTTTGGAGAAGCACCATCACAAGTCGTGGCTAACACTTTCAGGTTACAATAATGTTCACAAACACCCACGGCTTTCCAAAACAAAGGGAAGATCTGCTTTGAATCAGCTCCTGTTGTTGCAAAATTAGCCAAACTGAACTTAAATGGGTTGACAATACTGCGGATCATAAATACAAGAACATGGGTGGCGAGCTCATCAACTTTTTTAAGGGTACCATAATTGATATTGACGTCTCCGAGATCGACATAACCAATCAATTCACCAGTGTGCTTATCCCATACTAGGTTCTCCTGAATTTTTACTTCATCGAACAAAAGGACTACGAATTTCTCAACTGGACTGAACGATGCAGTTTTGGCTTTCAATTCAGAGAAGATATATTTATTGAAGCCTCGCTGTGGACGGATGTAATTTTTATAGTCACGTAACCGCCTTTGACTCGGCAACACTAAAAAGCCTGTGCCAGTTTTTTCGTTGTAGCGGATATTTTCATATGCTGTTGAGGATTTAGCAGCAAGGGCAAGGCAGTAGCGAATAATCATTAGGTGGTACCGAACGCCAGTTGATGATGATGATATATACTTTTGCTGCTCTTCCCAAAAGAATTTCATAAATGGTGAAACATTTTTTTCA
Organism: Turritopsis rubra; assembly: GCA_039566895.2. Classification (NCBI taxonomy): domain Eukaryota; kingdom Metazoa; phylum Cnidaria; class Hydrozoa; order Anthoathecata; family Oceaniidae; genus Turritopsis; species Turritopsis rubra. The sequence continues at coordinate 8,681,651 of CM077620.1, forward strand.
TCGAGAGCACTTGACATGACGGACTTCATGTCATCGTTTAATTCTGGGGATACATTACTAATGATTTTTCAATTTCTGCTTTAAGCTTTTCATTATCAATCTTAAGTGATTTAATTCAGCTCTTTGATTTTGAAGTGTCAATTTGAGACGTTCTGGTGAAGTTAAAGAAATGGGTGCATTGAGTTTGGCAGGGATTGAAATGTTGTCAGCTTTTCTTTTCAATGATTTTTGTGACTTTTGTTGCACAGTAATTTGCAGGCATTGACATTCACTGCACTTGTCACCAGACTTTATAAGTAATTTGCACATAGGTGAACGATCATATACGATTTGACATGTAGGTGAAGATTGGCTTTCATATGGAAAGTAATTTTTTGGGATAATGTGTTTGTGAAAGTCTTGCGGTAATACCATTGTTGTTTCAATATGTACTCCCAAACAAAGTGGATATTGCGACAATAATGTAATTAGCCGAGAAAGCGTTATATTTTCAACTGATTGGGAATGGTCTTTATATATGCTATGATCAGTTGGAAGATTCCATCCAAATACTCTGACCAAGAATTCTAGAGATGGTTTGACATATATTTCGTGATGGGGAAGAAGGTGGACTTTATCGTGATGGTGGATGCTAGTAAATCGGCTTGAAACTGCAAAATCTTGAATTTTCCATGAATCAGGGAGTTTTAGGGTTTTTATGCGTCTAACAAACTGATCATAGGATTTGTAGAGAGCTACTGGTACTGTATGTATAGACGATGCAGCAGCTTCTTGTATTATTTTTTTTGTTGCAATAATATCTGCAGATGCTCTTGGAGAGGTAATTGATGACGGTACGCTTTTAACAGGAAGATTCAAAGTGGGAACAGATCCAGGGATCAAGGTTGTTCTCTGTGAATCTGTGAAAGAAAAAAGTTTAGCTCTGAATTTAAAAACCTTAGTGTGAATAGAAAAAATATGATGAGATGTGTATAGTTTGATCACTTAAACAAAAATTTTGTTTTTTTGTATTATTATATACAAGGCTTGAAATAAGTACCAGACATTCTTGGCTAATTGGTGTTTTTTTACTAAGAGAGAGAGAGCTAGTTATTGTATTCAAAAAAGGAGTTCATGGTGGTGTGGTGTCTTGTGAGTTATTTAAAACCTTGTATTGCAGCAAGATCATTGTCATAGCGAAATATAACTTACTTCTCCTTAATTGCTTCTCTTCAAAATGGCGCTCACATATACTTATATTCCTTTTCTGAATTTGTTCCCTCAAAGCCTTGTCTACAACCCTGTCTCTGGTTACAATATCGACCCAAGTAGCACGTAAGTTAACGCTATACTCTTCGTCGCCACGAGGAACACGAAATATAGCAATCCCTTTTGTATATCTGGAGGTAGAACAGCCAAATACAGAGCAATTTCGACCTGGCATGGTGAGTTTACTTCAGTAACAAGATTTATTTTGCACCATAAAAAAGCATGGGTTCTAGTTTTTCACGGTACCCGACTTATTCATAAGAAACGGCCCGAAAACGAAGAAGAAGAAGAAGAAGAAGAAGAAGAAGAAGAAGAAGAAGAAGAAGAAGAAGAAGAAGAAGAAGAAGAAGAAGAAGAAGAAGAAGAAGAAGAAGAAGAAGAAGAATAGGAACGCTGCAGTTGATAAGGTAAGAGCTAAAAAATATAAAAATATAAAATGTTGAACTTCCTAGGCTACAAGCATATTCGGAAGAATTTTCGGATTTTTTTTAATTATGGTGATTCCTTGACCTCCACGCATGCTCTTTTGAGGCAAAATGCGTATGTTTACAAGACAAGAAGCACGTTTGAAAACTTTTCGAAACAAACAAAACGGAGGAAGAAAGCTACTGACCTGAAGAAGACTTCACAGATATTGTAAGGAATACGTGATTTACATAAGTATTTTTCTTAACTTTATATACAAAAGCAAAGTTTGTTTTATTTGTGCAAGTTTTTTTTTTTGCATTTCCTCTTATTATTTTGTTTTGCATCGAAAAATTATTACTCACAAACCCAACTTAATGCTAAAAATGGACAGTATTATTGCTGAACTGAAAGAAAGACGCAAGGAAAGGGAACATAATTTTTTGATGTTGAACAAGCACGAGAAAAGGTTCGTCGATGTGTTCAAATGTGTCGTAAGGCTGCTCTGCAAATAAAAACAAGCTCAGGGATCAAAAGCTTTCAAGAAGCCCAGGGCCCTAACCCTAACTATGGAGAATGAATGAATGCCTTTTATCTCATTTATGGATAGTTGTTCAAGTGGGACGCTTGATGACGAATCCCCATCCCTTTACTCCCTTTTACTGACCACTCAGTCTCAGAAGAGCACGGAACTGACGCTTCGAATATGTCAGAGGGAAAAGATAAAAGAGAAAAAAAGCGTAAAATTTTTATTCCTGAAAATGAGACACGAAAGAAAGCTAAAGCAAAAGGTAATATTGATATTGCCTTAAGTAAATTAAATGAGAACATTCCTGACCTAACAGAAAATTTAACTAATGACGGTACTAAGGAATTAATTGAGTTTTTAAAAGTTGAAAGCGACCGCTAAGCAAAAAGAGATTATATGATGCTCAGAATGAAGACCTTAATGGTTGGTAATCAACCTGTGCAACTCATGAGTCTTTATATCAATATCCAACGTCAAATTCACAGCCACACTTAGCCAGTTAAGACACCATACCATCATATTTATATCAGACCGCTCATACGCCTTTTCATCAATTAACAAGTCGGTATGGCATGAGAAATTGGGTATTAAGTAGTACTCCAAACCATACTACTGGTAATACCTATGTGAGGAAAGAATTCAACAGTTTCATGGATGAACTTAATTCTGAACAATGATATACAAGTTCTTTAGAGACTGAACAATGTTATGCAAGTTATTTAAGACCATCAATTTGGACTTCCATGACCTGGAACTATGCTCAAATTTCTTCTACAGAAACTATAACTTTTTAAGCTTTGACTTTCATTGCTGTCAGGAAATGATATTTTTGTGTTTCTTATGAAATATCTCTACTTATATATCGTTTTTTGTTCTTCCCAAAAATATTGAGTGAGTACATTTCTGACTTCAACTCCTTTTTACCAGCCAGTATCAGCATAATTCCTGAGTTGAATATATTTATATTGTTTGTCAGTCTAGTATTCATAATATATAATTAGAGTTTATCATGTCATAGACCGGTTGTTTTTGTTTGCGACGTTTCGACAGTTACTACTGTCATCATCGGGCGTTTGTAAATGAATGATGTAAAGTTTATATATGTTATATATAATTTCGATCCTACTGAAAACATATATAAACTTTACATCATTCATTTACAAACGCCCGATGATGACAGTAGTAACTGTCTAAACGTCGCAAACAAAAACAACCGGTCTATGACATGATAAACTCTAATTATATATTATGAATACTAGACTGACAAACAATATAAATATATTCAATTTGATTAAAACACAATATGGAGATTCCATGTTAGCTTCAGTGCGGAAGTTGGAAAAGACTCGAGCGAAGTACGCTAGGTACTCGAACCATCTAAGATTCTCGCTCCGAAATATTGACATTGCTTCCTTCCAGGTCCGAAATAATTTCGATCCTACTGAAAACATATATAAACTTTACATCATTCATTTACAAACGCCCGATGATGACAGTAGTAACTGTCGAAACGTCGCAAACAAAAACAACCGGTCTATGACATGATAAACTCTAATTATATATAATTCCTGAGCTTTGAGTTGGTTAAATGGAATAAATCTTGAAGTTGATCGTTGTCTCGCGGTTTATTAGTGGTTAATCATAAGATCAAATAAGATCAAATCTTCTCTCTCGATACACAAGTTATGAAGAACCACGCAAGCAAGACCCATAATTTTAACAGTTTCTTTGTGACTGTGGCATTTACGAAATAAAACTCTAAAACTTTTTTTCAACTTTCCAAAGGCTCCCTCAACACAGCGTCTCCGTGCGGTTTCATAATCCAGGATCTGAGAGGAAACGCTCCGTCTCTCAATATCATAGGTGCCACCTCAACACCGTCTATATCAACGACTTTATCTATATTCTCCCACAAAAAAGTACTTTTGAAAACAGTGGAATCATGTGCCTAAACTTGCCCAAATGCTCCTGTGCTTGGCATCTACGAGTGCCAACAAGACTACCGAATAAATTTATTTAAAATTTTAATATTGCTTCATGGCATCTTGACCACCATTTGATTGGCAAATGGCTCCCATCTATAGTCGAAAATGCGTAAGGAAATTGCCGCTCTGAGTCTAGTATCTTGTCATTGTAATCTGTTTCCTTCTTGGGAAAATGAATGTCAACTGTTTCAAACCACAACTCTTCAATTAATTGCTGTACAAACTTCGATAACAATCTTACACACGGTCAATTCTCCTAATCCCACCAATTCCGAAATCGTGTATGAGTAATCCCCTAGCCCGAGTCTTTATAAACATATGGCAAGTCTTTTCTCTGGACTAATTGGCATTTCAACAACATGCTGTTTTTGTATTCTTTATTCAATCTTTGATAATATGTGTTGAAATCTCAAGACACTCTGAAAGTATGTTTGAAACGTGTATCTGAGTACGTGTTTGACACAGTTTCCCACCAGCTAGTGTTGATTCTTTAAAATTTTCTGATTCTCTTTCGAGTTTATACAACAACAAATTCTCGACTAATTGAACAATGTGCAGTAAAGCTTTAATAATGATTTTTCTGCGTCTTTTTCAACAAAATTGCAGTACGTATATTTCGTTTTCTTGTTAAAAGTTTCTTTTCTGATGATGATAAACCATCAAAATACGTCTTGTATTTTCATCAGCTACCATTTTGTACTTTTTGGCGCTTATAGTTTACGTGTTGATGATAATTTGATATGAACAACTTAAATATTTTCTGTATAAAGTCAGCTATAATTTAAGTCAGGCATGTGCACGACTTTTGCACGATTTATTTCAACTTAATTACACAAGGTAAAAATCACTCCATATAAAGCTATGATGCAATCTAAACAAAATACAATGTAAGACAACAGCAACAACAAAAATATTATTTATATTCCCCTTACTTACTTTTCAGTGTGCATGCGTGACTTAAATTCGAATGTGTCAATAGGAGTTTTACTTACGATCATCATAACCAGCGTCACAATTATCTAAGAATATCTTGTACATTTGCAATATTTCACTTTCCTATTTAACCCATCTGGACTCCAATTTACCAACAGTGGCCGAATAAATTCTTCATAAGACCATGCCAAGAACTGGCTTGCGCAAAATACAGTTTTGAATACTAGTCCGTTCTTCTTAACATGTTTGATTAGATCAAATAGATTCAATCCAGCCATTAATTTGTTCCAATGCAGCCACTGATGGCTCCACTTTTGTCTTCAAGAAAATAGACTTAATGCAATTGTTATTTTAACAAAAATTATATGGTACTCAGTTTTCATTTTGATATGAGGCTGCACTCTAGATCTGTCTAACCGTTTTGCCTCAATTTTCTCTATTTTTTGATTGAGTGATACTATTAATAGTTGTTGGAATGTCTTTAAAACATAACTTTGGAGAATAAGACAAAAGGTTACTGAGCAGGCTTGTTAATGAAGAATTACACACTTACTGTAAAATTCCTTAGAAACTTCTCCATCATCTATACCATATTCATAAGTAAATGTAAATGTATACTTTTTACCAAATTTCTTGCTATTCCAAGATTTTGCAAAATATATGTGGAAATCTGCAAAGCAAATATCTCGAAAAACAACAACATATGTAAGTTGATTACTGTGCACAATTATCTGTGACAAAAGGTATTTTATACCATCTCTTGATACAACATTTGCATGAGCTTCCTCCATGGCTACATCATAACACGTTGATTCAGCTTCACTTTCATTCTCATTATCTTCTTTTATTATCTTATCTTTCAAAAATATTGAAGATGATTGCAGCAAATTGGCACAAATGTCGGCCTGTTACTGTTAAACTGATTACAATAAACAGGAACAGTTATTTTATACACATTTGATTTGTTAAGACCTTTGTTTGTATCTATACATTGATTGTTCTCAGCTTGAGGAAGATTGGTATTTTCTTCTCCTACTTCTTCATCAAAGAGGTGATCAAATGGATCATCATCTGCCTCTGACAAGATAGCATTCTTTATTTTCTTCTTCTCTTTCTTCCACATCTTCTCCCACAAAATATACAGATGGACACAAGTATAAATTTATTTTTGAGTATTGTTTACATAAAAATTGTTTGTACTATCTCATAGTAAACAAGTCTGTGGATCCTAGCATGTGAAAGCAAACTTTTTGGTCTGGATATAAAATAACGTATTCTTCATACATTCCAAAAAACTGGTTTGTATCTGAATGTTTCGTAATGCTTTCTGCATTACGATATCGGAACTCGAATCTAGGTTGACATTGATAGCAACTTTACTGCCTCTTTCTGGCATGAGCTCTGCACGGTCATTAGCTCGTGAGATAATGCCAATATTTATCGTAACAGTTTTAACAGTCATTACTTTATTATTCGCCTGATGATTAAAAGCAGAAGAAGAGGTAGATTTCCATGAATTTTTCAGCAAATAATAATAATTCAGCGGCTGAGACTGAAAAGATTTTGAAGCTTGAGAAGACACTGTGTTCAAATGTGAAGAAGAGAACGGAACATTCTCAATTTCTCCATTACAACAAGCAGTGCTTGTTTTCTTGCCACAACTTCTCCAAAACCTTTGCACAGAAACTCCACCAAAAGAAAGACCAATAAACAATTTGTCTATTTTTTTAATGAGCCATCTTTGTTTATATCACTGAAGTTCCATTTCGGGTGGAAACGCACCGTTATTGAAGAAAGATTTCCCGATTGGAAAATATTTCTTAAGATCTCGAAGGAAAAAGATTTTCCTATTTCAAAAATGTTTCTCGATCTGAAAAAAGATTCTTCAACTGCCGCTTATAAATTATAGACTGTCAGTTATTATCGGCTCTTTCAATAATTTCTTTCAGAGCTTCGGTTGCGATTTGTTTGTTTGTCAGTCCTAGATTATCGGTATCGTAAGGCAGCTGCTTGAAAACATTTTTAATTTTTGTGCTACGTTTAGATGATCTCCGGAATTCGAAGAAATTGGTGCGTTTGCAGGAGTGTCTAATTGATCAAGATCGATATTAGGCTGTCTTTTGGTTCCAGTTGGAAAAAGATTTAAAAACTTCTTTGCAACTTCATGTCTTTCTTATCCATCCCAACCGCATCCATCCCAACCGCATAATCTACCTTAAGTTGTAAATATGGCTGGCTCAATTGGGACTCTGATCGTATAAAGCCTTCACAACATCTCTTAACAACCTGAAATATTTTCACAGTCGACTCTATCTTAACCAATTTTTTCTTTAAATCATTCCCCTGTTGGTCATAATCTTTCTGATGTTACTGGAGATTAGATGATGATCAGCGGTCAGTATATAGTGTGGAGCAAATTAAAAATGTACTGGATGAAAAAAGTTATTTATTTTCTCACCTCGTGAACTCAGATTTTTGTATTGTGTTTCGATATTCAAGAAACGAAAACAGAGAAAGATAACGAAAGCTCTAGTACTAAATTGAATGTGTACAGCCTGATTGCGTCATTGCCTACTAAGTTGTCAGTTCAGCGGTGGATCTAGGATATGTCAGAATTTTGTGGCGGAGCACATAAACCTAATTTCTGTTTTCAGTCTATATCACCAATGGGATTACTTGCACGTTTTACTTTTATGGTTTAATAGCTAACAATTCCTCCACAAATTCCGGCATACCCTCTACAATCCCAATATATTCTTGAATGTCCCAATATATTTTGCACACGATTGTAGATCCGCCTATGCAGTTAATGAAACAGACAATATAGATGACTTTCCACGTGACGTATTTTTTATAACGTTGGTGTTCTTTGTTCGATAATTACTGAATGTTTCAATATAGAGTATTAATGATTAAGTCATTGTCTATGAACATCTACACGCATCTCCACATGTAACTCAAATGTTCTTTATACACTTTGAAAAAGTGTCTGGGTATTTGGTTCCCTGTGAGGTCATAAATGTAAATAAAACAACAGGCCCTGGGTCCTGAAGATCAGCGCAGTTGGGCATACCAGAAACTTAGTACACATTAAGAAGGACCCTATACCTAAAACAGTTCAGATAACATTCCACGTGTATTTTCTAAATTTCACAGCCTTTCTCCTGCAGCGGCAAGAAGTGCATTTTAGAAAGAAAATTTGGGCCAAACGAAGAATTCTATTCCGAATCTGAAATCCTTTATAACTGCCGTTTTCATTTTAAAAGTTTCTAGTTGCGGTTAACGATTTTCAACCTGAAGTCCTTATATTGAAGTATTGAATACAATTTTTAATCATGTATATTATGAACTCAATCTATTATAAAAAATGTTTATAATAGTACAATGTAACAAAATCTGTGTCAAAGTAAAAACTGAAGAATATATGAGAAAAAATGAAGAAAATATACTTCTCAGGTGACAAAGATAGCTATGCAAAATTGAGCAAGGGAAATCATTTTTTGGAAATATCTGAAAGTAAAAAATCTGGTCAAGTTCAGATAAGGCCAACAAGTTCAAAGACTTCGGACAAGTCCAGATAAGTCTGACAAGGTCAGGTTTTGAGGTCTGATGAAACGGAGTTCTGGCAGCCGATACAAGATAATACCAGAGATGATGTCACCAACAAAGGACCTAAAATATAAATTATACATATCTCAGGTCCACTAGTGATGAATTTAAAAGCAATTTTCACAAGTATCTTCAGAAATTTTACTGGAAAGAATTAATGTGATGTTTTTTTTCTCTATTTAACCTGAAAATTGATTTATAAAAAAAAATTCTGCAATATTTGATTTTTAATCTCCCAAAGTTATTATTATTATTATTTGATAATGTTTATATAGGTATAAATGTATACCTATATAAACATTATCAAATAATAATAATAATAACTTTGGGAGATTAAAAATCAAATATTGCAGAATTTTTTTTAATGATATAATGATATCAGTTACATAACTGTTTTTCATATATAAGTCCTGTAAAATTAAAAGTAAATGTAAAAATAAATATAAAATTGTAAAATAAAATACATGCATATGCAACGTGTCCCAGATGAAAATTGACAGAATTAATGGGTAAAAAATCACAAATTTGAGGTCAAAAATAAGAATCATAGAAATATTCGGCTTAGTTGCAGTTCACTCCTCTATTCTATAACCATTACAGGTTTATGAAACAGGTTGATAGTTCCGGTAGTGAACTGCAACTAAGCCAAATATTATTCTCTAACTACTATTTTAGGATCACAAAGTGCATACCATAAGCTGATTTTCAAAAAACCTTATGGTTAACTTTATATTCACGTAGAAACTAGGATTAACATCCTAATTTTTTAGGACTCGTGTCTCTTTTGATATGTGATGTCTTAAAAACCAAAGAAAGTGTTGAGTACAAGGTTGTTAAGTTCCATAAATTGCTATAAATTTATTCATGAAAGTTCGATGCCCGAAAGTTTCTGATCCATAGTAGCAGTTTTCGTGTAAGTTTAATTTCGCGAATCGAGATAAAATAAACTTTTCCCAGGAATATAATTTCGTGAATTTCGCAAATAATTAGTCTTCATATTTTTTTTAGATTAAATATTACCATGCATATGTTAACAGACAAAAAGTGAGGCAAAAAGTATTCTTTCTTTTCACAAGTATTTACTTTTGAGAATACGTGATACTATTTTCCAATGAAATTTTCTTACCACTTTAAGGTATTTATTTGCTATATATACAGTACACCCTGAAAGAAATTTACGCACCTGCAAAGGAATGTATTTTTGCATGAAAATGCAAAAGATTTTTGTGTAAAGTTTTATTTGTTACATGAAGTTATTGTCTTCAACATGATTTGATAGTGACAGCTAATAATCTTATGTTGAAATGTAAAGTTTCTTTCGGCTATACTGTATGGATCATTGGATTATCTTTATCAAAATAAAATGATAACGGGTCTTTTGTTCTCCGATTTGCTATAACGAAGTTCAATAGTAACTCCATCGCATTTTTGTGGGTGAAATTTATGAGAGTATTTGGAAAAAATTGAATTTTTAACGAATCGGTTAATACACACTAATATAGTGATATAGCATTTTTTCCCAAATCTTGCCTGAGACTGTTTTTAGGCCATACTTGATAACCGTCACACGTCATTGTCCTGCAACGTACGCCCAAATTAAATTTTTTTTAAGAAAAAAAATATTGGATTTTCCACACCATTAAAAAGGTTGTTACATGTATTTTATTTATTACAGCAACAGATCTTTCATGAACACTAATGAGAATTTGCTCTACAATCCATGATTTTTCATCACATAATTTTTTTGATGTCACGAGGTGAAGACATGCATAGCATTTTCATTCATTTGAGAGATAGAAGGTAAATAGAAATGGCGACATCAATACAACAAGAACCTTCAAAGAAAAAGAAAAGATTGGTGGCTTGCGATCCTTCACGGGAAAGAGATTACCTAATATCAAGTTTCTTTTCAATATCAATAATTTTCTTTGTTTTTTTTTTTACCAAAAATATTAGTCCAAAATGTGTGTAGGGGCTGGTTAAGGGCTTATAATCTTCAAAAATTTAGTCGTCCCCCAACCATGTTGAGCAACACAGTTTATCCAATACGTAAATTTTCATCTCCAAATGTTTTTGTTGTTTTTAAAATAAAATAAGGAAAGTAAACAAGTCTAAAGTTAATACCAGAAACTGCCGGACACCAAGACACCCATATTTTTTTTAAATTACAGAAACTGCCGCACCCACAACAACAGGGGCTGTCTCTCTCTCTAACACAAAATCAATGAATCAGCCTACAACTGTGGACAAAATATCTTGGAATTACGTATGGACGTACAGATGGTACAGATGGCTGCTCTCCGTACTGACCAAATTGGATTATTTTCAATAGATATTACTATTATATATCTGTATTTTCATAAATTTTGTTTAATTTTAAGTTGGCACGGGCATTAGATAGTAATTAACTTTGAAAATCAACAATATAAAACTAGCTATGGATATATAACAGCAAGAAAGATTCTCGTGAAATACAATTTTTGGGATGAAATACTTATTAAAATCTATGAAATGATTTAAAAACATTTTCGGCCTTTGACAATAGCAGTTTTGGAGGATGAGAGATCTGGTCAGGGAGTGTATGTCTATTTCAATTTAAATAAGTTTAAACTTTTATATCACTTCTTGTAAGGTTCTAAGTACTGCATTTAACACAAATGTTGTATATATATACCTAAACATTTTTGACATTTGAATTTTTATGCTTGTCATTCGATGCTTATAATATATATATAGTTGTTGTTGTTGTTCTTTCTGAGTTACATCAAAATTAAATCACATCCTTTTCATCCTATGCATGTGCACATAACCATCGTAATTTGATCCCAAGTATTTTCTGCAATGCATTGTTTGGGCCCGATTTTGCTTCAAAGTCCTCTATCTGAGATTGACAAAAACTTTGTGATGTTTAACAAACTTTGAATCACCAGAAGTCGCCGAACTTAAGTTTATGGAATGCAAAAATTGTTTTATGATTTATCGATAATAATGATATTTAAATAATAGATATATCTATCAATCAGTAAAAGTTCTTAGAAACTGTATCTTTATAAAAAACAATGTGTCACCAGAATTTATCACTGTTGGCCCCACTTTGTTTTTTAGTAAAAGGTGCATCATTAATGAACATTTTTCCTCTCCACTTTATGTAATGTTAGCTATACTAATAATAAATAAAAAATAGATAATGCTACCATAATACAAGAGCATTTTGAATAATATAAAATAATTGATGGATAAAATATTGTATTAAGATTTCCCCGCAAAGGCAGAAATCTTATTTATTTAGGCTTTCTGTCTATCGACTTAGAGTTGCGATGCAACCGTTTTTGCCCATTCCGAATCGGTTATCAGTTTTTAAATGGCGGACGTGTCGAGAAGCGTATTTTTTTCCAATAATGTTTTTTATACTCATGGTTTCGATGATGATGTATAAAATTACGTTAAATTTTAAAAAACCTTTCAGAAAATCTAAAGAAGTGTTTTCTTGTATTATTTAAGTGTGTACATTTGATCCAACAGCTTTTGAATTGTTTATCTTTTATTACGATAGCTGCGAAAGCGTATTAAAACACCCTCACCCTTGGACTACTACTACTACTACTACTACTAATACTACTACTACTACTACTACAGTTACTTTAACTAGAAATATCACTTGAACATTTGAAATTAAGCCATGATTTTGCTGTCAGTATTGCCTTGTCAGGGACGGATCCAGCATTTTTTTGGCAGGTGGCTCAAAATCTTGTGGTCTTAATGTTCAATTCTGATTATCCCGATTTTGTACTGGAACATTCCGATCAGGGGTGGATCCAAGCAAATTCAGAATAGTAAGCTTTGTGACCAATCTGGGTGATCTGTATTTGCTTCAGAAACGTAATATTTAGTTAACTGCGTATACATCTAATAGATCATTCAATTGCAGGCAGACTGGAGACGTTGTACTGGCCAGGTACTTACTTGTGAACACCAAACACAAGCCCGAGCATTAAAGCTCACGGTTTTACTTCCTATTTCGTATAGGTTGTCCGCGGTATAGAAAAGCTATTTACTGGGGGTGCCCAACAATTATAATGATGGAAAGGTGAAACTATAAAGCGACATGTTCTCATTATTCAATAATTCAAACTTACGTTCTTCCAATTAATAGACCTTCCCGAATTTTAACACCTCATTTCTATGAATTTTATTGTTTTAACTGATTTCAAAGTTTAATTACTTAGTGATTATTATTCCTATTTCCCGACGGATTAGTTAAACGCAATTATGATAATGAAAACGAGGCGAAACTTGGTAAATATAATTTGAACGATATTCGATTCTGATTTCAACAACCACCAATAACAGTAACAGGAGTCAATTGGGTCACCAACAGGGAAGTACATAAAATAAAGAAATAATTAATTGTATTATAATTTCTCAACATGGTAATAATATGAAATGTATTTCAAAATGATAAACAGCAGCAACAGTAATAATAAACCATCCAGGAAATTATAATTAAATTTTAATGTAAGTTAATTTTAATGTAACTCAGAAAGAACAACAACAACAACATTTTCTGTATTTTTCTTAAGAAACACCTCCACAATATTGGAAAATAGTGAGAAAAAAACACATTTAAAATAAGAAACAACTAGGACCCTTAAGGCTCAAATTTAAAAATATCTCTAAATTGACAGTTGATGTGGCTGATGTGGCTGGTGTGGGAATACATGAATGGAGCACAAAATGAAAGAAATATTTTAATAACCAGAATCTATGATCTTTCCAAGTTAAAAAATATATAATTTATATCAAATAGTCCTTCTCCCTACCTCACAGTATGAGAAACACCTATGTATGAAATAAAATTTTGACACTGAGGGCGAATGCCTCAAAATGAAAACTTTATTAAATGAGAAAATAGATTTTGAGAAAGCAGTAAGAATTTAGGAAGATGGGCAGTAATGGGCAGTTGTTTTTTTGTGTGTGTGTGTTTACGCATGCATGGCAGTTGACTTGCTTACACCCTTTTTATCTAATAGATGACTTTCAAATGTTTTCATCAGGTTAATTGCAAGCTTACCCTGTGTAAACTTGTAATCAATCAAAAATTAATATAAATACAGATCAAGTGCTAATGTCTATTGAAAAAATCTTATTTATGTTCATTCCCAAGAGAGCATATGCATATGAAAGGTCTGCCAAAAAAAGTGGAGGAGTCCAACATTATGATCTTCCTTTTTAGTCTTAACTTTTAAGTCTGAAATAAAAACAAAAAAATACTTACTTATTATCCAGGGACATTTATAAGAGTTTAGCTAGCTATGAGATAATAATTATCATCTGCACGCTCTCTCCCTTCTCATCTTCAGCAAACACCATGAATGGAATAATAGAACGTTTAGCTAGTGGTTTAATACCGAATATGAGCTCTGATTTATTTTTCCATGCTGAATATTCTGGTAACAACACTTCCATATAAACTAACCATGTGCATATATCTATCACCACTACAACTTCTCTCGGATGTATATGATGGATAATTTGATGAGATAATACTTAGCTTATACACCTAGTATGTCAAACGATTTACTAAAAAAATACCAAAAAATATGTGACAATCGACTTCAAAGCCGCTTCTGCAATCTAACTGGTAGCACAAAACTTGATGAGATACCTTTTTCACGCATTTCTTCCATACTAAAACATATCGATTCCGTAGCCTAAGAAATTTGAGCTGCTTCTTGAGCCGTTTCTAGCACATCAACCGGCAGAACGAAAGATCAATTCCCTGCATCCATCGATAAAATTGTGGTCAAAGACTATCGATTCCGTAAATTAGTGTCGCGAGCGGCTCAAAAACAGAAAGTTATAACCAAGTTCGGTGATAAAAAATATAGGAAGGCGGCTCAAAGAGTTGTTTCAAAATATGGCTTATGAGTTCTGAGCGGCTCTGTTCGAAAAGATCTATGATGGAGCGATATTTGATTTTCGGTAAGAAAAAAGGGAGGAGAACTCTTTATTTGGAGGTGGCTCGAGTCACCTAAGCCACCCGCTAAATCCGCGCCTGCTTGTGCTTCCATAGTCAGTAGAAGCGCATCAAAAATCAGTTTGTAAGAAATTTCATCAGTTTTCAACTTAACTCTTTCAAACCTTCTTATTACCTTTCTCGTTTGTTATTTACACGTTTCGTTTGCTTGTATTTGTAAAGATTTAGTTTAAAAAGCAGTATTTCATAAAGCAGTCGTTCAATTTTTCGTAATTGGAATCATTATTTTTATTCGAAGAAGGCGCATGTTTTTCTCCTTAGGATTTTTTTATCGATTTAAAAAATCTAATGGTTACAGTTCATGCATGTACACTGCAAAATTTAAAAAATAAGAATAAGTAATTTTTTACTAGGAATTCTTAAAATAAGTATTTTTTTTAATAAAATTCTTTAAAATAAGAAAAAATTCGCCTAGAAATCAGATTCTTTCTCGAAACAAGAGAACATCAGTTTTCAAAACGGGAACTGTTTTTTTTTGTTTAATGTCTACCCAAATTGGACCTATTTTGAGAAGTAGTTCAAGACTTTTGAGACATGTTTGGTTTGGAAATGGATTTGCAAGGATTATGTACAAACTTTCGACAAGGATGCGATACAAATGTAAACAGTTGGAAATGTTAAAAGATCACACTTGTTCTTACATTCATGATGGTTACAAAACATAACAAGATATATATAACAGCGAATATATTTTAAAAATTTTCACGTTCACTTTCGCAAGAATTTTAGGATTTCGGAGAAATTAATACACACAAGTTTCTTCAACACAAACATAAAAAACAACCTTAGGAATTAAAGAGAATAACCAAAACTTCAGACCTATTCTTGATTTTTTTTAAATGAGCATTTGCAAATATAAGTTTACCCACATAAGGTATGTAATTCTGTTGATTATGTCGCTCAGGGCCACAGGGAGCAATTTTTTATTTCCACGCAGGAAAATGCTTGTAGCTTGAATAAAGTATATGGCACAGAAAAATTTGCTTTGGAAAAAAGGCTGTATTACT
The DNA here is from genome assembly GCA_039566895.2 of Turritopsis rubra. Lineage (NCBI taxonomy): Eukaryota > Metazoa > Cnidaria > Hydrozoa > Anthoathecata > Oceaniidae > Turritopsis > Turritopsis rubra. The sequence goes on from CM077620.1 coordinate 8,697,404, forward strand.
TTGCTACATAATGCTACTTGTGGCCACTCAACTTTAAGAACAAAAATAATCTAACAGTTTAGAGGATTACACCCTTTTATGTGTTCTGGTATAATATCGTTAAATGAATATTTCGGCTGAATGAAGTACTCATGGGATATTAAGTCCTCTTTTAAATGAAATACATTAAAGTCCAGCAGTGACTCGTACGAGGAATATCTTGAAGCATTGTTGGAAAGTTCAACTTTGTATGCTTGAAACTGAAACGAAAACTCTAAGACATGCAGCAGTTTAACTTCAAAATATATAAAGTCGAAGACAGAAACGATCGTGATAACCTCTCCGAACACAGGGAGTAAGGTTTCTCTTTCGGCATCTATAGCGAGAATAGAACCTTTAGTGTATTTTGTTCCATGTAACATGATCCAGCTCACCGTAAATACATGGTCAAAAACGATTCCCGGGAGCAGTCCAAATTGATTAAACGAATTTCTGAGCTCAGATCTTTTATCAGTGTCTACCTCTTTTACAACTCCACAGGACTTTTCTACATTGAATAAGGGGTGTGATGCACCATCTTCTGAATTATCTCCAAAATTGCTAGTTTCACTGTATGCATATCGATTAGCAAGTGAAAAAGGAAGATTCTTGAAGTTTTGTGATCGAGCTAGCTTCTTGAATGGCTTGTGGGCTCCCTCAAAAGTAAAACAAGAATAGCGAATAGGTGGACCAAGCTCTACAATATCTCTTGCTGAGTGTAACAAATAGTGATGTTTGGGTAGCAAATTCATGTCAGGAAAAAGGGCTTTAAAATCTTTCAAATGTTGTGAAAGTTTATCTTCCAGCAGTATGACACTTGTTCTCTTGATTATAGGAGAGCACAGTATTTGCATGATTTCTATCAATTTTATGATGAAAATAAAATGTTCATCTTGGAAATCAACCAAAGGCCCAAAAATGAATGGAAATAAGCGCAAAAATAAACGAGCCTGGGCTGCCTGTAACTTTAGTTTATATCTTTCATCTCCATTAAATACAGTGTCTTTGATAAGTGGGGGCTTAGATGATAGTTCACTATATCCATAGTTGTGACTGGCCATTGATCCATTAATCAGATTCAAAGATGTACATTTAGCATTGATAAACTTTTCAATTACTAATCGTAGTTCATACTGTACCACTCCTTCAAATGCTACATGCATCAAATCTTGGGGCATTTGTTTTGTTATGTCGAAATCTGGCAATCTGCACAAACAACTTCTTCGATTTATCCCATACGTTGTCATTAGTTCATTGCGCATACTATCTGTAGGTGCGTCTTCAATTTCTTGACAGTGGCTTGTGTACAAGGCAATATTTCTGGCAGTAAACTCGTCTAGATGGAAATTTTCCTGCAACAATTGAGAAGTACAATAACATTGACGACATTTCTGGTATGATGACCCAACGCCTTCCTTAAAACCGCCCCACATATGTTGCCCTAAAGTATCCCCAATGCATATCACAACTTTACCATAAACTGTTACAGTTTTATCGTTTATGTTAACATCATGTCCATGGTACAATAAAAGTAAATCATCTATGATAGGCTCTAAAATCTTTTCAACGCCATATTTTTTAACAGTTGAAGCATTTGCAATGGCTAAAAGCTTTACTGCACACTGACGACACCTATACTTTGCTGGAATGTTTAATATACAATAATAGTACATATCAAGCTTGTGAATTCCAGAGGAACTTCCAAGGGGATTACAGACTTCCAATTCATCATGGTATATCATTATCGCGAGTGCTTCTGGATGATCAGCAAAATATTTATCATTTTTGTACAATGACCCATCAAAAAAATCAAAATATGTGTCTTCGTCATTCATACTATAAGGTGTCTTCAACAAAATGGATGCCAACTTTGGATTTGCAAGCAGTTGTTCTAAACTTTCCAACAGTGGATAATACATGAAAGTTTCTTCTTTCTCAGCTATCATAGACATATGTTTGCGCTTTCTTGTCAACACAGTTGCAACAATAATTTTTTGAGGAGTGACATGGGGGAACTTCAACTTGATGTAGGATTTTTGTAATGCTTCTGTGGAAATTTCATCAAATGGATGACTAGTATTGTCAAATATTTCTGATATCATTTCAAGTTCGCTATTGGAGGTCAAACCAAGTTTCTTTATAATTTCGTCTTTCAGAATTGAACCATATTGAGCCACCAAGCATGTTACATTGTCAATGATGCTGTTCATTGTAACCTTAAAAAATAAAGAAAAATGTGAATTACTTTGGCCTTTATTAAGGAAATGTTTTAACTTTAGTAAAATGCAATGTTCAGAGACAAAATATTTTAAAATTGAGATATAAACATTATATATATATATATAAATTGACTCCACTATAAAAAAATAGATGAAAACACATTATATCTAAATTACATAGATTCTTAAAGTTTTTGTTTACCTGTGATAGTTTGTTACGTTCCTTGGTTTTCAAAATAAACATTACAGCATTCATTGTTAGTTGTGATTTCATAGACTAAAAATGAAATACAACACATAATGGATAACTATTATATAATTGAAATTTGGAAGTACATAATCAGAAAGATCTCATTTAAAGTCATACTCATGAAGCTAAAAACAAAGGCCTTAAACGTTGTTACCAAACATGCAAGAAAAAAGATATAAAATAAAAGATAAAATAAACTATAAACACTGATCGATGTTTTGGAATCACAAAAATAACTCTACAGAAAAGGACTCACAAAATGTCTGAAAGAGTAACCTATTTGAAAACAAATAATGTGCCATTTTGAAAATCACTTGGTTTTGATGACATCATTAAATATTTATATAATAATTCTTACATTTTCGTGTGCATCCAAATCTCTAGAAGCATTATCAAGTGCATCATTTTCGGAGTCAGTTTCAGAGTCAAGCAATAAGCAATCTTCTTCCAAATTGTTGTTGTCATCACTTATGTCATCATCATCATACACATTATCATCATCAACAGGATAACTATTAGGAACCTCCTCATCAACATCAATTTCATGATGAATTTCGGTTTGACTTTCAGTTATCAATTCATTTCCTCTGAACAAGTGTCCGTCATAAATATCCTTATGTTTTCTTGTCACATGTTTGTATAGTGAATTAAACAGAGTGAATTTTGCTGGGCAGTTATTAACATTGCATTGCACAGCAAAAGATGGTTTATTTGCATGCACACATCGATAATGATTGAGAAGTAGGCGAAGTGAAAGCGATCGAAAGCTTTTACAAAGTAAACAATTGAAGATTTTTTCATTCATCAGATCCATCTGCAAGTGCGTACCAACATCAAAATACATCAAAATGATCCATCCACCATTTTGACCTAGCAACTCGACTATGTTTTTAAATCCGTGTAAAGCAAAGTTGATATTTTACTGAAAAACAGAGGGTGAGATAAGGGTATTGACAGGACTAACTTGTAGTTAGAGAACTTAGTTCAAAGTTATTTTACTCACATGTATAAAATTACAAAACGTTTTTTAAAAGAGCAAATGCAAAAAAAAAAAATAAAGCTATATTTCTTTTTCAAATTAAAAAAAAAAGTCTAATGTTCGTATTGGTATTTTATGGTATTTTATTCTTCGGCTATTTTGTCCGGGCACGAGCGCGTTGCCCTCACCACATGGTCTAACCTCTGGATGTAGCATTCGTTACCTAAGGGCAGGCCAGTGAAGACTTTTTAAAAAGATCATGGTATCCTTCGAACTAATAAACAAAATCGTCGATAAATATCCAGAGATAGGAGAATGCTTTTTAGGTAAGTTATGACTAAATTATTTGTTTTTTCTGCATGTTCTTTTTGTGCCTTCATGTTTTACATTTTTAAGAAACAGACTTTTGTCATATCCCAACAAGAGTCCCGTAGATGAAGCCTTGCCAAAAGATGTTTTACATATCTTCTGTTTTCAGAAAATTCCTTAATTGATACAGCATTGTTGGCAATGAGCTTCCTCGAAGTAAAACAACTATTGAAAAACTTCACCGCCAAAGAAAGATGTGATGTCTGGCAAATTATTCAGGTTTTTGTATTTGTATGGTTGATTTCTATATATATAACCCTGGGGGTGGAAGTTGTGCTGATTTTTTCTTCTCAATCTAAATTAGACATTAGTCCATTCATCAATATCCAGTTGGAAACAAAAATGATTTATATATTTTAGCATCATGAGCAGATGAAATACAATGAAGCTTTTGGTGATACACCACCACATTTGAGTCCTTTAACAGTGTCGAAATCGCCAACCATTTCCAATCCTGTGTCAGTAACACCAAAATCAATCTTGAATCCTTTAATTGAAACACCAACCAGATTAAACAATTCTCCGTTGTCAGAAACTGTCATCTCCCGAAACAATTTGGTAGCAAAGCAAGATTCTGAGAATGCAGAGGATGCTCCGAAAGTGGAAATCAGAACCCCCTGTTTCACAGTGTACCGAGAGGCTGAGTTAATTAACACAGAAAAGGCGGGGGGATTAAACCATTCCCAAGTCAGCCGGCTGGTAAGAGCAACCATTACAAACATGGAGGCTGAAATATTTCCATATAAGAGGAAGCTAACAAATATAGAAATAGAGGAAATGGCAAAATCTCTTGTTATCGTGTATCCGTCATTGAAAGATGTTAAAGGGACTCATGTAAGTTTCCATTTTCTTTTTAAATATGAGTTTGCCAAAACCAAGAGCAGGTTAAGTAAGCATTCATTATGAAAAAATGATTAACTGTTTTAGTTATCTTCTTCTGTTCTGTGTCCTTTCTATTGAAAATGTTATTAATTTTATTCGACAACTGATCTCGGAATAATTAAATTGTTTCAGTTAGAGATAGCTCGGAAACTCACAAAAAGAGTTTACAACCAATCAGCTAAAAAGAACTCACACAAAGAATTTACAGATTCCAAGGCGAAAAGAAGGAAAAAGATTCTAGAAACCGTTGATACCAGTGATGAAATAATACATAATTCTAAAAGAATCAAGTTTGAATTGACAAAAAGCTATGGTCAGTTTTTTTTCTTTTTTCTTTTCTAAAAAAAAAACTTGTTTTACTCTACTGTGGCCTTTTCCTCAAGACATATCCAGTTTACATTTTTACTTTGATCTATATATTCTTCTATCCTTAGAAAATGCTAATCCAAATGCTGGAAAAAACGATTGTTTAAACTCCAATAAGGAACCTGCTGAGCCAGAAATTGGAAAATTTGGTGAGTTGCTTAATAACAGTGGCCTTTATTTTCTTCAAGACATACCCAGTTTACATTTTTACTTTGATCTATATATTCTTCTATCCTTAGAAAATGCTAATCCAAATGCTGGAAAAAACGATTGTTTAAACTCCAATAAGGAACCTGCTGAGCCAGAAATTGGAAAATTTGGTGAGTTGCTTAATAACAGTGGCCTTTATTTTCCTCAAGACATATCCAGTTTACATTTTTACTTTGATCTATATATTCTTCTATCCTTAGAAAATGCTAATCCAAATGCTGGAAAAAACGATTGTTTAAACTCCAATAAGGAACCTGCTGAGCCAGCAATTGGAAAATTTGGTGAGTTGCTTAATAAGGAATCTCAGTGGCCTTTATTTTCCTCAAGACATATCCAGTTTACATTTTTACTTTGATCTATATATTCTTCTATCCTTAGAAAATGCTAATCCAAATGCTGGAAAAAACGATTGTTTAAACTCCAATAAGCAACCTGCTGAGCCAGAAATTGGAAAATTTGGTGAATTGCTTAATAAGGAATCTCAAAAGAAAAACCCGAACCAACAGGTTTTACGTTTGTATCTGGACAAAACATTTCAGGAACGCAGAAGGTTTCTAAATGGACTGCAGGGAGCAAACAGAATTAAAAGATTCATGGAAAAGTATCCATGCTTCAAAAAGGATCATGTTCATGTAAGTGCAAATACCACCCTATACTAAAATCTGTTGGGATCTTAGAAAAGTATCAAAAAAATCTTCTTTTACATTTTTGGCTGCCTGCGTTTTATAACAAATCTATTTCTAGATTCTTTATAGCCTTGTGTTATCTAAAAGTTATTGAACAAATTTTGTACTTTGACAGATTATTGAAGAAGTTCTGCGTATAGAGAAACACCAACAAAATGCAACAGATTCTAACAAAGATGTTTTCATTCAAAACCTGAGGGAAAATCTGGATTACATCATTTATTATGGATTGACTAAACATAAGATAAAGCCACCATCTTCTGCTACAATAGGTGAGGCATTTGTTTTACTTCATCATTTTCTTTTGCATTTTGTAGGTTTACACTTGATAAAGCAGATTCTGCAATGAACTGCACAATTAAAATGCTGCAAAACCCAATTTTTGCTAAATAAGACATTATTGTAATAACATTTGATGTATTTTTTTATTTTGTGTCCTTTTAGTTGGGAAGCTCGTTCACATGATGGAAAATCTACACGTCATCTTTAGTGCTTTAAAGGCTGGGCAAAAAGACAAGAAAAAAAAAAGAATAACAAGAATGTTTCTAGAAGTAGAGGTAAGACTTACATGTACATGACAGAACCGAATTTCATAGTCAAAAGAGAATACATATTTAAGTCAGGAAACTGATTATTAGAATTAATTATTAAGATTATCTTTGTTCTTTTTTATTTTACCTATATAACTTGAATTTAAATTGAATGTATGGATTTTTATAGGCACACGAAGATCCGGATCAAAAACTCACCAAGATTTCTTCCAATTGCCCCGTTCTTCTATTGGAAGAGCAAACCTCAACCCTAGTCATTGGCAAGTCTATAATAGTCCAAATATCAAATGATCTAATGGAGGAAGTCATTTTAACTTACCTAGCATCGTTCTACTTGCTGGATTTGGATTATCCAAAAGATTTTGAAGTTTGTTTAACAGTGCTGCAGTGGTTAATCTTTAACGACTTTAATGCTCCTATTGATGTTTTGCCGGTCGCAAATGATATACATCAAGACTTTTGTGAATTCAAAAATGCATGACATAACAGTGACTTTCCATGTTGTTTATTACTTTTATTATTATTTGTTATTGTTACTATTATTTTGTTATCATTTTTTGCCACTAAACAGGGTTTAATTGCCACTTGTTGTTGTTAAGGTTGTTATTTTGAAAGTTGTAAGTTTTAACATTGTACTGTATATTTTACACAGTATCTAGTATTTTAAACCATTGTAAATAGAAAGAAACAAACAACTCTGGAATACATATATAAAAATTCTGTCGGTATATTTATCAATGCTCCAAAGTCACGTGCCATATTTTTCAATCGCTGCAAAAACATGGCACATGCACCTATAATACCCTTACTATCTATCAATTATTTTTACTTCATATTTTTTTGTTAAGAATAGGTCATCCTACCGTAGGAATATCCTAGAAAAATTGATGGTACATTGCCTTATTTTAAGAAAAAACTTACTTAATCCTAGAAAAATATTCTAGCTATGTGGACAAGACGTGTTTTACTTAAAACAAGTAATTCTCTGCTTGTTTTCAGTTTTTTTTTACTCAAAATAAGAACTAAAATTTTGCAGTGTATGTATATTTCTTTTGTTTTAAACAATAAATTCTGGTGTTTCTTAATTAAAACTGGATCACACTTAAGAATCTTTTTTAAATACAATTGTGTTGTCAGTGTAACTTAGGCTTTTTGGAAGACGATGGTTTGATATCGATTTAAAACATTTTGCCACGTTTGATTAAATTTTGTTGTGCTTGCTGACGTTTGGTAAATTTTCTAAAACAGTTTCTGTGTTACAGAATGACTGGGGTGCAATTTTTATTTCAAGTACGTCTGCTGCTATCGTTTTTCGCCATCTGGCTGTTTATTTTTAAACATACATTAGAATGAAAGTGTAGATGGCCGAGTGGCATAAAGCTTTGCATTTGTTTTTGGGGAACATAGTGGTTCAAATCCGATGATAGGCGTTTTTCGTTTTTTTATTAGAATAAGTTACAATAAGTAAATGTAGGTTACAGCTATTCTCCTAGGTTACAGTAAACATGATTACAGACAGATTTAGTTTAAAACGATAAATATTATTGAAATAATCCGCCATCGGATTTGAACCACTATATTGATTGATACAATGACATGTTTTCACAATACCTAATATTGGCCCTTTTGGCTGGCCCTTATTAGGCCAAGTCAAAAATCATGATTTGGCCATTGAGAACCGTATTATATAAGTTTTGAAAATTTTCTGAGAAATATAGCTTTGAACATCTGGCTACATGTTACTTCAACTGGTTGAAATAAGATAGAAAAGGGCTCTCTTACACAAACTATGTAGCATATAATGCAATGAATAGAACAACCTTCAAAAACAGCTTCCCAAAGTAGTTGAAATATCAGCTTTGTAAATAAAAAATCTGGTCTGTAAATTTTCAAATTTTGTTTTATGTGCATTTCATCATAATTTTTAATTTTTTTTCCATTCCAGTGGATCTGAAAAACTGTTGCTAAACAATTTTCTGACAAAATCCAGTTTTTGGTTTGTTTTTTATTCTTCTTTGTGATTGATTGAATTCAGGAAGCTTAAAACTTTCTTATTTTGGCCCAAAAAGGGAAATTTGGGCAAAATTTGGACTAAATTTCGAAAGTGCTTCAATTTTCATGATATTTCTCGATGAACAAATTAATGCCGAGGTTTTCCTTTATTTTTGCACTTTGGTTACAATATGCTCACTTGCAGAAAACCTTATAGCCTGTCCGTGCTCTAGTTCTCCTTTTTTGCTAAAAATAACTTATTCTTGTCTTTCTTGTTTTAAACTAAGATCTGTATCCATGGTTACAACTCACGCATGTATATTTCATTTGTTTTAAGCAATATAATTTCTATTGTTTCTTAATTTAACCTTATTTACACTAACAATTTAAAAAAAAAAACATAAAACATAAAATGGTGTTAGTGTAACTTAGTCTAACAAAGTTTAACAGTCGGAAGAATGAGTTTGTATCTGTGACTTAGAATGCTGCTACCGCTTGCACCATATATAACACCGTTCACTTCTGAAGATGGAAACTCTTCATGAAAGCTAATTTTATCTTACTATACTCTATATGCATATCTTCTGTTTTATTTTAATTATTGCCGAATTTATTTTTACAGTTCGAGAGCTTTGAAATCGCTACTGTACCGCCCAAAAGAAACTTAACATTTTCTTGTAAGATAAAATTACTTCCACGAATAGTCGCCATCTTTAGAAGTTAACGGTCTTTTTTTATCTAACGTAAGATTTCAAAAAAATTGTGATGAAAGAACTTCATTAACAAATATAACTTAAATCTTTTGTGTTTTCATGTATTCATTCCTTTGCAGAAGCGTAAAGTTTCTTTCGTGTTATACTGTAATATGATGGAATTTATTTTTGCGATTGATTGAATTTGACTCACTTGGACAAAATCGCAAAAATTATTTCTACAATAAGTAATGCCTCAAAATATTAATGCCCTCAAGGTAATGCTTTTACTGCACTGTTTCATTAACACCCCTTTGTAATGTTTATCTGGCCTTGGTTTAAAGAGTATCTATTAAAGGGAACAATTTTCACGACTCCATTATGTACATATTTGAATCTACAAACATCTACTGTAATACTTAAATTAGCTAAACAATAACTGCTAATTTTGACGCTATTGTCGCTGAGTTCACAGCTTCAGGCTCCATTTTTTCAGTTTAATCTTGCCGAAACATGTTTTTCAAAAAAAAATAAAACAATCATTATTGTAATTAACAGGTAAAATTAACATTTATTTTTTGGGGAAAGAAGTCTTGATAATAAACATTCATGTGTTATTATTAGCATTTATCGTGACCATGTATGCGTTTGAGGATGAACTATTAACTAAACGTGGCCTAAGATTGACCTAAACACGGACAAATAAAAAGAGAATGACTTACAACTAAATTCTAAAGCCTTCCAAATCTATTGTTAAAATCTTTTATGCATTCCTTTGATATAAAGCGTATCTCGTATTTCACTGGATTTTGGTTTATATGGGTGTGTGTATACGAATGTTTAAGTTTTACACATTGTGTAAAATCAAAGAAATTATAAGAAATAGGGTTGCATATAAACCTGCGACTTTCATTAGTACTTCAAAACTACTACTTAATGTTTTCAAGATGTCTGATGAGCGTTTACAGCGAATTTTAACCAGTTATGTAGCATTTACTTGATACGTCTTTTACGAAAAAGAAGAATATCTTGCCCCTCAATTCTGAAAGTTTAAAGGCTGTAGGGTGTTTTTCTCGATTTAGAAAAAATATTATTTGGCCAAAATATTATTCACATAAATACATTTTAGAAAGAGTAAAAAAATCTCTTTTATATTACGGAATAAAAAAATCTGAAATAAAATCGAAAAAAGGCCTATGAATAACCTTAACTAATCTGAATTAATCTCAGTGTGACTTGGGCTAATATCTTGAGAAACAGTTCTGGTTGCTTGTTAAAATCTCAGAAGCCAATAGAAGCATGTTTTTTTTAAATGTACTTGAGGGAGTTTTAAAACTGCCTTTGTAAAAAATTTAATAAACAAAGGCGCGCTTTATTTGAATAGATCGATAAAACTCCTCTGATTATACGTCTTTGACCTAAATAATGAAAAATGTTCTGTTGGAATGAGATTTAGTATGTACACTAATAGGTAAGCCAATTACCAAGTTGAAGCCAATTTTTAGATTTCTGTCCCAAACTCTGTTTTCGGTAGAACACCCTCCCGTACTTTAACTCAATTTACTTTCCATGGACGTGGAAGTTAGTAAAGTTGATGTATTTATCTTTTATCCAAACAAAATATTTCTTTCATATTTTATCAAAAAGCAATTAATTCTTTTAAAGAGATATGACAATAAAACTAAAATAAAACTTTCACTACAAGGTACTACACGATTTTTTTATAAGCAGCACAAAATTTTGGCTGAGCCTCAATGTTGCTATATTTACACTCTTCTATATTTGTTGCTTACTTGTTGTTTGTTGACAATCTACGTGAGAAGACCAAATTTCCGGGTTTATTAATTCAGATAGACCAGCGCGGGTTTTTATTAAACTAATTGAACTTTTATTATACGATTCTCTTCAGGTTTTGATTTCACTTCAAAGGTGTATTCAGTGTCAGTCAAAAACGTGAAGGAGTCCAACGTTATGATCTTTCTTTTCAGCCTTAAGTGTCGATTTGGTTACTTGCACGTTTTCCTTTTCTATTTTAAATGACTAAACTCTCTTCCGCAAATTTTGACCGAGCTCTAGCTACGCCTCTGCAGTTTTTGTTTTGTTTTCCTTTTTGGGAAAATTAACTGGGCTGTTGCTTAGCAGTTGCTTTGTTGTTTTGACAGATGTGAGTCTCATGTTGCTTATATAAAAAACGTATGTACCAACAAAATCAAATACTTTTTTATATATATATATATATTATACTTTTTACTTGTGAACACAGAGATTGTTAACTTTTATGATTTACTCAATCTTAAACATTTCGTGAGAAGTTGTAGAAATAATCGTTAGAATCAAGACATTTCATTAAATGTCATGATAACTGGAGTAGTCTTGTTTGAAAACAATCTGACTCAAAACCGACAAAAGGCATGAATAATATTTTTCACGAACTTTAGTTTAAAAGTCAATATTTAGGGAAACTATCCAACTATGCCTCGTTTTGATGCGGTACATTGTTTCATGGTAACTTTATTTGATTATACAGTCTAAATGGAAATTTCAGAAAGTGGAACCATTTTTCTCCGCCCCTTGGATTTTCCTTAAGAAATCCCTGTTACTTTATTCAGATAACTGGAACCCTCGATTAGTAGAATTTTGAATAAGTGGAACCATTTTTCAGTCTTATAAGCAATATTGATTCACATAAATTGGAAATTTCGTCAAAACCCCCACAGGAACTTTCGAATTGTATCATCAAAACATTCGGTTCTTGCGTGAAAACGTTCGATTTTTTGGATTACGTGAAAATGATTTGCATTCAAAAATACATTTTGTCTGTTTTAAAATGGCAGTGGTGCAAGCATCAAATCGAATATTTTCTATCGTAAATCTTACTGACAAATCTAAGGCTATGAAAGAAACCGAGGAAGGCAAAAGTTGTATTGCTATTGCAGATAAGTGGAACTTTCCATAAGTGGAACCACTTTCTTCGGTCCCGTGGAGGTTTTGCTTATCGAGCGTTAACTGTATATTTTGCAACACTGCAAATCTCTATGGGACAATTTGTACTAATTTTCATCAAAACATCGTATCAAAACGAGGCGTTTCGAGAAAGGAAAATTAAAGGTGTAAAAATGCATACTACAAAGTGCTAGAATCTGATGAATTCTGTTCATGCTGCTTGCGTACGTTTCGGACTTTGATCAAGTTGCTTCTTCTCATGCATTGATAACTATTTCGAGAAATTATTGTGGAAGTTTTTTGGAAATAGTGAAATTAACTTCGAATGAGCAATTGAAATCATATCATATCATATATATATTAATCATATGGCGATTGGTTATCAAGGTGGACCGTCACCGCAGATACTCTGATGAGTGTAAGCAGGATTTACAGCATTTATCACCTGCCTTGGGATCTGAGTCGGAGAACATTTATTTGCCCTGTATCTTCCCATTGATTTGATGCTGTCCTCAGAGATTTTGCGATTTTCAGAAAAGCGCTGGTGGCGTGCCTACAAACCGGAAAAGTTTCGTAGCAATGAAATCATTATAAATTAAGTAATGACAAAAGGCTGTAGAAAAAGAGAATATAATTGCATGATAAAACACGTAATTAGTATCCTGCACAATAGGGTTTGGAAAACGACCTATTGTAATAGAGGAGATTTCAGGGAGATTTACTGAATTTAAAGTAAAAAGGTGTGAAGAGAAAAACAAGTTCACATTATGTGAAAATCCTTTCCTTACCATTGTTGGTGGAGTAGAAAGATGTCCAACTGATATTGCAGTGGATACGAAATTATATTGGCCGAGCACTTGCTTAACGAATGCGCTACGAATCTGAAAATTACAAGAAAAAAATTAAACTGTTTCGTTAAAAAAATCAACATTATAGTTGAGAGAAACGAATAACGTTTTTCCAGTCTAAATATTGATAATATTACTGGTCATTTAGAACAAGTTGGAATGGAGTAGAAGAAGAATCAAGAATACAGTATTTTACCTTAAGTGAAGAAATTCTTGCGTATAGAAATGTTTGCAGAATTTAATTTTGCGTTTTTACCTTTATCCGCAAAAATTAATTCCGCAATATTCCGCGTTTCCTTGCGTATACCCATAAAAGAAATTGACACTTAGTGAAAGTAAGGGTTATTTCAGGACCAGACAACATAATAAAGATAAAGGAGGGAATACTTTCCAGTCTCAACAAAACGTAAATTTTCAGGAGTTGACTTAAAGATGGCAAAAAGTTAAACTTAGATAAAAAAAATACAATAAGCAATTAGGAAGAACCAACGCAATATTTAAGTAAATGGGCCGATCCACAAAAATTAATTCCGTATTTGGCACCTTCATCTGCAAAAATAACTATAACCAATTTACAAGAGCATTGATTGAACTTATGACGGGCGTTTTTTAAACGTCATTAAAATTTATAATTTCGACCATTTTTCTATTTTTATTCCTTTTTTTCCCAAAACTGTGTTCTACCTTTCCTTTAGAAACTTTACCTTCTTTTAAGCCTGCTAATTTTTGCACTGATATCTTTCAGTTTTCAAACGGAGGTTTTTTCATCCACTTTCTTTGGAGTGTTAAAACATTTTAGTTCTAATATTCTAATATTGAAAGAAAATATTTGGACTCACTTGTTGATCAAGAACGATATGGAAGACAAAAAACAGGAAACCCTAAAACATAACAATCCTCTATTAATCAGCCAACTAAATTTCAAATTCATAACGCCCCATCTAACAAGCGCTTAGGGTTAATTTAAGAAAAAACTTTTCAAATCAGCATCCTGGGGTTATCAACGTTGTGATCAGTATAGACAAATTAAGGTAGTGCACCAAGAAACAAACTAAATTATTTCGAAACAAGGTGTTGTTGGATGCGATTGTTATTAGTTAATAGATTGCGATAAAATTATGACTGATATTGAACAGAGGGAAACAAAAAAACTCAACCTGTAAATAAATCAGCTTAACACTTGTGACAATAAAATAGTAGTGATCATCACTAAAAAATATGCAGTTAATAACTTACTAAGAGGCCATTTGATATCACGAATATATATCCTATAATCTTAGAGCTCGCATCAATAAAAAATCCAAGGAGGAAAGTTAATCCCAGTAATGGTATAATAACGACCATGGAGCGTATAGTTGATCTGGAATATACAATCATCAAATAAGTGAAACAAAAATCTGAAATTAAAAATTTTGTTAATAATAAAAAAGATCAAACAACAAACTTTGCTTTTTGATAATTTGCGTTTTTGTTTCTTTTACTGCAAATTTTCTTCGCAGCAATCGATGTTATGACGATGAAGCATATCATATTTAGCTAAAGAATAAAGAAAGATTTATAATAATAATTTCTTTTTCTTTTTTGGAAACATATATTTTTAAAATGGCGGAAAGGTTTCCCTCGAAGCGATATGAATTGAATGTTTTTAGGCCAAAGACTTTTCTTATTATAAAAAATAAACTCATCTTTGTATGGATGAGGTAGTACGTTTTTAGAGCTCTGGAAGTACAACACAGCAAACATATTCCAGGCTTACCTTAAATACATTATCAGAAATTTTTGTATTAACGTTCCTTTACTTATCGAAAATGTTTGTTTGTTTGTTCAGTTGTTCATTAGTTTTCAAATTTAAAGCAACTTTATTTCCATTCCTATATATAAATACAGTTTTTTTGCTTAAAAAAATACTTCGCGGGGTCTTTCTTATAACTAATAACTAATAATAACTAAGAATTCTGCATGAAGAAAATGTTTGTGAGATGAAGCTCAAAATTTCACCCATTTCATAAATTGTTTTACATTCGTTTAATACATCACTTTAGTTGTAGAGTGTGAAGTGTACTTTATGACATTTGAAATTCAGTTCAAAATATTTTGATTAATTAGTCAGTGACCGGAGGAAGTGCACATGGCTTTCCCTTCATATTTTGTTTTACTTTTCAGCATATTATATTTTGCGTGGAACATTCTAGAAGTTTCTGGAAGCTTTTATTATCTTTTTATTTTATTTTATTTTATGTAAATGGTTTTGAAAAAGTGTAGGTCAAAATGTTGCGCATTCTCAGTCACATTCACACACACATGCATGATTCACGAGCTAATTCACGGGTTTATTTACGTTTTTAATTGGCGCTTAAATAACTTAAATAACTTATTGTTATTGGCTACAGATGAAAACGTTGCAACATCTGGCCTAATTTGAATTTCAAAGAGCGTTATTTTAATTCCTTTTGTTTCAGCTTATTACTAGTAACGCACGTAGAATAAAACAGGTCTGTAAAAGTTTGATAAAAACAAGAACGTTGATACATGGATATGTTGATATTTCCATTTTTGATTTGTTTACGTTAGACGGTTTTATATCTTTGGTTATCAAGAATGTCGAAGCTGGAAAAAAATTTTATTCGCAAAGGACGAATAGTTTTCCATAAAACAAAAGAAATTCATGAATGAAAGCCTGCTTTTAGCCCGATTTACTGCATAACCGTGTAGCCTTTAATGTCCGTATCTGTCAAGCTTATGACGGACAGCATTTAAAAAAATTTAAGTAGGAACACAAGTACGCGTTGAAATTTGATGAATAGAAAGGAATTTGAAAGGTAGTATTGCTTCTGAAAACCTCTGGCTCTGATTCTCCTGACAACATGGCCAGTACCCAGAGGCGCAGCTACAGCTCAGGAGAAGGAGAGTTTAGTCATTTAAAGTAGAAAAGGAAAACGTGCAAGTAACCTAATCGACACTTAAGAGTGAAAACAAATATCATAATGTTGGACTCCTCCACTTTTTTTGACTGACACTGAATACGTCTATGGTACCAACCGTGCTGGCGCCATTTGGCTCTTGTTTTTTTAAATGAACAAATCAAAACTGTCACTTTTTAACGATTTTCTCACGTTACAATTGATGGAGAATTGAACATTGTTTTACATTCTAGTCTACCAGAGCATATTAGTTACCTACAGAAAACCATGTATAAGCCCACGTATATATAAAAAGATGGTTTCTAAATGATACGTCGCTTAAAACTGGAAATCTCGGATTAAGGTTTTGCTTTCCAGTTTCGATGTGGTCGGAAACTGTTGAAGCCACAAGGCTCTTGTTTATAATTGAAATTTAATCAATGAAGTGAACTTACTGACAGAATCCCAGCAATTGGTCCTTTCCAAAGCCATTTGTATTTTGCGGGCAAGCTGTAACATCTATCACAAAGTATTCAAAAATTGCTTTTTCAACAAAGTAGACGAGAAACAAACTGAAATTTTGAATTGTGTACACTCACGTTACAGTTTGTTGAAATGCTTCGTAAGATGTTAAAACTGTAATGCCTGTTGACATAACTGGAATCCCTTCAAATAATAAAATTGTAATCCAATTAAGGTCACCGAAATAGAAGTTATGATACTTGACTGTAAAGAATTTGCTATATTTTTCATATTTTTCCTTAAGTATCCAGTCAAGAGATGTAGGCACCAACAGTCTTAGGATAACAGAAATCCTTCCAGACACACAAACACTTACTGACATATAGTGTGAAAAAAAATCCACTTTTTTAGTTACTGATTGTTAAATGATATTATTTTTTTAAGTGCAAAAAATGTCTGATGCCAAGATATACTTTCTACGAGATAATATTAAACCGTCTTAAAAAGAGTTTGAACAGGTGTTATGGGCCATGTTATGCAATGTGCATCCAACTTATGGGGGCAATTATGTATATTGAAAATCAACTAGATAATATCATGTAGAACGATAAATCTGTTTAGCATCAATGATCGTCTTTAACCCTAATCTCTCTAGAGAATATAAGGGCTCTTTAGGACAAGAGGAGAGGAGCACCCCTAGTCCTAAAGGAGTTTATACAAATATTAATATTAGGTTCAATGTGGAAACATTTTTGCTTTTTTTCAGTATCGTTTTGTATTTTTTTTTTTTCAAACACGCACACACATCTTAAGTAATATCTAAAGTAATAATTAAACTTTTACTTAAAGTTTTACGTATACATCCTTTTTTATAAGCAACACAAAATTTTGGCGGAGGTCAAGGTTCTGATTTACACATTCATCTGTTGCTTACTTGCTTGTTGACTTCGTATGTAGGAAGATCAAATTTGCGGGTATGTCTAATCAGGTAGGCCATTACCTTTACACTTTCTTCAAATAATTTAAGAAACGTTAGTTTTACTAGTCTTGGTATACTAGTTTTCAAATGATTATGAACTGAATGACAGTTCATAGTTTGGTATATTCTCAAAATTATTCCGAAACAGTTCCCAATAACGTATCTAGCACAAGTAAGGTATTCTTAATATTCTTATGCATACCCCATCCAATAAATAAATACAAGGCATGTCTTTTCCATTTAGAATATGTATCAAAGACCGTGCTTAACATGAACCAAATATGTATTCCTTCTACCAGCATGCATGTATAGAGTGAAGTTGCAAAGTAATGATACACAATCACACTTGTGATACAAGCATTCTAAAATGATAAAACGCAAAAGAAATGGGTTGATGAAAGAATGAACAAAATAAATAATTGGAACCAGATGTGAATTTAAGAGGAACACATACTCTGCTCTTAGCAATTCTATATCGTATGTCATCGTGAAAAAATAACACGAAGCCGTCACTAACAATGTAAGCAATGAGCAACTGCTTGTGAACAAAAAACTTTGAACTTTTCGGAAGTCTAAAAAAATTGAAAGTATTGATTTCCATGGACATGATTGATAAACTTTTATGTTAGAAAGAAGATACCGACGCAGACTGGACTATGACTGTACAAATTATTCTTACTTCAATGTGATAATGATTAAAAATGATACACAAACGAGCATATAAGATACAGATCGCATAATGTATTCCAATTTGAGTTGGACGATGTAGTGTGTCCTATCGGTTTGTGTTGCAGTCTATATAGATGATGAGATTCAATTATACAGAAGAGCACTTTAACAAATAGAAAGTAGATCATCATTTGTAAATACACCAATTCTGAAAGAATCTAGCATTATGATTTCCTAAAGTGACCACTAATGAGAAGCCAGTTTTCATATCATTACATTAATAATCATTGGAGAATCAGTTTCTTAAAGTCTACATAAAAAAAGGATCATAACAAGAAGATTTTTTCCAAAATTAAGTAATACCTTTTTTGTTGTATGGACAGTAATGCTGTGGTTAGTTTTATTCATTCTCCAAGAAGGAACTAAATTCATGTCATAAAGCAATCACTTACGTAAATATTTATAATAACTTATAGATTTATATATTTATGAAGTTTTAGAAAATTCTGTCTCATTCAAAATCATGATTTTTGTAATGTTATCAAATGTATCGCTTGTATTTTTGTTGCCTGGATTGCGGAAAGAGAAATTGTAGTTTTCTTCGATGTTCATGAAGTTTCGATGGTTTTTCTGTTTTCCTCTTTTACAGTTGAAAATGTTGTGGTTTGAAAGAATAATGAAATAAAAAAGATATGAAAATGTTGAATTTTTACCGGTAAGGTTTCCTTTGACGTTGATTGTTACATACATTGATGATAATGAAGAAACAAATGATGATTTACCAACACCATTGGTAAGATTAGTGTATGATGTATCGTATGTCAAAGCAGCTGTCGTCACATATTTTGTTTTGAGGTCGGGTTCATATGTTACTAACAAACTTTTGCGGACTGCGATAGGCGATGGATGTATTGATGAAATAACCTTTAAAGATGATGTGGTTATTACTGCTAAGACGATGCTGGTTCGTAAGAACTGAGTTATTTTACCTAAGAAATTGATACTGATAATGATTATAAACAAGACATGAAAATGGGGAACAATTCGTCATAATAAATGTCACAAAATGTAATTCAATTCCGAAAGATAAGCAATAAATCAAAAAGAACATTAATCGAAGCAAAATTACCTTGTTCTAACATTTTACACAACGAGTAGCTTCTAGTTCACTTCTTAATATAGATTATAACGTTATTGGATATATATTTGATTTTTGAATTAATGACTTTTTAATGAAAGTATTTTAGTGAATAATCGATAGTTTTGATCTGTTCAAAATGTTAATTTTGGTAGGTGTTTTTTGTTTTTGTTTTCACCTGGTACCCATTTTTATTCAAGTGTTATTCTTCCATATTTCACCATGTATTTTCTAGCAATCTTTACAAAAATTCGCTGTACTTATAACAATTATCACAAAACTCACACCTCACTCAATAAAATAAATTTTAGTGATAACACTTTTATTGTTAAAAACTGTGATTGTTATATAGCTTTAGTTGCAGTTTTCATAAAAAGAGTAACAAAGTGTCAGGAATGTAAAAACAATATTTCCATTCGGAATTGAGCAACAAATTATTTAATATTCACCTTGCGATGATTGGAAAGTACATCGTGTGATAAATGTATATATACATGTATATATATGTATACATCCACCGTATCACATTCACAACCAAACTTCACAGTCCGATCATGATCAAAGATGTTTGGATAACGATATTGCCTCTATATTTTGCATATATATGTTTTGAAGTTTTATAAAAAAACAAGGTCTTTCTATGACCATACTTATAACAAAAGCAGAGTTAAGCTTTATCTATTTGGAGAAAATTAGCATTCAAATGGTAAGAGAGCGAATGTTGAATGAAAACGTAATTAATTTTAAACGGAAAATTTGTGTTTTAACATATTGTCTGATTAATAATGATAAAAATTTTAAGATACCGCTCTAATCAGAGAAATGAATTGAATTTCGACACCAGTTTAGTCTAATATCAACTATAATGCAGGTCTGTCGGAACGATTTTAACATTGGAGGGGCTAAAAAATGTCGCCCAACCATGGTTTGGCGACAAAGAAATTTTTTTAAAATCTAATCTTTCCCAAAAACATAATATTAGTACAAAAGACATGCCTTAAAATAAATTTTAAACATTATTAATGTGAATGTTCAAATAAGCATCACGCAGAAGAGAAGATTATAGTGAAAACAAAAAGTAGCCAAAAATTATGCTACTAAATTAAAATGGAAAGAAAGGCATATTTACAGTTTACAAAGACAGTTTGAGCATACTAAGGTTATTAATTTTCTAAATTTTCATTTTACGAGAAACAAATCAGAAGTTATCCTCTAAAACTCAATTTTCTTGTTTCTCCAATAAACTCTTTTAAAAATTTGCCTCCAACACTGCGATGAAGAAGCAAGTGATTTTTTTGATTTTTTAATGTATTCAATTTTTAGATTTCCTGTTGTTTTAAATTTTATCTTAATAGAAACGAACACTTTGTTTTACACTAATGATTTATTAACTGGTTTCTATATTGATGACTTCTATATTTCATTAATAAGACATTTTTTTAAAGAAGACATGTTCGAAAATTATGGGGGGGGGGGGCTACATTACACCACACCCCCCAGCCCCATGCATTCCGAGAGGCCTGGAATGAAACACACAAAGAAATGAAACCTACCAAGCATCTGTTTTGCAAATCACAATTTTCTATTTTCCTTTAGTTTTGATTAATTTATGTCATTTTACAAATAAATAGGATGAAAAGTCATTGTAATATATTGAAATACCTGATATTCTCCGATTCGACTTGCGCGCGCATCTTTTTTTTTTCGGCGCCCGATAAATCACTGCAGGGAAAACAAAGTTTCACTCACAAGGAGGACAACGTAAACGAAGGAGCTATAGTCTGTTATTTCGCTTGTTTACTGTTATAATATGGTTTTAAACTGTGCTGCATATGGTTGTACTAACCACAACAGAATGGAAAACAAACGTAGATTTTTTAGGTTTCCTAATAACAATCCAGAACTTCGTCAAAAGTGGATACAAGCATGTAAGCGAATCAACAAAGATGGAACTAAATGGAATCCAACAACGAAGCATCTCTATTTATGTGGGGATCATTTTATTGGTGGTAAGTGTTCTGTTCATTAAAAATTTTTCATTGTACTTTTCTTTGATTCTAACTTCTATAAAGTTGCCTTCAATTCTCTTCTTGAACTTAACTACATTGTTGTTTTCAGGTGAACCTAACAGGGAAGATCCTACACATCCAGCACACATACCAACAATATTCACATTTACACAATCACCATTATCAAATGAAGAGAGCCTTTTTCGCCGGCATAATTCTGCTAAAAGGAGAGAAAGAAAAAAAGAACAGCAGTGCATCATACACAATGATATATCGGCAACACCAACATCAACATCTGTTACTGATGAATCAGAGTCTTCATTAATGTCACTTACATATGTGACAAATGAAATTCCATCGTCTTCACTGACATCCGAATCATCATTTCTGGACAATGAATTAACATCACCGCCACTAAAAGATTTCAGTTCTAGTAAACGACTGTTCAGTACACCAATGACTTTAAAAAATAACAATACCACCTGTGAAATAGAACAACTGAGAATGGAGAGAGATGATGCTAGGAGGCTGGTGCAGATGCATTTAACAGAAATGCAAAATTTACGTGAGGAAAGAGATATTGCCAGGAAAACAATTACCGAATTGAAAGCTCGATTTATTTCTTATGTAACACTGAAGGTTTGTTGTATTTTATGTAATTTGGGTGATGGCATTGTGTATAATGAACAAAACAAATGAACTTGGTTGTATTGATATATTTTGTAACAAATTAATTTAGTAGTATAATGTTGTAACTATTTTTGTGTTGGAAAAAAAAAACAATCACCATAGTTAGTGGTCTAAATGTAATTTGGGTTCGATTCCCAACTATGGTAAATCAATAATACACTACATCCATGAGTTAAGCTAACTCGTAGTGTGGGCTCTCAAGCTTGAGCACCCTCTACCTGAAGAACACTTTTGGACCCTTGATCTTTCACCAAGATCACTGCAGCAGGACTTTCTCAAACTACCTTCTGGACCAATTTTGGTGTGGGGGATATTTGGCAATTTTGGTTCGAAATTTAATTTTGCTCAGAAAAACTTGAAATAAGACTCAAAATCAGGTGAATTTTGATGGTCAAATTAAATCCACACCAAAAAAAAAATCATTTTGGGTCTTCGTCAAGTTAAATCCATGCCCAATATTTTCCCAAATAGGGTATTTTATTCAGTAAAATACTTAAATACTTACCAGACATTGAAATATACTCACATTACTTTAGCAAGATTTCTATCCACTGTATACATTTGAAGATACCATTTGCAGGATACATCAACCTTGTATTTCATATTAATTCCAGCTGCAATGACTGTAGTTGGGAATTGAACCCAATTTAAATCTAGACCACTAGCTACAGTAAGTTTTTTTTATTATTTAAAAGAAAAATATGTACATAAAAAAGTTAAACCTAACATATATATATACAAAAAACAAAATAAAAGTTCATTGTCTTTTTCTTTTGCATGATTTTGTCTTTCTACATGATGGACAATACCATTGTTTTTTTGGAATGCGTTTCAATTTTACACAAGATAAATGATACCATTCCCGTGTACAACTGGTCGAATCACAGCCATGGGACATGAGGATCCTCGTTCACTCTCTGAGATGGAGTCACTTCAGCCTTTAAAATAATAATGTCTGACTTCATAGATTTTTGGTAACATAGCACTGTTCTTACCCAACCACTTTGAAATTGATTATGTGCTTCCAAAGACTTTCTGCTCTTCATTGATTCCCGAGTAAATACTCCTGGAGTGTTAATCAAATATTCGTATACTTCAGGCCATTCCAATAATGGCCACAATGTGGGTTGATTCTTCCAAGAATCTTCTGGTAGCTGGTAAGGACATTTATCCATGTCAATCAACTTTAACTTTGTTTGATAACGAATTCTGGCTTCAGCGTCGAGAGAATCGATTGAGTACGACATGATGTTGATATGTAGCTTTTAAAAAAGCTTTTTTAATAGGTATTTTCGATAAAAGCAGCAAAAGACTTCAAGAGGAGATGTTTTCACTACGAATATTGCAGGTAAAATGGTGTATGCTGTGATTTGTTTTCCCTGCAAGTATTTCACGCATGCGCAGTAACTTCCTTACGGCTGTAAGTGACGTCACGGCGAATCGACGAATACAAATATTCTTATTCTTATTCTTATTCTTATTCTTATTCTTATTCTTATTCTTATTCTTATTTATTCTTATTCTTCTTTTATTTACCTTAATTTTATTAATAAGACATTTTTTTAAAGAATATATATAATATATATAATATATACTGAATATATCAACCCAACAGCACAATTAAATTGTATTTGAGTTTTAAAAACCTTGCTTTTATCTTTCAAAACTGTTAGGTTTCTGACACTCCTCTATTATGCTGAACACAAAATACTCAAGTTCAATGACATGGTTCACCAAGAAAACATTTTGTTCTTACGCAAGTTAATGCACCAACAACTACCAGTAGGTATTCAAAACACTTATGCAGATGGCCTCATCCAAGTCTGTTGAATGCCACGCTCTCAGAATACTGGTTTACTGATTTTTTACTAAAGTAATGGCTTCATTTTAGTGGCGATAACATGTGTATTGTAGTAGTATTTATTATTCACTTAATTGCTATTAAGAAATAAATTTCCTTTCCATTCCTTTCCTTAGCCGGCTTAAAACAATGGGATTACATTTGTTTGCGCAATTACATTTGTTTGTCTATGCGTTTGGATGATTGAGGCGAAAAAACAAGCTTCGGGAAAGAGCATTGGCTAGAAGGACTGTGTTTATCAGAAACAAATTGAAGTCAATTATTGTTATCAAATGACTGTGTGCAAACTCACGAACGTTCATGCAAAGAGTTGTAGCTTGATAATGTGTGATTTGCAACATAGAGTTCCTGTCAGGAATCAAGAAAGGCTCCCTACATCCTCACACCACAAAACACAAGAACAAACTTCGGAGTTCGGATGCATTGGACATGGGTTGATTTTCTCACACATCAAATTTGTGAAATTCAGGAGTTCGTAATGGGAGCATCTTTGGTTTTGTTGTAAATTTCGCACCATGCAGAGGAGGAGTTGGTAGATAAATTGTATATATCAAAATCAAATCACCAAAGTTTCATTTTGAATACAGCAGTATGGACATTTGAGTCATAATCATGAACAAGAGTATTTATATTGCTGGTGATGTCTCATAAAAGAAGCGTATTGAAGAACTGACTGCCTGATCAGAATCTATGACCAAATAAAAAAATTAAAGGTGGTTTACAATACGAACTTTGCTGCTTGGAAACTGATAGATACATATGTGGTACAAATATGCTTGTTTTTTATTTCAGTTATCCCAAAACTAAATATATCAATTTACTCTGTTTAAAAGGTCCAACTGGTTCTCAAATTATTTATTTAAAATTAACTATAATAATGAATTAAAGATGAGAAGAGTTGTTAAATGTTTTGAATTTCTAGGGAAATTTGGAGAGGGCGCTATTTAACTAAAGTAAACAAAAACAATCATACCTTCTGACGTTTCTATCTATTTATGAATTGTGGAAATGTTCAAAATTCCATTTGTGCATCATGATATTAAAACCATGTAAATATGTATACAGTATAACCCCGTTAAGTCGGACACGGTTTAAGTCAGACTTTTCTTTAAGTCGGACTAAAACCTTGTCCCCCTTGGGACAAAATAAGTAGAGTCTGACTTAAGACGAAGTTCGGATAGGTCGGACTCCCGATAAGTCAGACCGATTATTTCGGTCCCCCGAGAGTCCGACTTAACGGGGTTATACTGTATAACCATGATTTTCACTCTTGCATTACATTCTAATCTAATAAAAAAGATATCATTCAAAAATTATCGAAACAATAATAATAATGATTTTGCTACCTTCGTTTCCCTGAAGGCGAACCTTAATAATAACAATCCACACGCTACAATGAAATACCAAATAAACTGCTAACTTCACATTCGGCATTGTAGTAAAAACTAACTGATACGAAAAAGCTACGTTCAAGCACATTTAAAAAATAGACAGCGGTAGAAAATGATGAACTGATTAGACGAATACATAACAGGCCTACACCGACTATCTGGTCGGATAGAATAGTTACTGATACCTATCAATGTTGTTATTCTTTATTACTGAACTTAAAGCGTTGAATAAAAAAATAAAAACAAAAACAAACAATTTTACACACGCGTCTTCATTTCTCGTTTAAAGAAATGAACGTTGAGAAAATTTGATGAACTTTCGAACGCAAAATATTATAAATACCCAGAATTAAAACCACTTTAGGTAAAGCGTTTATAAAAGATTGGAAAGAATTTGCTAACAAAATAAAAGATGTGAAATTAGGTGAAGAGGAAAGATTTGTCAGCTTTGACATTCAAGATATGTACCCTTCACTACCAAAAGAAGACGTGATAAGAGAAATTGAAAGGCGAATTAACAATGAAGACGTTAATGTAAACAAAACAGCACTGATAAATCTAGCCAGATTGTCGTTAAATTTTATGACTTTTCAAATGAATGGAAACTTTTATAAACAAGCGGAAGGTTTATTTATAGGATCTCCTTCATCATCATGCTTTGCTGAAATTTATGTGGAAAGACTTGAGGAAGTTAGTATATACAACAGTATATGCACCACGACTATGGCTAAGAAAAGTAGACGATACGATACTGTAATACGTTACAAGAACTAAATGATATTAATGAAAATATAACATTTACACCAGAAAACGAAAACGATGGAAAGATTTCTTTTCTGGACTGTTTGATAACACGAACAGAAAACAATGAAATAAAACAAAGGTATATAGGAAAGAAACCCACACGGGACAGTACATCAATTATCAGTCTAATCAACCAAAATCAGTAAAATTGTCCACAATTAGAACATTGACAAAGAGAGCAAAGGACATTTGATTTCAATCTGATTTCAATAAAGAAATCGACTATATCATGAAAACCAAGGAATTGAATGACTTCCCAAAATGGTTAGTATAGAAAACGATAAAAGAAACGTTGGAAACAAAAGAAAAGAGGTGATTGATGAAAACGAAGAGAATGCTATAATATTAAATTTACCATATGAAAAAGGTATATCCGAAGCAATCTCGAGAATGAGCAAAAAGTACAATGTGACAGTCAGACATACTTAAGGGAAGTCTCTGAAAAACAAAATGAAGCAGAAAGAAAATTCACAGCAGACAAACCAAACGGAAAAAGGAGTAATATATGAAGTAGAGTGTCAATAAGAAAGATGAAATAAAAGTGTTATCACACATTTGGGAGGATTCAATTTAAAATTGTAGATGAATTGTGTATATGTTTTTTAATGTTTTATGTTACCTTTGATAATAAAAGCTGTTTATAATACGTAGAAATTTTGTTTTATTTTAATTTGATCTGATGATACTTGTACATAGACTACAAGAGAAAATTTATCAAAAATAAAATCTTGTCTTAAAACCCAACCTAATCAAGTTATAGCGGGTTTATGTTTGATTTTCTGGCGAGTGTTTTTGAAGAGATTACCAACAGTTTCCCAGACAACTTTTGGTTCGATGCTGGAGAGCGCTTTTCGTATGAAGCTCCCTTCACTTCCTTGATGGTTCTTTTCAGTTGACGTTGAGCTGCAATGTAGTCATTACGTGCTGACTGTTAATGGTTCTCCTTCAGCTGCAAATGGAGGGACTCTTTGACTTTTTGATGTCTGGATATTTTCAGATCGTTCATCCATGGAGCAGGAGGTCTTGTTAATTTTACTCGGCGCATCGGCGCATGATCAGTAATGCAGTCAGTGATGAGAGAGTTGAGTGTGCTTATTTGATCCTTGGGATCATCAAAACTATAGACTACACTCAGTGGTAGGCGTTGGAAGTCAGATATGTAGCTTTCGAGATCAAGGTGTTTTTCGTTTCGTATCCATTTGTACCTCGATTCGTAGCTTTGTTTCTTTACGTTCAGGATAACATAAGGTGTGTCATGGTCGTTATTTCCCCCGTAGGAATAACACCTGAGTGGAGAATACCTTTCCGGTTGTTGGTACATATGTAATCGATAAGTGTTTTACCATTAATATGCTGATCAATATGCTGTATCAGTGAGCAAGATTCGAGGATAGCTTTGTAACGACGTGAAGATTCGGTTTTACGCATCAAGTCTATGTTGAAATCCCCTGTAAGCAAGATTGTTCCGTACCATTTCATCATTATTTTATTTAGTAGGGATTCAAACTTATCAAGCCATGCGAGTTTCTCGGTTTCAACGGAGCTCTTGTTTTTTCCTTTAACTTCGATCCAAAGGTTTTCGATAGTACAGTAGTATATGTTATTAAGGTCTTTTTGTTCAGCTACTGCGTGATGGTCTTTAATGTAGATACCAACTCCCCTACTTTTTTCGCTGTTCGATGCTTGAAGAAGGATTGGTAGTTGGGTGTTTGAACATTTTTGTTGATAGTGGTTTTCTTTCATCCAAGTTTCGCTGACACTAATGATGTCAAACTGATGCTTATTCAGCATTTGTGAAAATTCATCAAATGACGAAAGAAGAGATCGAGTGTTGATGTGTGCAAGAGAGAGTTTATTCTTATGTTCGTTCAGTATGACGGAATGGTCAGTAATTTCTATTTCATTTTCCTCATCGGTGGCACGTTGCAAAGAAAGATCAAGCGATGGTAATGTCATTTCTTTAGAAAATGGTAGAATCGTGTGGATACAGGAAGGGCAGATAAAGTTAGTTAAACTGGCGAGAGGTTTGCGGTTTGATATCCCTATACATTTTTGATGGTAGATTTCTTTACAAACTGAACAAGGTACCTTTTTACTGTTACTGCGAATGGTCTTGTTGCATGTCGAACAGTTAGGACTTGGTCCGGGATTTGTTTCTATATCTCCAGTGATTAGAAGTCTGAACCGGCAATCGTGGTTTGAATAATAGCTTATCGGTGCACTCCAATTTCTTTCTATTCCCAATGATTTGAAAGCTTTTAACGTTAGGCTGCTTTAGTGTACAGTCACATTTGCTTTTTACGATTAGGATCGAAATTATCACCACTATAAAAATGCTACTTTTAAACATCTTCAACTGTTTATCTTCGGAAGAGAGAACGTAGTCAATCAGTTAAAAAATCAGTTTTCTTCTTTTCGCCTTTAAATTTGATTTCTACAAGGGTCCACTTCACTCCTGCCCCAGTTTCGATCAAGATTTAAAGCGATTAATGTTGTTAAAATCTGATTATTTGAGATTTGAATGAAAAAATGTATATAATTTTTCACAAATTTCTCACAGGGTCAAAAAAGCGTCCGTTGTCGAACATTGTACATTGTAAAGGCATTGCATCATCAGAAGGAACAACTCAGGGTGATCCAACAGCGATGGGAACTTACGCCTTGGGACTTTCTCCACTATTGAACAAATTACTTCAACTTAATATCAACTCGAAACAAGTTGCTTTGCCGATGACTTAACTGGTGCTGGTAAATTGAGCGATTTAAAGGAGTAGTGGGATGGTTACTTTCCGAAAGCCGAAAAATCTATATTGATAGTTAACTTGCAGTTTACCACCATCACTTACGAAATGTTTAAAGACAGCAACATTATTTTAAATACGACGGGAGCTAGACATCTGGGAGCAGTTATAGGTGATTTGACGTACAAAGAACAGTACATCAAAGATAAGGTAGACTCATGAAACAACGAAATAAAGCTGTTGACTAACATTGCATAGCTTCGACCTCAAGCTGCTTACTGTGCATACGTCAATGGATACAGACATAAGTTTACATACTATTTTCGAACGATACCGAATATGTAATCGTATCTACAGCCCATTGAGGATAATCTTTAACTCCATTTCATACGTGCTACTACCGGTGGCTACATATGTAATCAAAGCGATGAAATATGTTAAATATGGTGGGT
Source organism: Turritopsis rubra (assembly GCA_039566895.2). Taxonomy (NCBI): domain Eukaryota; kingdom Metazoa; phylum Cnidaria; class Hydrozoa; order Anthoathecata; family Oceaniidae; genus Turritopsis; species Turritopsis rubra. The sequence goes on from CM077620.1 coordinate 8,726,505, forward strand.
AAGCCAACGAAAACCCCATCGAAGTGACTGCAATTGCTTACAAAAATTCGGGATTAATAACAAAGGATTTAACAGAAAATATTACAACCCAAATTAACGAATGCGATGTGGACTTCGCAAAGATAACGGAAACGAAAAAGAAAATCAAACAAGAATAATCGGGTATTTACAAAGCAAAATTGGATGCGATAAGGCATAATTTAACCGACTCTCAGAACAGATGTATTGATATGGCAATGGAAACAGGATCCTCGAACTGGTTAAGCGTACTATCACTAAAGGAGTTTAATAATGCTCTCGACAAACAGCAGTTTTGGGACAGTATTCGATTAAGATATGATTGGTAAATACCTGGTTTACCTACAGTATGCGCATGCACTTCAAAATTCGTTGTCCAGCATGCTTGGTCATCCAAGAAGGGAGGTTTCATAACCCTTCGGCACAATGAAATTAGAAACATTAAAGGAAACCTTCTAGCTGAAGTTTGCAAAGACGTCGAAATTGAGCCCACTTTGCTACACTTAAATGGTGAAGAAGCATTACTCAACAATACTGCTAAAACAAAAGATGAAATACGCCTTGATGTATGTGCTCGCAGCTTCTGGATTCAAGGACAAAGAGCATTCCTTGACGTCAGAGTGTTTGTACCCAACGCGATATGATACATAAAGAATTTTACGCCCTACACGAGAACGAAAAGAAAAGCCATTATTTGCAAAGAATCCTACAAGTGGATCAAGACACTTTCACTCTTCTCGTTTTCAGTGCGGTTGCTGGAATGGGAAACGAATGCCAAATGTTCATGTCAAGACTGTGCTCGTTGATTTCATTCAAGCGGGGTGTCGAAAAATCAATAGTGGCAAATTGGTTACGTATGAAACTAAATTTCGCATTAATTCGCTCTCTAATAACGTGCATCAGAGGTTCGAGATCGACAAACCGATTAGCAGTCGCGAATTCATCTGACATCGAATTCGAAGTCGAAAAAGTAAATCTTCTTAGTATTATCTTTGATGATAAACTTTCATTTTACCCTCATGTGAAAGAAGTTTGTCGCAAAAGCTTCTCTGATAATAAAAACTCTCTTTAGGATACGAAAGTTTCTCACCCAGATCAAATTGTACCATTATATAATACATTTATTCTTTCGTGTTTTCATTATTGTCCGCTTGTATGGATGTTCTGCAACAAGCAACACATAATTTAATCTGCTCTGCGCATAAAAGAGCATTACGTGTGAAAGCAGGGTTGTTTCAGAGCAGTTATACATATAAAGATATTCTGAATAAGACTAAATCCCGGCTGTACATTCCAGGAATCTTGAAGTGCTTTTAGTCGAAGTGTAAAACAAAAACACATTCCGTATAATCTTAGAAGAAATAATTTGTTGGATCTTCCATACGCAAAAGACAGTATTGGACTGAACTCCTTTTATTTCCGGGCTTCTTTATCCTTGAATAATATGCCCTCCTGTATTTTATTATCAATATTAAGTACATTTAAGTCTGCTATCAAATCAGTTCCAATACATTGCTCGCGTAAACTCTGTGGTGCTCACTCTGGCGTTCACTAAGCTCTTCAAATTTCTTTTTATATAAGTGAATACTACTTTTTATTTTATATGTGTAAATTTTATGATTTTATACTGTATTATATAGTTGGTTTTAATTAGTACAATTGTAACTACGTGAACCAACTGGAAATAAAGAAATAAAAAACAAAGAATAAAAAAAAGGTGAGAGATATTGAATTCCAATCTAACCACGAAATTAAAATGCAGCGAAATTTCATCCTGCAGAAATTTCTTTTCCAAATTTACCACAAAAATGATAAACAAATTCCCCTATTAAGATAGTGTTCAAAGAACGCATCATCATTGTCATTACCCGGAACAGTATCCTTGTTTTTTTATTGCACACAGCAGTTTGATCAACGACAATATTTTTGGAACGTATACTGCTATGCAAGAACGCAACCAGGCATCTACACACAAAAATTGAATCATTATTGGGCATAAAAATTAAACCCACCCCCAAATTAATCCATGTTTATTAACCGATTTTCTTTGTTGCTCTCTATCGTTGTTTTTTTACATCAAAGAAGGTGAAAAAAATAAGGATTTTCATAGGAGAAAAACACATTTTTTGGAATATTATCTTAACTTTCATTATAATAGAATTTTTTTTAAAATCCATCTCTCAATCCATCTTTCCTTATCATCCTGCTATGGAAAACAAAATGCGGCAACGGCGGTTATCCATTAAAACTTGAATTTGTTCTGATACAAAATTGCACCCAAAAAACTTATGACTTGGCGATGGACGTTCTATTGAATTTTGTCATAGCAAATTGGAGAATAAAGTATGTAAATTTAAAAAATAAGCGTTTTGAAGTATGTTTTGGACAGATAGAGGGTTGATGTGATCAATTACCGTATTTCCTCTAATAAACGCCGCGGCGTTTATTACAAATTGCAGATTTTGGATGTGGCGTTTAATAGAGGGCCGCGTTTATCAGAGGGCGGGGTTTATTACAATATGAAAAATCAAATAAAAACAGACTTTAAACAACAATGTTTTCTCTTCCTAAAAAACGTAACAAAAGATTGTGTGAAAATGTTTTATACAAAAGATGTCAAAAATGAATATCAATATCACTGTCGCCGTCAGAATCCTCTTCTATGATATGAAAACTTTCATAGCTTTCGCTGACGTCAGAATCGAAAATTTGAAATGGATTTTCAGAAGATCGATCTTCATCCAGTGCTTCCGTTGCCTGCTTCAATAAAGCAGACCAGTCGAACAAGACGAATCCTCTTTGAAACAATGGATTTGCTCATCCTCTGATCCATCCGTAGCTAAGTTTAAACCACATGACTTGGAAGACTTGATGATTATCTCACTGCTCAATCCATTCCACGCTTCTAAGACCAATTGTATAAATTTTCGTCGGGGTGGGGGTTTCTGATTTCCCCCTTTTATAAACTACGGTACGCCTTCCACCATCCATTCATTATAAAGATCTATCATGCGGCTCTTGAAGGGCATGTTCCATGATACTTCTGGCGCCTGTATGTATTTTGTGCAGCCACCTGGAATTATGATATTTTAAATTTTTCCTTCCGACAATTCTCGCTTAACGGAGTCCATGATGTGGCACTCAAAAGAATCCCAAACCAAAAGCCGCCGGTTAAAAAAAAATGTACCCAAAATTGTTTCAACAAAGTGCAAGGTGAGTTTCGCATTCATCCATGCATTTTTTGATGACACAACGACACATTTATTTCTAAATTCTGTGTTAAGTTCTTTACATTCACGCTTTGCACCAAAGACGATAAATGGTTTCAGATTAGTCCCATCAGCTTTTGCTGTCAAACGAACAGAAATCCTGACCTTTTCATGACCAGTTGACTTCAATATTACTTCCCGTTCACCACGTCACTCTACAGTTGTTGGTGCAACCATATCCGCCCATACAGCTGTTTCATCCATTGCAATTATGAAGCTTGCATTGAATTTGTACTTTCATGTCATTCGCCGGACATGGATCACGTATTGTACTAGTCTATCAACAAGGTATGCAGGATCGTTTTGGATTGTAGTTGTTCTGCGCCGTAATGAAAGGCAATTTCGTTTCATAAACTTCTCTAACCAACCACGGCTAGCCTGGAAACTCTCTTTTAAAACACTATCTCCCCCAGCACTTTCATCATGGATGGCCCTCGCTTTTATCATAATTAGTTTTCGAGAAACACGTAAAGAATTTGCTCTTCTTTCATGTATCCATTCGAGTAGGTCTTCTTCTATGTCGACGTTTTTGATTTTACATCCTCCTCCTTCCAATTTCATTCTTTTCGCTCCTCCTTGTTTCAGGTTATCTGCATTAGCTTTCCATTCTCTCACTCTCTTTTCGTCAGCACCGTTTTTTCTTGCTGCTTCACGATTAGTATTACGTTTTGCGTAATCAACAACTGTGGACTTAAAGTCAAAAGTAAAACTTCGCCTTTTTCCCCTTTATGGAAAATAGATTGTTTATGCTCTTATTCGTTCGATATTTTTTCTGCTCTGTCACCACATAACTATTATGAAATAAATTGTGAAGGCAAAAGTTCTGTCCGTGTGTGAGTCAAGCTGCAGCTGTGTTTGTTCACACCTTAAGATGAAAGTTTATCACACCTTCATTCCTTTAAAATTGAATAACCAATTAAAAAAGTTTCCTATTTCAAAGATCCGTTTATGTTTCCTTTCGTTTTGAAAGAAGACAATGGTGTGCCTTCATGCACACCGTTCTCAATTAATCACGTTTTCCGAACCGCTTACAGGCAAATGAGAAAAGATGTTTTAGCAGATTACGAAGAGTGATTTCAGTAAAAATGGCTCGAGCAATTCCAGTATAATTCGAAATGTATTTAAATGTAAGATTATTTTCCAATATCCGTGGATACCATGTTTACAAAAACATCTGGACACCTGAAATTGGAGAGTCTTTGGTTTGTAAACGCGATGAGCGGTTGGAGGCCAAAGAGCTGGATGAGTATGCGATTGCAACGTACAAGAAGATGTCAGACGAGGAAATTCTAGTGGGACATTTACCAATAGAACTGTCTAAGCTAATAGCATTTTTCATTGAAATTGACAGTAATCACGTGCACGCAATCGTAAATGGTAAAAGGATACGAGAAGTTGGTTTGAGTGTTCCTGCGCAATTCAACTGTTACACAGCAAATAAAGTTCATGCAAAAATTCTTCATGACGAACTGCTGAAGAGGAAAAAACAATATTCGTTTTTATCTTTAGTTGTGGAAGAATTTGTTGGTAGAAAAAAAGTCAAACTCGTATAAACTATTTTTTATTGCTTGTTTAGTCTGTTTTCTAGAAGGCGGCGTTTATTACAAATGCTTAGCTATAAGTGCGGCGTTTAATAAAGGGAGGCGTCTATTAGAGGAAATACGGTATTAGTGTAATAACAGAAAAACATTACTGGATTTTGCCAATATTTGGAATGCATATGTGAAAAATTAACACAGAAAACAAACAAATTTGAATAATAGCTAACTATTCCCCTGCTGGTGGTGAAGCTGTGCCACACTATCACTTTTATATCCGGAAACCCTCAAAGCAAAGCATCTATCGCCATCTCCCATCATCACAAAGTTACTTTTATAATGTATTGAAACAAAAGTCATCTACAAGAACGATGCAAGAAATTGTTAATAATTTAAATTAAGCAAGGGTAGTAGAGTGAAGCATGCATTATGTAAAACAAAAATATTAAAAACCTGCCTCAGCTCTCAGATGGCATTAAGCGGGATTTCCACAAATTTTTTGAATGAATATTAATACGCGTATTGCATCGAACGTATCGTGCCGTATTTTGTGCTAATACAAAAAAGTGAAGATTTTACTGTCCAATGATTTACGAGGATGAAAATACTCCGTCATTGTTTTGAAGGTATTAAATCAAATTCATGAGCAAATCCAATGTTAATGTTCGAAATAATTATTACAGTAGACAATCCGTTAATTCGAATGCTGCTTAATTCGAACTTTCCGTTATTTCGAACAAATTTCTAAATCCATCGAGTTTGGTGTAAGAAATTCTCATAATTCGTGGTGCTTAATTAGAACTCCGTTAATTCCAACAAAATCTTTGATCCCTTGGCCAATATTTGCCCGTTAATTTGTATATTGTACAAAAAACTGGGAAAAAATAAAACAAAGACTCTGTTTTCATAGTCATGAGGGTAAAATATCTTTCAATATTGTAATGTACTTTGTTTCAATGGAGTTTGCATGATATTTTAAGACCCTCTCCATCGACAAGGTTTACTCTCTTTTTAAAACTATTTCACAAAAATGTTTTCTTTAATGCCGCTTAATTCGAACATTCGTTAATTCGAACAAAATTTTTGGTCCTTCGCGTGTTCGAATTAACGGATGTCTACTGTATTTTCAAAACAAGAACATTCGAAAATGTATAAGAAAGTTGAAAACTTTTTTGAATAGTGTTGTTTACTTTTCATTTTCTCACTACAATTTGAATGTCTGAAGAAGACAAGAAAAATTTTCGTGACCCGATCCTCAAAAACAGCACGAATTACGCCATGGTTTGGAATACTCGAAGCAATGGGACAGTCAGTTTGCCTCATATTTATGACATCGAAGCGGATTAAAATCGGCACAAAAAACGATCTATCTCGAAAAAACAGCCCCGGGTATAGAAAGTTATATGACGTAATATATATTTGATCTTGCCAAATGAGCTCCAACTGCAATGCATGGCTTACGCAAAAAAACTGATCAAAATTGACTGTCAAAACCAATCTTTTCGGCGGATTTATTACTGGGCTGGTAAACTGTACCGAAGAGAATTTTATCGTCATTATCGAGAATATTATTCGATAGTTTCGTTAAGTCTGTTATTGTATTTTATATCTCCAACACCACCGCCTTTAATCTGATCTCGATTACGAAATCCTTTCTTGTAACCTGGGATATCTTCATATTTCAGTAATTTTATGTTTTCTTAAAGCTAGGTTTCTGAAAGTGTGATCACATCAAAATCGCGTGATTTCAGCATCGCTTAAATGTAGTGAAGGTCGATGTTATTGCTTGGGTGTTTTGGTATGCGATAGAAAAATGTTGAGGATTTTGGTCGAAGACAGAAACTGAGTCTAAGAAAAAATAAAAAAATAAACCCCCCTGGAAAGAACACACGGAAGTGACAAAACCGAGTAAAAATACTGAATAGACAACAGAAAGTGCACTTAAATAAACAAAAATGAGATTAGTGAAACGCGCAAAATGACGAAATATGAGTACAAAATTTGCAAGAAAATAGAAATTTTTATATTTTTATAAATTGAATGAAATAAAGTAAATAAACCTACCAACTTGCCCTAGTAGATATCACTGATAAACATGATATAGCGATTGACTTTGATACGATGATATCTGAAATTGATACTTGAAGATTTGAAATTCATTTCTAACACATCCTTCTTATAAGTTACCACTTAACTGAACTGTACGAATTGAATTCTATGAATGAGCTGAACAGAGAAAAACATGATGAAAAGACTTATAAAACAAGTGTGTGATTTCCCATGGGGGAAATCAAACGAGTAGGCTAAATGATTGAGTATAAATAATTGCTTTTTAAATTAACTAAATTTTAAGAGTTTTTGAATAATGACAAAATTCTATAACATCGATACCAAACACTCCAAACACTCCAATTTTAATTTCCGTATAATTACTTTTCAATTTCGAATAATTATGCAATGCGTTTTGTTTTGATTTAATGGCAATGTAAAGTCTTTCCATACTGTAAAATCCCGGATATAAGCCCTGCGCTTTTTGGGGCTTAATAACCAGGTGGATTTATATCCGGGGGTTGCTTATAACCGGAAGGATTATTGCGTCAGAGAAAAGAAGTAAGTAATAATTTTAATTGTTTTTTTTAATGAAATACCTCATACATATGAAATTTTCATTGCTTTCATTATCAAAAGAGTTCTCTGCTTCAGCACTACAATAACAATCCAGTCCGTAATCATCAATTTATGTACTTGTATTTATCTTTTTTGTCTAAACTGCTTTACGTTACCACAAAATCCCACATGGTGATAAAAAAAGAAGAATCACATTCATTTAGAAGGAGGGGGAGATCCAGGAAGTGTTGTGGGAGCTTTTAACCGGGAGGAACTTTTGTGTTTGGCTTATAACCGTGGGGACTATAACCGGGATTTTACGGTATTTGTTTATATCAACGAAGTTTTCCAGGAATAAATTTATGTTAATTTATCTCCTACTCTTCTAGTTCTGTTTTACTTCAAACTGCAAAGGTGGAAGTCGGAAATCATCAGCACCCATTACCTGCACACGAACTTTGTTTGACAATTGATAGCATATCCACAGTTCCGATATGCTTTGAATTTACAAACATTTGGAACACAATAGATTTTTATTTAAACCTTTGTCAAAAGCAACATTATAATGTGTTTACTCATTTAACAAATTGAAATATCTGTTTCATATCGAAATTATAACACAAAGAAGCGGCTTGGTATCACCCATTTTTAAAAATAAATTATGTCACCCACTACGTTCCAAACTCTTCACGGACAAGGGAAGAATACACAGTAACTGTTTATAAGGCTTATGATTTTTATACAAATAAGCTTGTTGTTTCATCTTAGTTAAAAGAATTGATATGGTTAGGAGAGTCGGCATACATCAGACACTGTCCTCCTTGTTTAAATCGATATGTTGAAAATGATAAATAAGTTTCTGACCGTGCACAGAAAAATAAATATGGCTGAAAGCAGTAACTAGTACACATGAAAACATCTCTTATCCTTTAATAGATTTCGATGTTGACGACAACTTTGAAGGACTTTTGAGAAATATTGAAGAAGATGATTCTTCTTTTAATAGTGTTGTAAGAAATGTAAGTAATTTTTTATTATTATTGACAATGTAATAAACAACAGACATTACATATTTTGGCTAGCACACTACACTACGCAATCACACACACTCAACATGTATATAATAGCATAAGTCATCAGTAGAGTACAATTTATGATAATATTTTTTTCTTCTCTAGCTTGATCATGGAACCTTCAAATGTGAAAATTGTGATAAGATTTATCTCAAACTACATATTACAAAGAAACACTCCAAAGTTGAATTTGTTGAATTTGTTACCAGAAGTATTTCTGAAAAAGTGGTTCATGGATTACAGTATTTGTATGGGTATTTATAAGAAGCTGAGAAACTCGAAAAGTTGCAGCAATGAACAGAATCAATCCACGTCGATATTATTAGCTGGAAAAGCCAATAATGCAGAAATGAAAATTATCAAATTAATTTCAGCTTTCAACCAAGGATGCAGAAATGAAAATTATCAAATTAATTTCAGCTTTCAACCAAGGAGATTAATGGTTTGTCTCAGAAGATATGCAAAAAATCTTTATTATTGCAGAAAAACTATTATCATTAGAAATTCAAAAGGAAAATGTTCGAAGAATTAATGCCAGTGGCATTGCTGGGAAATTATCAAATAAATTATCATCTGAAATAAAGCCTTCAGATGAAATAATTGGCAATATGCTTCTGTCAATTTTAGAAGGTTATTGCAAAATTGGAACATTTTCATTTGCCAAGGGTATTGTTGAAAGACATAAAAACTAAACATAAAAATTGATAAAGCAAAATCACTGAGGAAAGAAATAAAAAATACCGGTGCATCTGAACAGTAGTACATAACAGTATAATGGTATATAATGATATTATGGTATATTACAGAAACAATGTGTATGCAGGTGAATAGATAATTTTTACTTTATCGTATTTAGGTTGTTAACTGTTAAACACTGTATTTATGTATTAGAAATTTGAGAAAGTTAATAATATATATTAAATACCTAAGTACCTAAATACTTTGTCACATAAGTTTACCATGTACATATGTTCTTAGACGTGTTTCAGATGGTATAGGTTATGCATATCCAGTTGAAGTTATTTTTTCTAGTTTTGTATTCGTCCCTTCTTCCCATGGTCTTTTCTTGGCATACTTTCCTCTCGTATTTGCAGATGTATGTGAAACATGTCTTTGAATTCGTATGGTGTTGGCATTATAACCAAATTGCTGAATGTTGGGATTGTCAGATCTTGATCCTTGCCCTCTTTGATTTACAAAATAGTTTTCAAGGGAATCTTGACAAAACTGATCAGTGTGTACATAAACTTTACCAGTTCCACCACAAAGTACCAAGTTATCTGGAATCCCTGGTAGGTTAAACATTTTCAAAAAACATTTTCCCTCTGGAACTTTGATTGATTGAACAAATCGGAATGGAACGGAGTCAGGGAACGGGGGAACATTTAGTCACTTTTCCCCCGATAAGGTACTACCTTTATTTCTGATTTCGTCAAACATGTCTCTATTTCATTTGACATGAATGTTTTCACAAGCATATACTCTATACTATCTTTAGAAATCTGTTCTTGAAATTGCTTGTCCACTTCGTGCGTTCTACAAATTATATTGAGAGATTTTTTTCGCCATTCCATATCGATCTTTAGGGAAGGTATTTTGAAAATGCCAATTCCTTGCATTCCCGAGACGATCTGCTTTTGAGCAATTATTGTCAGGCATTTCGATTACAAATAGTGATTACAAATTTTATTGCTCTTATTATTTTCTTAACCTATCTTTTCATCTCATTCATCTTCGTTTCTGTTTGAAAAATATATTTTGCTTTACATTTTCTGTATGCTTTTGGTTCTATTTACAGAGATAGGAGATGATGTTTATTCATTTGAAATCCCTTCTATAAGTTTCAATAGTTATTTCGAAAGAGAGAAATAAGTATAAAATGTAAAATTCTCTTTATATTTTCTTGTAAAAAAGCATGCTTCAAATGAAGTGTGCACGGTCGCAACGAAATCATTGCATAATAATATATATCTTTGATGTATGGCGACTCTCCTAACCATTTCATTTCTTTTAACTATGGTTTCATGCTTAACATTCTAGATGTTTGATTTTGCTTATGAATATATAGGTAAACACTAGTACAATTAAAGAGCCGAAATAACGTCATTATTGTGACGTATAAATTTGCACTGATAATGATTCGATTACAAAAACGACGTGACTTCAACATAGAAAAAGTGTCGAAATTTCTTTAACGGGATTAAAGTTGTTACTGAGACACGTTGTGACGTTGAAACAGCATTAAAATGAGTTGTTAGAAACAATGTCACTGCCACGAAAGGTTTGTCGAAATTCTGTAAAGTAGCCAACCTTGATATTGAGACGTCCAAATAAGCGTCGAGATTTTGTATATCCACGTCGTATTTACCCAAATTGTGACTTTATATATAGGCGTGGTTCATAGATTAATGTTAGAAACCAGGAAGTGGATTGACACTGCTAGGTGTAACAAAAGGCTTGTATATTAAAATTAGCGCAACGCTTATAAAAATTCTGACAAGCGTGAAATGATATTATATTGACATTAAATGTTTCTCAGCAAAAAATTCTTATTTTTAGAATAACATTCTCTTATTTTCTAAAAAATGTTTAAATGCCAAGTTAAGTTATGGATAATTGTTAATAATAATTTTCTTTTCGTTTTACCATTTTAACCGACATTCAGTGGGGATCAAATTGATGTCGTCCTGCTCAGTGAATAATTTCTTCGATGACCTTGATCCACGAAATTTTCAAATAATAATACGCGTATCAGCAGCACGTACCGTATCATTGAGCATGCGCATTGATTGTGATTTGCAAATATGCGTATCAATAATTCTTTTCGCGTACCAAAAATAAAGTTGAATTGGATTTAACTTTTTTTTGCAATACCTGTATCACTGAAAAAGGTAACCAACCAAACTACTAAAATTTACCGTACTGTATTCTGCGCTGATATGCGTATCAAAAAAGTGAAGTGGAAATCCCGCTTTAAAACTAACTTCTAAAGCCTTTGAATTCTATTGTAAAAATCTTTTATATCGGCAATCCTTTGATATAAAGCGTGTCTCGCATTTCACTGGATTTTTGGTTTACATGAGTTTATACGAATCCTAATGTTTATACCATGATCTCCACAATATAAAAAAATATTCAGAAAATACTTTTCGTGACCTTCCTCTCAGAACCGATTGATTTTCTTGATTTTTGCGTTTCATGATGAGCTTATTCCAAATTCGATAAGTTCCCAAGCTTCCCACCTGCAGTTTTCCAGAAATCAAAGACCGAATTACAGATTATCGATTTTAATCGTGTGATTTCGATTTTTGACTTTAGCAATACACGAGGACATATATTAAGCCAAAATTGAAACCCAAACGGCTGTTCAAGATTTATCAATATGCTTTACACGTATTATAGCACGTATTATAATATTTATATTTTTTACCTGACGATGGAATAAATTCGAAAAGCTTAGTAACAAAATATTATTGTTTTTATTCGTTTTGATTTGGTTAATTGATACATTCATTTGATTAAAACATTTTCCATGTTTCTTTCAAAACACTTAGAAGAATGAATATTATTGAGAGCTTCTTCATATTGGTATCTGTAAATAAATTGGTTTCATTAAAATCAGAACCTCTAATGTGTATAAACCTTCATAAATACCTGTTAAAGAATGGAATCCAACTACACCATCAATGAAAGATTTTCCCCAAGGACCAGTCACATTGTTAACATGTATTCTGCGCTTCTTGTTTTGAGTACCAGTCGCAAAAAAGCACATCAGCGGTTAACTGTTGGACCGCATTCAAGAGAATGACAAATATATATCGGTATCTGGACTCCTAATAATAACATTTTGATATGAGGAAGCTGCATGGGAGCAGTGCAAGTATCGGCATTTTCATATCTTCATGGCCACTTCCAAAAATTAAAGAGTACAGGTGGAATATCATATATTGTCAATAGTGAAGTCTGATGATAAAAGTGGCCATCCATGTTTAATTTGCATGCAAACTTGGTGGAAAACAGAGTGGATAAAAATGAAATCTTTATTGTTTTCTACATCATTGTAAGTTTCTTGAGACAACGATGATTGTTGTGAGTCCTGTTGATGATGACAATATGGAGGACTTTTTTGGCTTCTGCCTTTCTAACAGTCTCACTGTTCCTCTTTTCTTTCCTTTTTCTGGCTGTTTTAATCTTAGTAAAATCCATGAAGTTCATTAAAATAATTTCAGGAAATTTGACAGCTTTCCTCCGCGGTACCGTTGCTTCAGATTCTTCATCTGTAATCTTAAGCCACTCTTCGCGTGAAGAAATAAATTTTTTGTAAGTTGTATCGGTCAAAGGTTTTAATTCACCTTCGGAATTAAGGAAATGCATTAAACAAGAATCTTTTACATCCACATGTCTACATTGGTACACTTAATTTTATATTTGTTTTTTACAAAGAGGAAAATTTACCGAATTTTTTTAAGACAGAGCACTCCAAAGAGTTTTGTTCTGTTTTTTTTATTATCATAAGTTATGAGGAAACTCGATAGAAATCGAGCTTCCTGTGAATCGTTTTATCCTGAAAAATTAAACATACATTTCTCAAAAACTGCAGGCGGAAATTTTGGGAACTTTATTAATTTTGTATATGCTCTAAATCACTTTTTATGAATGTATGTTCAGATCAGAGAGGGAGGTCACGAAATGACACAATTGAAGTATATGGATCGTGGTCTGGTCTGGAAATCTCAGAAATTGAAGAGATGTAAATTACATATAAATCTGCGATTTTCATTAGTACTTCAAAACTACTACTTAATGTTTTCAAGATGTTTGATGGGGTTAAAAGCGAGTTTTAACTTGATACATCATTTAGAAAAAATTTGCAACTTAAACAGATGCCGGGAAACTGCATGTAACTGTAAAAATTTAATAAACCGAGACGCACTTTATTTGAATAGATCACTGAAAGTTGTAAGTCCTTCTCTTATTATACGTCCATGTTGATTCAAATCAACCTTCCACAGATAACTCATTAGCCATTCGTTATAAGTACGTAAACCAAATAATCGATCATTTTTGGAAGAGGTGGTGCCCAGAATGTGTTACTGAGCTTAGAGAACATCACAAATGCCACGTTAAAAACTTACAAAAAACGGTTTGCAATATGGTCATATTATACAAATCCACGGCGAAAATTCTTCCCGTATCAAATTTAAAGTTGGAGTTATCGAGGATTTCAAACCCTCTCGAGACGATAACCGCAGAGTACCCACTGTACAGTATGTCCAAGACCGAAAGATTCTACGTTTAACACGACCCGTAAATCACTATATTAAGGTTTCCGTAAGCAAGAGCTAGTTGCTAAGTTGGCAAGCCAAATATCAAAAGCCTAGAGAAGAGCAGGAGAAAGAATGAAGATGAAACGGAACTACATTTCTCTGGCTTTATACCCACGAAAATTACAATTAAAAAATAACGAGTTCGAAATGCTGTTGAAATGCGAAAAATTTCTTGACGGGGGTTAAAGCTTTGAAATGAAGTTTTTATATATGGGGTTCGTTTACCCCCTTATATTTTCCGACATACCTGGACTACTTTAGTGTATGGAGGTAAGGTGTTTACCTTTCGTAGCAAAGATGGAAGATTTCCAAAATGTTCCAATCAGAAAATAAAAATCAACTGTGATGTGACAATTTTGGATATGCCAAAAGTTTACCACAATGCAAAAAAAATCACTTTTAAAAACTTATCATTTCTTGCCTTTTAAAAAATGGCAACTACCCCCTTATTTTATTCGACATACTTGGACATACTTCTTCACTAATTGTACGGTGGCCAGAAAAGCTATGGCCATTCAGCTCACCCAAAACTGCGAGTTTTTTCTCTCTAACCCATTTATGCCAAATGCACAAGTTAGTCGCAAAATCGTGAGCACGTGTATGCACAAAACTATATAAATAACAAGAAGGTGGCGTGAAACTTACATGACGCCTTAACGTACGAGCGTAATATGTATTATTATGCGGAATAATTAAGTTATGACCCCCGATAGAATTAGATTAAGAATAATGTAGCCATGAGGAAGAGTCAAACTTTCCGTGTCGTTGTTTAAAAAACGTACTTTGGAGAAAATCAAGTATGTCTGACGGACATACCCTGTATCCGCGCCTGAAACAACTAATGAAAACTCATCTTAAAACGAAATACCGTTCCTCTGGAATTCCTTTGTATTATGAAAAACTCCTAAACATTACTCAGGGTCAATGATGATGAAAATACTCCGTTATTGTTTTGAACAGTATATACTTGTATTAAATTAACAAATGACTAGGATCAATTTCATGAACAAATCGAATGTTTAATCATGTTCGAAATAATAAAAAAGAAAATTCGAAACTGTAACAGAAAAAAGTTGAAAACATTGAAAACATTTTTGAACAGTGTTTACATTTTCATTTCCATCGTTTATTTTCTTCAAGAAGAGAAAATTAATACAAAATACAGGTATTTGTTATATTCCATAACTAAAAAGCCTGTCCCTATATTGCCTTTAAATACCTCTTGGTTTGTGTGGTCGCATTTCTTCAGAAGTCTCTCCACTGACTTCACCATACTCTCTGTCATTCCGTTTGATTGTGGGTATCTTGGGCTACTGAAGGTGTGTTTGAACTGCCATGTCTAAGTAAATTGTGGGAAACTGCGGGAACTCTACTGACTTCCATTGTCTGTTACGAGCTCTTCTGGTGTTCCATGTCTCGAAAAGCAACCTTTCATAGTGTTGATGACAGTTGGTGAGTCTGCTCTTTGAGTTCGTATACTTCCGGCTAAAGCGTGTAATAATCTGCAATGATGATCCATTGTTTTCCTTCATAATCAAAAAGGTTGGACGCAATCTTCTCACATGGCTTTGTCGGTGTTGCATGTGATTCCAGCGGTTCTGGTGGATTTGATGGTAGGAGGTTTGCACAGGTCTTGCATTTTCTGACCATTTGTTCAATGTGATTGTTCATATTGGGCCAGTAGATGCAAGCACGTGACCTGCGTGTATCTTATGGAGCATATCTTTTCGCATGGTTGTCGGAGTCACTATTTTCTCACCTTTAAGTAGCAGACCTTTTAAAAAAGTCATCTTGTGGTGATCATTTTATAAAGAGGGAGCTAGTTGGCTACTTCATTCTTTGTTTTTCGCCACCACCACCCTTTTTATGTATTTTATGACCGTTCGCAGTGTTTGTCATTAGTGGTTTGTTTCTGGATCTCGGCTAATCTGTTCCCGGATAAAGGGATGTTAATGATAACTGCGTCAACATGTGTGGCTATCTTCTGCTCCGCTAATTCATCCTCAACAGTTGGTTGCTGATGTGGTACTCTGGATAGAGAGTATCCATCAACAAGATCTCTCCCACTGACATGGTTTGCGTGTACTTGGAATTTCATCAGTCTCATGCGCAGCCTTTGGATTTTCGGTGACATGTGGTGGAGTGGTTTGTTGTTGATATGGGTATCAGCGGTTTATGGTCGGTTTCAACCGTGATGTCGGATAAGCCATGTATGTATTTTCTAACATCCTCATCCTATCGCTAGCATCTCTACTTCGATTGGGTGATACTTGGTTTCTGCTGTGCCTATGTATCTTGATGCGTATGCGACTGGTTTCCGTTTGTCGGTGTGTTGTTGGTATAATATTGCACTGATACCATTTTTTCCGTTATGTATATCGTAATGTGCGAGAACAGGTTTTGTTGTCAGTGTTTGTTTTGTCCGTTCAAATGCTGTTTTTACAGCCAAGTGTTTTTGGTACTCAGTATGTCTCTGAGTGGTGCTGAGAGGTACTGAGAGGTGAATTTTGCTAACTCATTATGTTACAAAAATTCAGTTTTTTGGCAACAACAATTGAATGGCACCATTCTTTGGATTCGTCAACCTCCCTGATAACTCCAAGGTTCAGCACTCGATTAAGGTCTACTTTAAGCGATTGGAGCATTGGCAGGGCTACATATCTGGGTGCCGATATGTGGTACGGTGTGACTTTTCCCTTCATTTTCCCGTTGAATATCTATGGGAATTCCTTAACAAAGTCCCTGTGAGCTGTCGTGCTGTTTATCTGTAACAAGTTCATTGAAGGTATCGCTGGTTTTCCCAATAGTCTCTGGGTTATATTTGGGCATACATAGAATGTTTGTTGCGATATCTTAGATCGGATTGCGATATTGGTTGTCACATATCCTTTGCACTTTAATTTGCTGTTGGCTGGTCCGCAACAAAACACTTTTGTTTGTGGGCTTAATGTCATTTTCTTCTTGGAGGTAGTCTACGCCGTGACAAGGCTTGAATTGATACCTTTAGTTCCTTTTTCTCCGTTCTTAGTTGATTCATCCCTTCCTCTGCTTTTTCAGCTACGCGACACATCTCTTCTGCTTTGGTAAGCGTTAAATTTGCGTCTGCAAGAAGTTTTTGGCGTGTGCGATCGTTCTTTATGCCACCCACTATCCTGTCTCGTAATAGAGATGGGTAACACTGTACGCAAAAGTTACAGTTTTTGCTCATAACTTTTATGTTGGTCCTGCTAGCAGTGCTATGTTATATTTCATAACTAAAAAGCGTGTCCCTATATTGCCGGGACCGACGTTAGTAAACACAAAAGTAAGATGGCGGGTATGCCACGCCTCGTTAATGTACTATATACAACAGAAACATCACAGAACTTTACTAGAAGTTCTAGTAAAATGTCCTCCTGGAGCAGAATTTACAGTACGAATAAAATATTCTCGGTGATTTTCTCATTACGAATAAAATATTCTCTGTGGTTTTCTCATTTCAGAAGCTGTGTTTTATAGCCACAAAAATAAAAAATAAAAAATTAACGAGTTCAAAATGCCGTTCAAAAATGAAACACCTAAAACGAATATACATTTGCATTATGAAAAACTGTTCAAACGATCACTGAATATATTTTACTCTTTTTGTTGAACTTCTCGTTTGATGGGAAAATGTTGTAGTTGTTTATTATTTATTTCCGTAGCCGTCTCGTAATATTTCGTAACATAACGTGATTGGTTAAACTCATTTCGTTTCAATTTTAATGAAGCTGTTTGGTTGATATTACTTATGTTCAACTTTTAAAATGTTGAAATCGTCAAATCCAATAATTTGAATTGGAAATCTGTTGATACACGATCAAACTTTCAGTATTCACAGTTCTCAGCCACAACATGAATTTATTCGTTAAATTTCTATGGTTAATTTACTCGACCGCCGAACAGTGAATCCACATTCCTCGATTTATGCACTGTGTTATGTATATTTTTCTATATTCACTCGTTCTTGCTTTCACAACGTAATTCCGTGCATTGTATGATATCACGTATCATAATGGGAAAATCGGGATAAAAAACGAAAATGAATTTGATTAAAAAATCCTGAACTAATGGTATGCTCGAATAAGTCAACACAAAAAAGTATGGAGACAGTCATTATATATTATCATCATATGCTCGCATGTAATCTTCAGGTCCATTAAAAATATACTTTCCTCAAAGAGTTTGACAATTATTTAGGTTTCCAAAAACCATGCTTTTGAACTGGAAAACAAAACAAAACGTGTGTGCATGGATACATTAGACGTTCATAAAAAATTTCAAATATTTCATAATACAATAATAACTACTCAAGAATTTAGCATCTAACTATCTGACATTTTTCAAATACTTTTCCATACAGGCATCTTGCAGTTTTATTTTAAATTCTCAATCGAATTTTATTTTGTTCCCATCTTGAGAGATTTGCATCTAATAGATTGCATCAAAGTTACGTCAGTTGTTTTGTTTTATTTTTTCGCTGAGTCACAATTAACTTGAGCATTCGAGTTTATTCCCTAAGTAACGACAAATGATTGCAATTCTTCGGCAATGATAATTGAGATTACAATTTCCTCTTGCTTACCCAAATGAAGGTTGATCTTCCTGAATTAAAAATGGCGCAATTGGCATTTTTGCCTATCATTTCTTTGTATGGTGTCAACGCTTTTATGTAAGTGTGTGTGCGAGAGTGCTTATTCCGTCACCTGATTATGTAATTGAATTAAAATCTTACTGTAAGGATAGGAATTTAATTAAGATAGTAAGCAAAAATGAACATATTTCACATTCTGATAACAATACTTCTAAAATTAGTCACAAGCACAGTCGGCCTATTCCTTTTTATGTATTTTTTTGTCTGCCTAGTAAAATTATTGAAATAATTGAAAAGTTCAAGAGAGCAGTTCAGATGTCAAAATGGGATGTATACTCATTGATAATGGAAGAAGAAACGTCTATGATTTGAGCTTACAGATATTATTTATTAAGATTGTTATTCGGTAATAATTGATGGATGAACCTGATTTTTTTGGTGTACAGTATAAAAAGGTGTTTTATAAAAAAGAATGTGTATAAGTGACATAATTAGACTGCTTTTTGTTTCTACTGTATAATATATTAGTTTATAATTATTTGAAATGAAAACAGGGAAAACTTAAATACTTCCCAGGAAAGAGAACGTTAAAGTCAAAATCTTTGACTTCAACCTTCAGCTTTGTTCATTTCTTCACGATTATCTAGCATGTTCTTATTTTTGAAAAAAACATTTCAGTTGCTCCCATAAAAAAATCATATTAAGTAAATATTCATATTTATACGTGTGAATTTATAATAACTCTCACAATTACTGCAAATGGTCCTTTGACAAGCATTTATTTAGGGAGAAATCACCTGCCTGATAACGTGTTAATTTACAGGTAAGCCATTACATCACGGTACTTTTATTCTGTGACAGAAACTTTGAAGGGACATGCCAGCAGATGTTAACGGAGAAGAAGGAGTTCTCAATTTCATCAAAACTCAAAACAAAAGTTTACTGTCATTTCTCAACATATTTTGAATATATTAGTGAAGAAGCAATCCGATAGCTACCCATCTCCAATCAACACAAAGTATACTTTTGCGAATTTGTTCGAAAGATGGCGGCATGTCGAAATTTGACCTCCCAATAATTACAATAAAGCCCAGCCTACACCGTCTAACTTTTGAACAGTGAATAGTGTACGCTGATCAATCTCACCAACACCATCAAAATTCTCCTCTTTTTACTTAATTGGAATGTGAAATAGGTAGGGAGAAACTCTATTTCCATCGAAGTTTTTCCTAAGATAAATAACGTATGTTTAAAGGCGGGCTTCCACTTCGCGTATTTGGACACGTGATTTCGCGCTTCTACGTTTTTCTGGGATTTTTTTTGTTTTTTTGCATGATCGATTATTGTGCAACTTATCTGGTCGTGGCAGTCGGTTTTGCTTTAGTGGAAACCCGCTGTTAAGAAAACTTGGTTATTTTAGAACATCAAAAACTTGTGGTTCAATTTTATTTGAGACAGGTCATTAATGAAGTACACTTCTCATTTTTTTTAAACTAATTTCTTTCAAACATGCTACATCACCAGTATCAATTTCTTCTGTCGTCTGAAAAAAATGGTGGTTTTTAACAAATTTTGAAATGTTTTTCAAAGTGTCTTTTTGTAAATAGTTTCAAATAAAACTCATTAGAAAGTGCTTCTGTGTAATAATAGACTAATTATGATAAACTAATAGCTAATTGTGAAAAGACTGTCTTATTTTGTTTCCAATTATGATGAAATGCATGGTCAAAAAGCTTATCAAATCCTGCAATTTCAATAGTTTAGAAATCATATGAATTTGCCATTTTCAACTTTAAAACACATTTTTAGTGGAGTGCGTCATAATAAGGAAATACCTTTCTGTGATATACTCTAGGGCGATGTCTAAGATTTGTGACAAATGCTTAAATCGATTTCAATGGTACTTTTATATTGTGTGAAAACAAGGGTTATCTGTGATTGCTCAAAAAGTGAAGTGAGCATGCCAGCTCTTCCGGAATTATCGGCCAACATGAATAGTATTCTCACGCATCACGATTAATATTTCGTTTCGATGTTAATATTTCAGAGTAGCAGCGGTGAACTAAACATGTGGTGAAGTTGATGAGAAATTGAGAATGATTAGGTAGTGAAACTAGCACACGATCATACTACGCGGTTGGCAAAGATATCAGTGTTAATTAAACATATGTGATACATAAGTTTCATCTTGTATTTCTTTATAAGTTTGACTAGCAAGATGCGATCATTACTAGTTTGCGTTCAAAACTTTTGTCCGGGTTAACCAGAACATAGTTGCGTTTTGCCTCGTTCTTTCAAACGAAAATTAGAGACTTTCAGTCACTTTAGACAAACACGCGCTTCTTCTTGCATTCATCATTTGTAGCTGTCTATATTTTTTGGTATGTCTACCAGAGAGAGAGATAAATAAATAGCATTTCATTTTATCTTTAGTTATTTAGTTATTTTACTAATTTACCTTATCTCCTCTTTTATTTATTTATTTATTCCATTTTTTGGAATTTCTACTTGCATAAAAATGTTTAAGGTCATTTTATCAGGTGAGAGGAAAATTTTGAACTTTTCACATTGCTTATTTCATGACAAATTTTGTCCTCTTTGTTAAATGCAACACGTGCAAAACAATGATGTTGATTTTTAGGAAGCTTATGATAAACATTTATTATCAAAACAGACTTACAAAACTTTCAACAGAAATATGATGTCTTTGTCATGTGGCATTGCAAGAAAAGCACTTTGAAAACTACATAACTGAAAAAAAAACCAGAATCCATTCAGTTCAGTCAATTTCAAAAAAAGTGAACTTGTAACAGCATGAACAGACTTTTTCTGTTTCTCTTTAAACTTCCATTCATTCATATGATATTTCGCAAATTGTTTTAGAATAATATTCGTTTTGTAGATGATAAAAGTGTAGTGTAAACACAACTTAAATATAACACAATGTATAGTAAGAATAACAACATGGTTGTGTTCAGCGGTTTTTTAAAGAAATCGACGTCATAAGAGCATACTGTGAAACGTTGAGTTCTTGAAGAAATTGAAAATATACGTAAAAAAATATAACTCTGAGATTTAAAAACTCAAAATATGACATAAAAACTTGTTAAGTACTTTTGTAATATAAAAGTATCTTGTGGTAGGTGTGATGGAAAATGTTTTGAATGGTGGCTATACACAATTCGAAAACTTCGACTAAAATCATTGTAAAATTGTTGGAAAGAGTATGTAGTTACTTATCGTTATAAATGATGTTAAGGTAACTTTTGACAAAAGCTGTTAAAAAAATCGGAAATTTTCGTAATTGGAGGTGAAAAATTCGTTAAACGAGTTCCAAAACGTCACAAGTATTTTGAAGACTTTGATCAAACGCGTTGTAAACAAATATCCAATCCTCGAAAATTGTTAACTCCACAAGTTCTCATGTCTACGATAGAAAACGTGTTTCATGTTCTGCATATTTTACAGGAATCAAGAAGAGTTTAAATTGTCAATTTTCTGTTTAATCAACGATATAGATGGAGAAATCCATGAGAGAATTTGTAAACTAACGCGTAACCGCAAGGTGATTATAGCAGCTTCATTCATTATTTTTATTTTCGTAGTAGACAAAAACATTAAAACCAAGTATGAGCCCTTTTGCAAAGCTGATAATTTTCCATGCGTGCTTCTGTTGCATACTCGTTAGAGATACCAAGTCACAAATTATAAAAGTACAAGCACACAGATGGGACAACTTAGATCACGATTCTTCTAAAAGAAATATTCGTAGCATAAGAATTGGTGGAGTAATCTCAATAAATCCATCCACGTTGATTACAGGTATGAGTGCATTTTGTATATTTTACTAGCTATCAATTGTTTGAATGACCATTCCCAAATAGGTACTGTTCAAGAGGAACTTTGCTGAATAACTCATCTTCTGAGAATAGTTCCTGACTTTTTCCTTTCAATAATGACAATATAGAGTTCGTGTGCTACTTATTAACAGGGATCCATTTGTGGTATGTTCATCAATATTTATGCCATTAGATGATTTAAATTTTCCAGATATGTCCTCAGTTTACACAGTCTTTCCCATCTTTTCCCAGTACATTGCTTTTATGCAGTTAGGGAAAACTCATTAGAAAAATAGCTTCAAAATCATATATAAACTTTGTCTTAAAACATAGATCAAGATGGTACCATTCATAACAAATTCACTAACAAATATAGACGAAACTGAAATTTATGTTTATGAAGAAAAAATAACTAGCATACTTAGCTAGTTGAAATGAATGTGTAACATTTATGAAATAGGACCGACTGATTATACACAAACAGATGCTAATACCCTCACTGGGATAAACAGGATGCAATCGTTATTTGAGAGGTTCATTTTATAGCATAAAAAAATTCAGCTTATTTTCAAATGTAACGAAAAACGACCTTTGAAAAACGACCGTTAATTATCGTTTTAGAGATAACATTCGATATTGAATAAGTGATGATCATTTTTGTCGATATTTTCTGCCAACGTTTTTTTTAATTATTATTACTATTTTATTATTTCGGCTGGACTTGAAATGAAAGTCGGTTTTTAAAAAGGCTTTTAATAGGTACTAATGAACTATGAGTAGTTTAATTTTCATCATCAAGCATAAAACAAAACCACTCTGGAGACTCTTTATTTAACACTTTTTAATATTCCATTGCTTCTAGACACTTCCCACAGATGTTCACTTAATGTGTAATACACTGACAGTAATGTTGCCATGTAATATTTCTATTAACATTTTCCAGATTTCTACTTGTTCTAACATGGTAGTTTACATT
Source organism: Turritopsis rubra (assembly GCA_039566895.2). Lineage (NCBI taxonomy): Eukaryota > Metazoa > Cnidaria > Hydrozoa > Anthoathecata > Oceaniidae > Turritopsis > Turritopsis rubra. The sequence continues at coordinate 8,749,764 of CM077620.1, forward strand.
TAATTATACATAAATTTGTTTATAAAAGCAACTCGTTGTTTGGGTATTTTGTGAAACGTCATATTTGTCTGATAGATTATTAAAATTGGTACACAGCGTTCATGTTGATGTTCCATTTTACACTCTGGTAAGATAGTTTTGAAACACTTTATAATGTAAAGACTCCTCCTTTGTAACGCATAATACTAAAAAGTAATATCTCAGTTCATGTTTTGGAGCTTGAGTTGAGATTAAGAGTGCTTTCTAACATGATATGGATATATAATCCTTTAAATACAAATGTTCTGAGGTGACATAATTAATGGAAAAACAACTCAGACTGCAAATCTACTCAGATCAGAAAACTGTCGCATAGTTTTAGATCCGAGACCGTGAATATTTTGTTATTTCCGAAAGTAATAAATGAAAAACCTTCATGCTACATACTTATTCAATCATGCGCACCGAATTTATGTAAAAATAACATTGGTTAAAAAATTTTGCAAATGTTTAATCCCACTTATCGCTATCAAAAATTCGCCTGAATTCATTTTGAAGGAAAACAATGTTGGAAAATATAAGGTGGCTAATGTTTCGATCACTTTGTTTTCGTTGCTACCAGTTATGTAAGTGACACTCTTTAACCATCACCGCCTTAAATTTCATCTCAAAACGAATGAAAACACAATATTTTAGCGGAAACAATAGACATCTGTCAACTTCCCCATCTTTTCACTTAAGGCATACTTAAACGGTTCTCAAAATTTCACTTGCATTTTATCATTATAAACTAAACAAATTGTATTTTGTAGAGTAACCCAAGGCTTTGGATACTCAAAAAGACATTATATTTGTTTTATTTCACAAATATTGTAATTGGAACTTTGAAGTGCAAACAAAACATAAAACAGATCCAAATGATGACGAGGCTCCAGATTTCGTTTTCAATTTTTATTCATAAGCGTTGCTTTGTTGATTCTAATGTCTTCTATCATATCATCACAGATAAGGGCATCTAATACACCTTTTCCAAATTACTGTTTAAACACCATGTTAATGCTTAGTTATCAAGTTTCGCCTCGTTTCTATGCATTGTATTGTTTTACAAATTACATGGTGTTATTCCCAAGCAATAGTCACTTGTTATTCCAATTTTCGGGTAGAATAATTAAAAGCAATTAAGATCTTAAAAACGAGGCCATTCTTGTTGACTAGGCCATAATGGTTTAAACAGAAATTCGGGAAAGGTCTATTATGCACGAATATATTTTTTAAATATTTGTTGTGCAATTGAAAACTTTCTATTGCTAACATAACTATGAAAACGTGTCCTAGGAAATTTCGGTTGAAGGTTATGATATGATACTAACCTGGACCGTTTCTTGAATACTTAGAAAAATCTGTACTAGCACAATTACGTCCATAGTCAGTTTTAGCTACAGTTTAGAACCATGTAGGTATTTCTGCCGTGTATGCTTGGTGTTTGGAATTTCCTATTCGTTACTTTAAACCTAAATGTTCACTTGTTTTAAAGATGTTTTTTGATAAAAATCAATGGAAAGTCTCAGACAGAAAAGTCAACAAGAAATATTAATAGATTCTTTTATTTACTTTTATTGTTATGCAGGCAAGGGAAATACAAACAGTATTTATTCTAACATCACCCCGATAGTTTTGAAAACAATTGAATGTACTATTAGTTTATCGAAGGTCAAACGTGTCGTGGTGTGGTGTCTTGAAAAGAAATAAATAGACTTTTCATCAAAAAGTTTTCATGTTTCTTTATCTATCGTCATTTCCTGTTTCATTCATTCCCACCATATTTTATGTGTTCCGTTCGTAATCAGAATATCACTCGGTAAGACATTTTCAAAAGAAAGCTTTTCGTACTTTTTATTTTGCCTGTTTAACTGCTTAATTCATCTACAGGTGAATAATATTTTTCTCACAATGTAATTAATAGTTTTTCTCATAAAAATCGTATTCTTTTAGGCAGCAAAACCAGGTTTTTTAATGCGAAAAATTCGCCAGTGAAAACTTTGCAGCACACTATTGTGGGTTACTAATTGTGTAATGTCCATTGTATGGTAGCGAACTGGTAAAAAATAATCCCACATTTTGGAAGAGAACAAAACAAAAAAGTCAGTGTTTTTCTGATATTGATAAATTCACTTCCACATTACTTAAAATTGTGGCAACTGTAGTGAAGCTATATGTTTACTGTAAAGCAAAGCTGTATTGACTATATTTTCTCAGGCCCTTAGGGTTATGTCATTGGCGATGTTGAAGACGTTGCCAGTTGCCAGTTGCCATAATCTTTTTTTATTATTGGGCATTTCTGTGCTTTTAATTTTAAGTGTTGTGACGTCAATAATACCACAGGCTTCATGATCAAAATTTTGTTGATTTTTAGAAAGAAAGGAAATTGGCTGCAAGAAAATAGTTATACGAACGTACTTAGGGAATGGAAAGAGAAATTGCACTAGTATGAAGCCCGTGAAATTTTCTTTTTGCAGTGGTGATTGCCCACCGCCATATATATTAAATCAACCAGTAACAAACTTAGACAGGCTGATACGTGATTCAAGTCCTAAGTACAAGTGTGTAGCTGAAAGGTTCGTTAAACGAAAAGTGAAAGTGCGTTGTGCAGATGATGGAACCATTACTCAATACAAAGTGGAAATAGCAAAAACTTGTAAATGTATAGAAGACAAGAATTTGTGAATTCTATGGGTCACAAAATATTATTTATGAGAAAAATACGCCTTCATCAGGATAACAAAAATTGCATCTGTGGTTTCGCTTACCAGAAAAGATGAGAGAATGAAGAATAAGCAATACAGTATCGAATGCGTTGCGAAAACAAATGGAAAATTAAAATGTAGCCGATTTAGCAACAAACGTGTCAGTCTCGTTACCATGAACATAATAGATAAAGGAGAGGGTTAATGGAGGGCTCTGGCCGCTTGTTAGACTCATCATTTGTAGTCTTTAGATAAAAAACATAAAGAGGTATTTTAAACGATTTAATATGGCGACTGACGTAAAATTCCAACTTCCTTCCCATGGCATTTGAATAACATTGGGAAGAGGTTGGTATTTCTAATTTATTTATTTGAGATGAAGAGAAATAATGCTGTGATGACTTTCCTGTGTATGGGATGTATTATTAAATTGACGAGATACAGTCCTTCGTATCATTCTATTCGTCCCTTGATTCATATATCCAACCAATAGTTACTACATCTTATTGCAAAATTTGCAACAAAAATGACATCTCATAATTTATGCCTGGAATTTGAATAACTACACGCTTTTTTTATAAGCACCCTAGGGTTCAAATCAAAAACGTCTTCGCTGTCCCTTCTCTGCCTTCTCTCTTAAGTTAAGGTATAGGTAGAAGGTGGTTTTGGACGTTTAGAGGATATATACTCTGATTTCTTGATATGTCAAATGAGCCCCACTTAAGCACCAAAGTATGCTCAAAATAGGAAAAAAGTAAGCACCAATGAATAAGCCAGGTTGAGTTATACTGGTGCTTATAAAAGAACGTGTAATGCTTTTTCATCTGCAGCAATTCTTTAACATAATTTTTATCATAATTTTTTATGCAAAAAACATTCTCTACATGAACCAATTTGACACACTAAGTGAGTAAACTTTAACGTTGAAGTTTGCAATAGTGTAATAGGGACAGTCATTTTGCATTGTGACTACCCCTTCCTTTTCCTAACCCACCACTTCCTTCAGTTTCAATTTTCTTTTTTGCCCTGATTCAAAGAAAAACATCACTTAAATTTCCTTATCACAACGACATTGCTTACAAATAGCCCGATACGAGTGTAACAATGCAGTTGCTTTTAGAGTTGTATGTGGGTTATGGAAACGGTCAATTTGTCATGTAAATAATTTTATAGTAAGGCACATAAATATAGGGATCGCACTTGTCTGATTATAAGTTTTCTGAAACTTTAATTCCGCTTATTTCTTTTGTTTTTATTATTATTGCTTCTGTTTTATTTTTTAGTACATTATATGTTCCTTGTTGTTTTTTGTTTCTTTTTGTTATCTTTTATAAAATATGAGTTTTTACGTTCAATTGATAAAAAAAAACTTTGAACAGCAGTTAAAATGACAGATACACCATGTTATATGGACCTAATGCAATAGAAAGTATTAGTTAAAATGACAAAATAATATACTTTCGTGAACCAGCAACAGAGCGTAAATGATGATGAAATCCCATGCTTTTGGCAATGATGCATCAGCTGCTGATTAACGAAATGCATTTATTATTTGTTCATGCTCTTGTGTGACTTCGTTTTTGAAGTATCAATAATCCTTCTTACAGGGGTTTCGTGGCCTGTCACATTATCGTTAATGTTTGGTCACATTAGAATCACGATTAGTTCACGGTTTTCATTTTTTTATCAAAAAATAGTGGGAGAAATGAACATCTTGACTGGAAATAGGAAGTATTTTTAGCAAATGCAATCTTCATTTTAATCTCTGATTACAATGTAACTATGCACAACGACTGTAGATGCGATTTTGTATGTATTCCCTACGACAGCAGATATAAAATTCTTTCCTCGATTTAACAGTTTTTCTACTATGTAGAAATTCATTGAAATATCCAACTTTTGTCTCATGTCCTTATTTCTAACCTTGGCAAATACAGATCCTTTTGAAAACTTACCAATGAAACCTTCAAATCATAACTTCCTGGATGACAATAATCAAAATTCTTTAATCAGGTGGCTATTAGATATCAGCATAAGCTCAAAAGTAAAATAATACTGACGAACAGAATCTAGGAAAATAGCTATTAAAAATTTAATTGTGCAGGGTTTTATGATGTCAAAATACAAAATACATTGCAGAGTTGATAAAATAGCAATCTAAGTAAAATAACTATAAACTTCCTCACGTTCTTTGAATTTTGGCATTATAGGCCTTCCACAATACAAACTAGAAGCCCTTAGGCCTGAACAATTTCTGCTTCAGTGTTCAAACAACTTCGACTATGTTTCTCTGATCTCTTGCAGAAACACTAATGAAATCAAATTAAATCAAATTAGTACTTGTTGACAAAGTTTTCACCAGAAATGCGAGAAAGGTCCATTCGTCTGATCAATCAAGAAGAAAAAAATAAACGATTTTTGGAATGGAATATTTTGGAGAATATTAGCAAATAAAAATGGACTTAACTCAGTGATTGAATGCTGTTTTGGTTATAAGACTTCTAACTTGATATTTTAATGAAAAATGTTTTTAAAATGAGCTTTTGTAAATCTAATGTAATGGAGAACCTAAATATTTAGGTCTATTTTTTATCATTACAAGTAAACATACAACCCGGAGTCCGAAATATTGCATCCGATTGATTTCCGAAAACGACGAAAAACTGTTAGATAGACGATAGATAGAATGTGTAAACCAAATAATTTCCTTCGCTTGCGCGCGCGGAAATTGAATTATACTTGCAAATTCATCTCAAAAAATATATACCTCAATCGGCGAACGGCTAAGTAAAAGAAATATAAAGCATTTTTCATGAACTTTTTCAGTAAATATTTTCTGGATTATTATATAAAAATATACAATATTATAAATATGACATTTACATAATCTGTTTTAACAATAACCGTATTTGAAGAATTCGCTACAAAATGCAATGAATTTAAAAAGGTATGCAATTTCATGTGTTATATAAACGCAAGAATAAAGATTTATTTCAAACATACTTAAACGTATGAATTATCAAGATCGAGTTTGGAAGTGCTATCACATCCTAGAAGGTTTAATTTAATGATATTAAAAAAAATTCAATTGATACAAATTATTCAAACATTTCTATAAAAGGTACTGTATTATCAAACAGCAAATTTAATAATCCATACCACCACATAAGTGCATGAAAACTTACCAGGGGAACCAAATTCAAACTATCAAATCATACGGAAAAAAATATATGGGAAAACGTTAAACTTTCAACAAGTAGCTTGATTTTTAAGACTACTAATCTTCGATAACGTCTTGTAATGAAGCCGCAATCTTTAAACTACATTAAACTCGGAAAATCTATTCTGCATTTTGTTTTGTTTAAATGATAACACCAGATCTGAGTAGGTGGTGCTTAAATTAATACAAACTTTCTCTGTAGTTTTGAAAGTCCATTTTCTCACAAGAATTATCAAAATGACTTCCTCAGATTTCAACTAATTAGGGATTTTCTTTACCATCCAACATGTCAAGAAACGTATAAAAGCCGCTTGACTTTAACTAATCGATTGATCAAAATAATGACCAGCTATCTATAAAAATACTGGTGGAAAAGTTTTTCGTAATAATATTGAAAAAGGATAAAAAAATATTCATTTTAAAATAACTTTAAATAACATATAGAAAAATAATTATTTAATTTGGTCGAAAAATAAATGCTGTAAAGTCCTGGTTACTTTTCATGATTTCTTTCGAGGATTCCACCTGACAACCATCCAAAAATCCTTCATTTACAATTTCTGATAACTTCAAAACAACTTCACCATCAACTTTTAATCTTGAAAAAGGGTCATATCTAAGAATAAAGATAAGTAGGAAGGTGCTTTTCAGCTCGAGAAAGTCCAGTCGAAATTCAATTTGTTTACGTATAACTGCTCGGGCTGGTCGCCTGTAACCAGGGTTTCTGTATGTTCGAAAACGGTACGCCGATATCTGGACGTCAACATAAGATTCAGATGAACCGGGTTTACTTTTTAATTTTCCATCTAGGTGTTTAATAATGACTTTAAGAATAGATCTAAATTGGAAAACGTAACCGAAAATTTCTCAATCAGTCCAATTAAATGATTTCGTGAAACTTTGAGAATTAAACAAAAACTTTTTATATTGTCACCTTGTTTTATCATACTGCAATAGTAGCTTCATATGTGGTTTGTTTTTAAGAGACTGTTGTTTAGGGTATATGGGTTGGCGCATTTTCTCCAAGCTTCCATTTGAACTACTCAGCTCCTAAAAACAGTAATGTATTTAAGCTGTAATGTAGTCAGCATTGAGAAAAAAGTGGAATCACAAAAGGAAACACTGGAAATTTTCAGTCATATTGTTCATTTACACACCAAAAAATCCATTCCCTTTAAAGATTAAACTTCCTTATAAAGGCTTCAACTTAGTTGATAAATAAAGATAAGAGTACACAGCAACATGTTAGATTTGATGTGCTTTTCTCACAATTTTGAAAATATTTCGAATTCCTAATTTTTTGAGTTCCAAATGAGGCTGATACAGTCATAATGCAAGAACCATAATACATTCATCACACATCTTTCTTAGTATCATGCATTAAATTCACTTTATTTCTAGCTGGGTAGAACAGAATATCTGAACTCAATTCTCGGCAGTTTTCAAATAAACCAAGAAAATCCCACCTCATTTGAGCTTTACAATATTATAATATTCCTATCACATTTTGGGATCTAAACAGATCAAATTATATAAATGAATAGGATCAAACCTTGACATCTGGTTGAACAAGTGTGACATCCACTTCTTGTTTTCCTTGTACACCATCCAATAAATCAATACTATGACAGTCGTTGATGTCTGTGTTTAAGAATTCCTTAGGTTCCGATGCACTTGACAAATCAGTACTTTCTTTTGAACCAGAATTATTTGAGAGGAGTTCCTGCTGCTCATACAGCAGGCCTTGATCTTCTGACTTAACATGCAGTTTGTATATCTTATACAAAATAAAGAACAGAAGCGAGATGACAACAACAAGAACTGCAATAATGACAGCAAAATAATATTTCATGGTCTGTCACATCATTTAACTGAAGTCAGATTTCATGGTCTGTCACATCATTTAACTGAAGTCAGATCTAAAACAGAAAACAATTCGACAATTTTCTTTCTTCCTAGGATAAGGTTATAATGCTCTTGCTAACTCAAAGCTGGCTCTTTGTTTATTTCTCCTGAGTTGTTCTCAAGTACAAGATGGCTGAAATCTAATTCATATTAGTGATTGATATGATATATACCATTCTCAGTCTTCAAAAACATATAAAAAAGGTTAGAAAAAAACAGGAGAAAATAACTTTCCCTCAGTTACTTGAAATTACAAACCTTCTGAGGCATGAGAATTTTTTGATGTTCCCAATGCCAATATGCCAACAATCTCATGAAATAATATTTCTATAATCTGAATGTACAAAAATATAGCTTCTCATATAATGAAACGTTTATTAAAGTTTTTTGATTATTTAACATTCCTGAAGATAAAAAACAAAATTTCAATCAATTGATTTTGATGCTAGTTCTTTAGAAATAGATAGAAAATCACTTAACAGTATTTTAAAGAAATAGAGATATCTTTATTCCATTAATAATTTGTCCTTATAACTCTATAGCAACAAACTTCTATTGACAATCTAAACAGCTTGAATTACTAATTACAAGTTATTGCGTGGACTTCCTATCAAACAAAATGTTGTAAGATGAAATGGCTAATTGTATTTTGTTTCCTGTTTCATTATGCTAAATTTAAGAAAATATCACGCAAATGATTAAATAAAATGTATAACATTATATATAACAGATTTAAATAGTAGAACACACCCTTGGGTTCTCTTCTAAAAATATACAAACTATAAGTAAAGGACAAACACTCATCAAATTCAAAATTGTTAGGCTGAGACATGTTCGATAAAATTCATTGCAACATAACAAATTAATAATTATAATATACAAATAAAGAATTAGAGAATCTGCTAGAAGTCCTTTTAATGTAACAAAGTTTCACGGTGGAAAGGTAAAAAAAACAGTGAATTTCACAGAATTTATTTTCGCGGTCAGGTTGTTTTTGTAAATTTCGCGGAATTTATTTTCGGCATTGAAATGTTTTGAAAAGCGAACGTGTGATTAATAGTGAAATAACTCACCTAAAATGTATATATTTTTGGTGAGAAATTAGCAATTAATCTTCAAATAATTCGAAGGCATTTCGAAGATTACTGGTTAATTATCGGTTATTTTGATGTTAATCTTTAAAGCAAAGGATGTTTGTACAATGAAAAAACAGTGATGTCTTTCTTTTTTACTCCTGCATTAGCTTAATACAAAGATAAAAATAAAATTTGAATTTCGCGGAACAAATTACGTGACTGAGCATATTATATCAATAAATTTCGCCATTAAGGGCCAAAAACGGCAAAATAAATTCTGCAAAAATTGGTTCAGTGAAAAATTTATGGTCATTTAAGGACATTTTATTAATATGTGTGCCCCAAATAAGTAATCCGATAATGTCAATGTCAAGAAGTTTTGAAATATCAAAAAATGTCTGGACCTTGTATTTCACAATAAGCCATCAACCTGTAAAGTCATAACTTGTCAGATCATAGCACACAAAAGAAGGCCCACTAGATTTTTATTGAAACTGTCTCAATTTATGGGTAGAATCAAAATAGCTTGGATGCCCATCTGGCAACTGTGTCATTCCCCATTTTTTGGATGGAAATTTCGAGAAAACAAAAGTTACACCATTTGTAGACCATTAAAAAACTAGGAAAAAATACTATAAGACCATAAAAAATTAACAAAAACCTTTGAAGTTATATAGTGAATCTCATATGTTATAAAGTGATCTTGTTATTGCGGTTCTCAAATCACTATGACGTCATCAACTAAATCTATAAAGAAACTAACGTTCAGTCCCGTGTGTTAACAATTGTGAAACTAAAGAATGAGACTACAGTATAAGCCTAGAATTGAAATTTTTTTTATCACAAATATTTTTTTCTCCAAGTTTATGTTATCATTAAGCACTCTTCATTAAGTTAAATTGGAATGATGAATGTCAGCGTAGAATCTATAAAATAGTCTGCTCCACGGCGGACAGGTCAAACAAGGTCGGATACAAAGTCTTGACGATTACCTATACTAAGAAGATAATGGTATAAAAAGGTTGGTGCCAAAACAAAGAAAACTTGAACTTTACTTCAACCTTTCTTTCTTTGTGTTGGGCATACAGCAAGTTCAAGAAAGGCGTGAGATTGCTTTTCAAAACCGTGAGAGTGTGAGATTTGACGAAAAAAACATGAGTCTCACTATTGGGTCAAATTGAAGCCCAAATTGGTTTATCTCTAAATTGTTTTGAAAATTGATTTGTCGAGAAAATAGTCAGGGAGCTATGGTCAAAAAAATTGTTTATGTTTGCAAATGATGTGTACATTCTAAAGACAACGGGAAACACTTCTATAAAACTTAAGAAATATAAAAAATCTTGCTGGCTATCATGAATTTCCTTTACAGCTTGTCCCAGGTCAAAAACATTATATACCTGAACGCGAGCATCTGGCACAGATCAGTCCGCCATGATTATGTCTTCTCGAAAAGAAAATCGAATGTTTTTATATTTTAACAGGGGGTAATTATGACTTTTTATGGTAAATTCAATAGCAATTCAATAAAAGTAGTAGATTTTCTTATGATCAAATCCACATAAAATAATAATGAAGCAAAATTGTGAACTGTTTTAAGAAAAAATCGAACACAAAATCGAACACAATTATAGAATGTCTTATGAAAATTTAACCTCCCCGTCTGTTAAGTGCGGATTTTGAAGCTCCTTTTCCATGTAACCAAATCTAATCGAATCCAAGCGCGGGAACAAGTTTGCTGGTCTTGTTGACCTCGTTGAGCAACGAGCGAAAATACTAAGGGTCAAGTTTTACGATTAAGTTTATCGCCCAAAAGAAATCAAACTCTCTGTATTATTCACGATTGGAGGTATTCAGTCAATGAAGAGCCTTTGCTAAAAGTCACCGGATATTCTCTTGCAAGACTTAAGGCAGCCAGGCATGTATCCCGTATTATTTTCCTTAATTTTATTGCTCTTCATTTCAAGCCACCTCAAACTTGGCCCTCAAGCAAAATAAGAGAAACGGCCCTAGGTTTGAGTCCGCATTTCAAGCTGTCTGAGGCCTTAAACAGACACATGATTGGGAATATGGATGACAAACGTTTGTTATTGTTTTTTAGTGGAATAAGAAGAGACAAAACAATCACAAAAAACCTGGAAAAAGAACATATTTCTAACTTAGCATTTCATCCAAAGTGCTACAACAACTACACTCAGAAAACGTAGAAGAACTTACGACTCAAAGATCGTCAACCCGTAAACGAAACCGCAGAGGTAGAGACTTCGATATATATATATATATATATATATATATATATCTATCTCGAACACCCTCTATCTCGAACTTCTCCCTATCTCGAACAATTTTCTCGCTCCCTTGGACATTTCTGTAGCCCTCGTACTGTTCTCTATCTCAAACAAATTCCTTGGTCCCTTACGAGTTCGAGATAGAGAGAGTCCACTGTATCGTCAATAATTAGCCAGGATTCCCGACTCTTCCTCCGGCTTGATAGATTTCACTTATGCTTTTCAAACTCAATCCAGAACTGAGGATCTGAGCTAGTTAATATTTCAATATCTTGCAGTAGTCGTTTTGGACCAAACCAATGGCAGAAATACATAAGAAGTGGAGAAAACAAAACGGATCTAGTTCGCTTCCTGTTAAAAGATTTGTCTGATAAAACAAGATACCTCGATAGTTTGGGGAATCGTATGTTATACGTTAATGTGGAAGATTTGTTTTACAAATTAGTTGTCGAAAATGGTCAAGTTCGTTGTACCATGTGTGTGAGTTGGAAACACACCAAGAAGAGGGTGGCGCCAAAGTCTTTCTTTGCTGCAACATGCCAGTGATGATGCCGTACAGTCATCTTGCATTTACACAGTGGACAGTGATATTGCATTATATGCTTTGTATTTCAACTTTTTACTGGATACTCGCTTGTACGTGATAATGAGTGCAGGCGAACTGAAAAGATTAATTGACGTGCAGTCATTAGCTGCGAGTATTGGCAAAGGCATTTGTCTGGCAATTCTGGCATTTCACGCAATCACCGGAAATGACTATACCAGTGCCTTTCGTGACATTGGAAAGTCAAGGCATTCAAGATAATGAAAGCATCAACAGAGTTTAAAAAAGTGTTTCGGAAGCTTGGAAAAAGTTTTACATTTGATGCGACCTTGTTTACGGTGGTAGAAAAATTTGTGTGTCGCATGTATGGCATAGATGCAGAAAACACCAACGAAGCTCATTATTTGAAATTTTGCGCAAAGAAAAAATCACCGGAACCACAGTTGCTTTCACCCACCAGAGATGCCTTAAATCATTGCAAGACGGTATCTTACGTTACTGCTTTCATTAAAAGATTGCTTGAACAAAATCCTGTTGTTCCAAATCCTGATGGGTATGGGTGGAAATTGGTAAATGGCGAGTTGGAGGTAGTGTGGCTTTTGAATGACCCAGCACCAAGCGAAATTTTCGAGCTTATATCCTGCAACTGTAAAAAGACGAAATTGTCTGTGTAGAAGCCATGGCTTGCGATGCACCGATTTATGTTTTTGCCTACTTTGTGAAAATTGAAGTAGCAGTGAAGACGACGACAATGACGAAACAAATAGCAGCAGCGGCGATGAAATTTATGAATCGGCAGAGGCGGTCGATGAAGATGTGTCAACAGATGATTATATTTCTGATCTTGAAGATTTATAAATTATAGTTGGTAAATTATAGCATTTTTTCATTCGAGTTGTATTCATCTAGCTTTTAGCTTCATTCCCAGTCTCTTTTCCCCTCACTTTCTTTGTTCAGAAATTAAAACTAACACTCCTTAGAAACTAGAAATGAAGTAGCCAATCACCGAATCGAATCATAAATACAGCGATGGATTTGTTTTACATTTGCACTTTGCCAGTGTTAAGGCTATGGGCATTACGCCCTCTTTCAAGGTTGAAGGTCTTAAAAACGGTTTGAAAAGATTTTGTTGTGTTATGGTGATTCTTATATGTAGCAAATAGAATAAGAATCGTGATAAAAATTTCAATTTGTATTTTCTGGTTACCTAATGCCTATTTAGTACAACGTTTGATGGGCGTTAATTCAATATTAAAGCAACTGGACGCATCTATGAAGGAATTTCAGAAAGTCCAGCAAGTATATTCTGGAAGTATCAATCAAAGAGAGTCTTTTAGCATGGATTGCGAATGTCCACATCATTTCCAATTTTTATTGCCACCAGCGCCCTGACTAAAAGAGAATATATGGTTGAACACGGACGTATCGCCCTGTTCCCTTTTCTCCTCTGTTTATCTAATCTTCAAAGGAAAGAAATGTCTAAATATTTTTATTACTAATGTTGTTTTGATATTGTATTTCATATCTTACATCCTTTAACGTAAATTAGGTTTTCTTTTTCATTTATTGGATTCTAAAGTTGTTTTGTATTCTAATGAATGATGAAAGTTGAAATAATTAAAAAAAAAAGAAGTTTCACCCGACCCAGTTTTACAATTTCCATTACAAGCTTTCCAATATCCAACAACCCTCTTATTATATACGCTGTTGATATTATAATCTCCTCTCCATTCGATCATGAGCAGTTGAGAGGAGACGAGACTATCCAAACCAAAATCAACAGAAGAGTTTCGCTTTCCAAACATTTGAAATTATAATGGTAGAGTAACAGTGACAGAAATCGCAAGTTGATTTTTCTTCTTCTGTTCCCGGGGAAAACATTTTAAAAACGATTGAGGAGAAATGCAATGAAAAATATCAGCATAAGAAATATCTAGCAGAGGTAAAGAAGAGTCAGGAGGCCGGGCTACTTCTGTTCTGTCTCAGTCAATTTATTTCTATAGCTAGTTACTTTATTTCAAGAAAAATACGTAATATGGGAAAATCAATTCTGGGGATAAAATATGTTGGCAAAACAATGAAGACGCTGCATCCCGCTGTAATGGAAGATCAAAAATTATTCATCATATTCAACCATATAATTTATGCCTAGCCCAGGATTAGCTACAGAATTTATTTAGAGCAGAAACGAATAACGTGCAATTCCCTTCCCTTTCTTTTGTCTAACCCCCAGTTCTATAATACAATATTGCATTTGTAAAGTGAAAGATTTGAAGCAAACCATTCGATTTAAAACAAAAAGGTACAAGAAAAAAGAAGCGTTCAGAACTCTGGGGGTTTGGGACGATGAGAAAAACAATGCACTCTCAGCTGCTTTGATGATGAGTGTTTTTTCATAAACGACATTTTAATTATCTTCCGCAGAGGTCACTAGTGTTTTGGGTTGTTTTCTCAGGTCTGCAGACAGCCAACATTTAGAAAAATTATAAGTGTCACAAAGAAGAAGAGAAAAGTCGTAAGAAATTGATTTTGGGGGAAATTTAACAACAATTAAATCCATCATTTTTTGAATCATCAGAACAGGAATGAGAAGATGTTTGAAGAATTATATACTATAAATTGGATTATGTTTTTAATACTCTTGGTTAAAACACGAAAGCCGAAATTTAACATTACTTATAAAAAATCTTTATAAAAGTGCTGAGTAAGCAAAAATAATAAATTTAGCAAAACACTTCAAGTACATTGTATTTTATCTATTTTTGCATAAGAATAGGGTATGTAAGTCTGTGTCATCGCAAATATTCAATACCTGATATCAATACCTGATATAACTCAAGAAATATTGATTTTCAGATATCGGTGTTGTTATATCTTTTCTTTCTTTTTTGATGATCTTTTGAACAGTATGAATGGTTTATTGATTTTGAAGAATTTTATTTTTTGCTCACCGTAAATCTGTAATTTCATTATCACGTGACAACCAGGACCAAATGCTTTTGGACCTAGGTGGAAAATGAAACCTGACCATACAAGGACTTCATATCAAGTGGAAAAATTCCGGTTCCCCTCTCTGCAAGTTTCTTCTAAATTTCTCCCTGTCTATAAGCATCAGAAGGGAAAAGATGGAAAAATAAAACTTTTAATAATTTTGCTCTCATTTTTTTGTCTGTTGTGTTTTCTGCAATATCTCAGCCCCACTTTTTTGAAAATTAATGGGGAATTCCAGATTGTTTGAGGTTAATCATTCAGCTAACAATGACTTAAAAATCAGTAATGGTGCAAATAATCTAGAAAGTCTGCAGGCTAATAATAATTTTGTTTATAACTCGGAAAGTGCACTATTTCTTTAAACTGGCGATTCTGTTTGATATAGGCAGCCAATAGTAATTTTGTTTTTGAAAATCACAGTTTTGTTTTCTCTCTTAGAGTTAAATTTAAAGTTATTTCTACCTTATCACATCGGTAAACATTCACTTAGCATTGGATAAATAATTAGTAAAATCGCTCTTTTGAGGGATCCCTCGTTTAATGGGTTGATCCTAACTTCTAAAGACACCGTTTCTTCGTGAAAGCTTATAATTATCTTATGCGCGTACACGTAAAGTTTTGTTCAGGCTGTACGTAGAAGACTGAATTGTGTTTAGCTAGATGTCTATCTATGCTAACTTTATTCTTCAGAAACTTGTATACAAATAAAATTGCTTTTAAAAAAATCCTGCTTTAAACCTGTTTTATTAATCTTTTTCTCCTGTTCATGACATTTATTTTATCTTCACTATTACAAATTATATGACTTTTATGGTATATATGATTTCATAAATTCGCTTTTCTAATTACAACTTCATTTGAAATTCTGACTTATTCTGACTTAGACACTCTTTTTTTATTTCAAAGTACATAATATATTTCTGAACTAAAAACTCCACCTTCATAGTAAAGAGGTAAATGGATACATATGACAAGATTTTCAACAAATTCTATTAATATGAAAGTTCAGATTATAATTTTAAAATCCGCTTTTTCCTAACAAAATCCTAACAAAATAGGGATTCCTACTTTTTAATTTATGAATTTCGAAATGATGATTAACATAAAACAAAAAAAATTGCTGACAGTTGACAGTTTTTAAATACAATGCAAGAGGAACATTATGCAATATTTTTGAAAATGTGAATATTAACCTTTGTGTCACAGGGCACTCTTTAATAAGTACATGGTAATTTTACTTTTGTGGTCAGATTTCCATAAACACAAACTTTGAAAATTTTAATTTAACCCATCATTTAGAGCAGGCTTAGATCTTTTTAAAAATATATACTTTCATTACATAATTATTTTTATGAAAATATTAAGCATCAAAGAAAAGTGTGCTGACCCTTTACAGTAACCTTAAAAGAGTAAAAGATAGGAGTAATCAAGTCAATAGCCGTGCATGAAAATTTTTAAAATCTTAGATTTAATTTATGCAGTGCATAATTATGATGTAATAAGATTGTTGCTAACATTTATCACCACCATACTTTTTATTTTATACATCTTCGTAATTTTTTAGTGACAGGAATTCTACTTTGACTTGAATGATAGAAGAATGAAGTTACAATATTATATGGGTCCCACTTATCACACTTTCATACTTCTTCATACTTTTCAGTGTGTTTGCTTGAATTCCATAAAATTGTAAAGTCTGTGTCATACTTATTCACACATTTACCCTTTTTCTTTGGTTGACAGGAAGGATTTAAAAAATAGTTTTCTTAAATGTCATCATTATGTCCTTGCAGACTTTCGAGAGTGTGCTAAAAGAATCACCCAGTACTTCCTAGTTGCAAGTCAGCGGTCAGAATATAAGCCAACCACTACGGATGGAGCACAAGGACTTAAAACTCCCCATTATTTACTTATTTACTTACTAGTTTGTTAGCTTGCATTCATTTTTCAATGATGTTTTTTACAGAGACGATTATAATATTTCTTATAAATACGTTTAAACTCAGTCTAAGTGAAAACTCCCAATCTCTCTTCTGTGGAAATTCAACAACTTGTGCGATTTGTAAACAATCCATGGTTAAGAGATACCAGTTAAGGCTTCATCTTCACTCTGTCTAATATGGTCTCATTAGGATATGATCAAGACTTATTATTTACTCTCTTATTAGCCAGTGTTTTGATATGCTGGCCACTTATAAGAATAAACCTTCATATTGTTAATGCTCATTTCTTTCACATATTTCAAAATCTTGCAAAATAATATTTGTTATTATTACAATATATATAACCTATATAATATCAATAATTGCCCTTGATAGTATATATATGGTATATATTTTAGTGCCTTTACTCAATATACTTGAAACAAAATGCAACGGTATAACACACAAGGTTCTAATTCACCTGTTAGAGCGAGTAATTTCTCACCACAACGACAGCAGGCTCCGAAAGATCCTTCATTACATAATTCATTTCAGTTTACCTCACCTTCCATTGAGCAACGTGAAAAACCTTATTGGGTTCGACCTCAGCAAAATGGTTATTACAATGGCAAAGGCTATCAGTTTCAGCGAAGATGTCACAGTCCATATAAACAGGTATGAATTACATTTCTCGTGCTATGAAAGAAATTTAAGATATTTCTGCGAGAAAATTTTACTTTATGATCCGCAGAAAAAATAGTGTGAATATAGTTAACAAAGTTATAAATGTTCATGTTTTTTTAAGGTTTTCTGTGTACCGTCAGGAAAGATCATTTTTGCAGAATTTATTTTCGAGATTTTGACCCAAAACCTTACATAAGAACATCACATCACTATTGTATTATTTTGAGTTGAAACGAGGCAAGGGTTACACAAAACGAAAGTTACTTAATTTATATTTATGAACTTTATCATAAATAACCCAATTGCGAAAATGTATTCGCAGCATTTGAATCTTTCAACCACAAAAAATCTGTTTCGCGAAATTTTAATCTAGCGTAGCATATGCTGCCCCAATGTATAATCAGAATGGCTATGAGGGAACAATGATGATCATGAAACGAATTTTATATACAAGAGTACCAGTTCTTTTTAACAATCAAATGTTTTTAAGCTGTAAAAATAAAGGGTTGCCTGGAAAGTCCTAAGATATCTTAATATTTTTTTTAATCCGAGAATCTTGTCCCATGAGTTCTTATTACTAAGCCACTTACATCATTTATTATACAGTAGACTGCCAGTTCTTCCATACACAAAAGGATATGAAAAAGGGTTCAAATAAACGGGAGTTCGAATAACTGAGGTTAATGTTTGGTGGTTTCTAAGAGAAAGGTTCGACTAAACGCAGAGGCGTAGCTAGAGGTCAGTCAAAATTTGTGGAGGAGAGTTTAGTCACTTAAAGGAAAAAAGGAAAACGTGCAAGTAACGTAATTGACACTTAAGTCTGAAAAGAAATATCATAAAGTTGGACTCCTACACTTTTTTGAATTACCCTGAATACACCTATGAAATGGGAGTTCCAATAAGTGCATGTTCCAATAACCAAGAGTCTACTGTGTATACTTTGTTTTGTTGAAATTAACTCTCTCTATTTTTTTTAATTCGTTCATTTATTGCTCTCAACATTAGATATAAGGTTGGCCTGATTGTGTCAAAGCATATACTACAAAACACTTAATATTTTTATTGTGCCTGAGCAGTTATATGATTACCTTAACATGCAATGTATAATCAGAGAGTCCTGGAATTTACCATTATTTTTTGAAAAGTCCTGCGAAAGGCCTGGAAATTATAGAGCAAAAGTCCTGGAAAATAAGAAAAATAATCCTGGAAAGCCCTTAAAAGTCCTGGATTTTCAATTAGATTTTCCAGTGGCAACCCTGTAATACAGTTCACAAGAATTCAACGAAGCAACCATGTTTGTTTTACTTTGACGCTTCATAGTTTAAGTTGAAACTGTAAATCGAAAATTCCCAGCTGGCCAAAAATTTCATTGGAAAGTTTTTATCGCACGAAAAACTAAAAAACCTTAACACGGATGTACAAGAATTTCTGTACAAACTCTACATTTTAACAAAAGCGTTTACAGAAAAACTAACTATTTGTGAAACAGTAACTGAATCATTGTTTTCTTACTGTCGACCCCACTTTGATTTTCATGTTGAGAATTTCCCTTGTTCTCGTTGTCTCGAAGTGTACAACTATCCTCGAGATATTAATCAAAGATTAATTTCTACTATTACTTTTACATTAGAGAAACGGTTATGATAATTCTGGAATAGAAGGATATTTTAAGCCATCTATGCTTGAAGATCCATGGCAAAAAATTGAAGAAAAATTGAAGAAAGAAAAGATCGAAAGGGCTTCAAATGTAGGGGGGGAACCAGACGATGTTTATGCAGGGCGTTATAGTAGCGTTTATATCTCTGCAGAGTAAAAAATTTATGTGCTGTTATTTCACAGCAGGATCAAGGAAATCTTCAACAAAACTAGTTTCATGTGTTAAACATCAATAAACATCTCGTGAATTGACGAACTTTCACCAGCGGAAGGATAAGTCTAGGATGAAGAGTTGCTGCTTTTCCATTTTGTTTATCCATCAATGTTTATGGCTGTAATGACTCCAGAAGACTATGTTGAAACACACGTAACAAAAGGGAAAGAAAAATCTAGATATAACGTCAACTGTCGCTGGCTTCCCAATTAATGGATATGCTTTGTAAAAGTAGGGCATTTGGTTGCGATCAACTTTTGGTTTTGGCAATTCCTCTTGATGTATCGTCTCCTTAAGTCTGTCTGTATATTCGATCGGTCGTCCTCTGTTATCTAACCCTTTCATTACGTTGCTGTTGTCTCTACCATAATATTCTTCGTCATGATGTATTGAGTTATTTGGTTGTGAGAATAACGATAATTTCTAAAATAGAAGAAAATGACATTGGTTGATATTGTATTATTTCATTTCGAACGAACTGTCGGATGCTTGAGAATATAGTTTCAGATATAGCATCTGAAGCGCAAAGGCAAAACAAGTTTCGGCAAAAAAGAGTAGATAGCAGTGCAGCTGGAAGGCCCAGGGAATCCCCTTTCACTAAATACTTGCCCCTTTTGATTGATCTTATCTTGTCTCGATCTTGTACTGTAAAACATTTTCAGTTTTTTTTTAATTTGTAATAAAACATGCTTTATTTGAGCTAAAAAAAGATACTCGAGTAATCAGGAGAACCGCACATTTCAACTAAAAATTTTTTTGGGTAAAATATAAGGCCAAGGGTAGCTTTCCTTTCCCCCTTATGGCGATTCTGTTGTTCATGCAGTGTATTATAATAATGACTTACGAAGAGATAGCTTGATGTTTGGGTAGCGTCAACAATTTGTCGTTCCATTAATATTTCTTCGCGTTTCAATCTCCTCAGTTTTAATTTGTTCTGCTTTTTTTTGTAAAACTTCATATTCATAACATATGAATATTCAATCAGTACGGCCAAGATAAAGGAAAACGAACATATGAAATAAATATCCACTGCCTTCACATAATTTACTTGCGGTAATTGTCTGTTTATTGATCCCCAGATGGTGCAGATCGTTAGTAAAGTTGTAATACCAACACCTAAAAAGCAGGCCAATAAAATTTGGTTACTATTCTCTATTTGATTTGGACAGATGGCAAGTACGCGACAGTTGCTGTATCTGTTCAATGTCATGTAATAAGACAGCTGTTTTAAATATTTTATTGAGGCAATTGCCGCTTTCATTTTGCCGAACCACACTTTAGCCATTCAGTATCAGCATCTTTATGTGACAATTTAAAAATAATATACATTATATTATAGTACAGTAGCCACCGCTTAATTCGAACCTCGAATTGTTTCCAGTTAACGAAAGGTCTAATCAGGAGAGCTCGATAACTTGTAAATTGGAGATTTTAAGATGGCAGTCCGAGTTAACGGTAGTTCTTTCTTAAAGCGGATCCCCATACATAACATCTTGTTAAGTCAAGATCGCTGAAGAAAGAGTGAACCGCCAGTTAATAATTACCGGATAAATAAAGTTTGTAAACATGATTAAACAGAACTTCTTATGTTTAAAGACTTGTAGACCGAAAAATCTTTTTTTTTTTCTATTTATCCCAACCACGATTATTCGAGTTACATCCGAAGAGATCTTTTTTAAGGAAAATAAAAAGATGTTCGAAATCACGAAATGTTCGAGTCATACGATATTCGAGTAGCTTTTGAAAGGAAGTACGAGGAATATTCGAGATAAGCTGTGGCATCTGTACTATAATATAATGTAGTTCTACGTGGATTAATTTTTGCCATTTTGCGAATGACTTTTTCGACATTTTCAAAATTTTCTTTTCAAAATTTTCGAGTGGATTACATATCGTGAGATGTAAAGAAATCAAGGCGAAATGCTTTTTTAAAAATGTTTTGTGAGGATAAAAGTGTATGCTTTCGAATTTTCTTAAATTTCTAATAATTTAATTGTCTTCCTCTCTTTTCAATGCCGTTATAATATAGTCGATCGGCCAGTCCGATCGTAAAAGTAAAATCGAAATTTCTCAAAATTAACGTACGCGAAAATAAATCATGCGAAAATTAATCCACATGGTAGTAGAAGCTACAAATATCTAGAGAATATCATTCTAGAATGTATAATTACTTGCCTACTCTAGCGGAAACACAGTTTTTATGCAACCAAAATGACATCCAAGATACACAAACAATTGCCGTACATGGAAAGAATATTTGTATAATTGAGATGCTCGTTCTTCTTCGGAAGTTAAATTTTGCTTTGAGAACTGAATAATCACCTAAAATCAATAGTTTGTAGATTTGCTAATGGATTGCATGTCAGTTTAAAGATTTGCGTCCGATAAATATATAAAATTATAGCATAAAATTTGACATTTATTTTGGCGGCATAGTCTAAGTATGTGCAGACACGATAACAATCTCAATCATTTTCAATCATTTAAGAGGGTAACATTTAGTCTGACCTGCAATGTATTGTATCTCGTGAGATTCATTTCTAATGTTTTCTATTGCAAACCTTGCCATCTGCCCTGATAGCAGGTTTATAGGATCAGAAAACCATTCATATCGTAAATGGTGGGTGGTGTAGCCATCTGGAATGAAGAAAGCAAAATGTGCACTCACTGAATTTAAGATACCGGTCCATAATATGTTTATGCGAAAGATAGTGCTTGATATTGTAGTAGTAGAGAGTAATACATGGAGAGAGATTTTCGACCAGACGTGCGGCATAACGTTTGTATAATTTCTATGACTACTGCATGAAATGTTACTTAATATACGTCAATGTAGAATTTATTTCAAATAATTTTGGAATGAAAAAACATACAACTTCCTATAGCTAATCCACAGTACTGAGTGTCCAATGGATAATGCCTAAAATCCATGTTGCACGAAGCGATTAAAGTAATTCTAAAATAGAAGTCTATTATGAGCAATAATAGGAAATTCATTTCGGTGCACATGTACTTGCAAGCCATAAAGTTAAAGAGAAATATACGAAATGTAGAGCCTGCATCGAGACAATGATTTGTAGCATTACTACTTTAATCGGAGAAACGTTTTGCAAATCGGCAAATTGAAAGGATTTCGGGAGACAAACTAAAAACTTGCGAAAGTTTCTCCGATTAAAGCACTTTTTTCTCATCATGAGAAGTGAGTTGGAAAATTAGCTCTTCGTCAACATTATGCTTGAAAAAAATGAATGAAACTTATTTCTGTCTTTCGCATTCCTCCAAAAACAAAGGAAAATGAAAAAATACCATACTGTATTCCCCAAAAAACCGAACCATCGGAAAATATATCTAACTTCTCATTAGATAATGGTACTCGTCGCTTTGATCCTTTCCTAGTATTGATGAAATATGTATCTGGTGTCCATATCAACTGTGGTGTGGTCTTTTTTCCGAGCAATGGTGTCAAGGGTTTTGAAAAGTTATGTCGCAATCGATGATCGTACCATCGTTGTTGAAGAAACAAGTTAACCTTAAAAGTCTGAAGAAGAATTACACGGTTTAATTGTAATTGCTATGTAAGCATCGATTTTGTCTTCAACTTTCATAATGTAAACATTGAATTGCGGTTTCGAAACTTGAAATATCTTACCATGTCTTTTTCATTTATATTTCCAATACTTTCTATTAGCAAATTCAATTTCACCAATGTAGGATCCCCTAAAATTGTTAACGTTTCTATATATATACGTTTTTATATTATTAACGTTTTTATATATACACGGTGTACTGCCACTATATATCACAATCGACACCATATGTCGCAATAAACACTATGTCGCAAATCTAGCACTATACGTCGCACAAAATTTGAGAATTGACACTTTTATGTCACAAAATGAAATCTTTAAAATAATGAAAGCCTAGATCCGAT
Organism: Turritopsis rubra; assembly: GCA_039566895.2. NCBI lineage: Eukaryota > Metazoa > Cnidaria > Hydrozoa > Anthoathecata > Oceaniidae > Turritopsis > Turritopsis rubra. The sequence continues at coordinate 8,772,915 of CM077620.1, forward strand.
TGACACTAAAATTGAAGAATTTAACCATGCAGTTCCATAAATACAAAAGATGACAATAACATCATGATGATATTTTTCCAATTTGATTTAAGATATGGAAATTTTCATTTAGACAAAACACAATCTCAGAAGTGCAAACGTACCAGATTAATAACACGATTAGATAGCACGATTAGATTAATAACTCAATAAAATGATATTTTGAGGGATCATAGAACTCACAAAGTTGTTTAACAAGTCTTTTTACAGTTTTTGGAAATGCTGTTTCCTTGGCAGATATTTTGATTTAAAAATCACCAAATTTTGTATGATAATTATGATGTAATAAGATTAGTATTTTGTAAATTTTGTATGATAATTATGATGTAATAAGATTAGTATTTTGTTGATGTGCGTAATTTTTGAACTAGAAACTAGTTTCCCTCAGGCAAAAGGATTTCTGTACCCTTAGCTGTTTATTTGCAAGATTTTCATAGAATAAAGAAGAAACTTCCTTTTATAGCATTACAGACTTTGTATAGCCATATGTATCCAACCTTTATCTCTGAAATGGATATTGGTGGAAACACAGGAGATATATTCCCTTCAGTAAATTTGGCATCCACCATTGGTACATTTAAAACTGATTAAATAATCACCAATCAGCTATACTAACCATTATGCTATTCGATTTTGTGTGTTTTTTCAAAGTGCCAGAATATGTGATAGATTATATCATAAAAGCATAAGAAGAAACTTCTCATATTATTATTACAAGTTTTCTTTAAAATGTAAATGTTTCATTTTAAACTGATTAAAAGATATTTAAAGATATACAAACTGGTTAAAAAAAGAATAGTATACATTTTCACATGTCGGCCATTTTCTTTCTCGGCAATTACTATTCGATGGAGTGCCATAATTGATATAATAGGCATAATTAACAATTCCGCGTTTCATGCTAGGTTTGGACAGAGAAAAAACGAAGAAGGAGAAAAACACGGACGGTTGTAATGGATTTCTTTGCTTACGCAGAAATCCAAATATTATAACTTCATTCTTCATCATTCAATTATTCAATTTTTCACTAATAAATAACGAAGATGGAATATTCATTATATCAAAAGTTATAGCGATGAGAAATGTTACCTACTATCTTATCACGTCATAAAATTAAATTTTGAAACGAAATATCACAATAACTATAAAGATAAAATACTGTAAAACAACTTTTTGAGCTCTATCATATTTCAAAATATCATGTTGGACGCAGGTATCCCTTTAACCTTGCATGTTTTTCTCCATTATTTGTTACTGAAAAGACACTATTACTATAAATACCAAGAGGCACATGGCCACACACAAGATTTCACGAGTCACTGAAGTTTGAGTTTAACTAAAATGTTAACTGGCTGTTTTGATGAAGATATCAATAAACTTGAATGCTTATTGTTTGCTGGATAACACCTTTTTCCACAAGACGGAATATTCAGTGCGGACCGGCTATTGTTTTCTCCACGTGAACACTAATTGAACCATTTAATTGGCTTGCGGAATACTTGATCCGACTTTTCCGCGGACGCTTTTTCTGCAAGTTTAAGAGACTGTTCGCTAGCGTTCCTCTCTTGCTTCCACTTGTTACATTGTTTTAATCACATTAAAAATATAAGTAGAGCATCAGTTTTATACATGCCATTTTTTCGAAGCTGAACCAGTGAACAATAGCGTTAGTGTTGTACGATGAAAAGAAGGTAATGTTAAGTTATTTTAATTTATAGGAAATAAAATGAATTACACAAGCCTTAAATAAAAACTAAATATAAAATCTTTTTGTTGGGAGAGTATGAACCTTTGAGTCAATACATAAGTGTGGTTGGTCCACTTATCTCAAAAACAACTGGATCGCAAAGCCTATTGTTACGGATATTGTTACAAGCTCACTATAAGACCCGGACTTTTTGTTCCCAAATGATGTATGCTGGACATTTAAACATGCTTTAGGGGCAATCCCGCAACTCACCGGAAAAAAGCGATGTTTATAAGCCTCATCATTTATAATGCTAACGCTGAAAGTTTACCGAAGACGAACCATAGCAATGAAATACGTAAACCTTCAACGTATTATACAAACTTTCTAGTTAAGCGGTGGAATCGTTCTGGAATTGAAAAGAATTATACAACAATCAAGCATGGATTGGTGGCCACCGAATGATGGTCTTGTGGTAAAGTGCTCTCCTCCAGTGCGGGAGGTCAGGGTTCAAATCCTGGCCGAGTCATGCCAGCGACTATAACAGTGTGAATCGATCCACTCAGCTTAGATATCAATCCTGCTCTCAAGCTGAGTGCTAAGGGGTTGTCTGGTTGAGTGGTTGAAGCATACTTGCGGCTTCCGTAGCCCAAATGGGGGCTTTAAATGCTCTAGGACCTCTTACGCAGGACCCTCGTTGATAACAGTTCTATCAGAACTGAAGAGGCTTTTTTAATGGCTGATGCACATGGTTGATTTATAATATTAGGCATATTCTGGAAGAGCAGAAACACTAAATACTGAGGTTTACCGAATTATTATCTAAATTTGGAAAACTCAAATCAAATCAAATCGTTTTCGGTGTTTCCTCTTTGAGACACTTCTTTCCGATTCCGTTTAGATCTATATTTTTCAGCTGATTGATTAGCCGTAACAGCCATAACAGTGGCCACTATTTGAATATCAACTTCGGTTGTGCATTCTCTTATATCTCTGGAATCGGTTCGGTATACCTTTTTATAAAAACACAATTATGTTTAAAGTTCATATTAAGTTCATATCTTGTTGTTTACCACTAGAGGTAAAATGTGATGGAAATGAGATACACAAATGGAAATAAGCAGTCCCCTTACGACTATTGAGGGCAGTAAGTTACAGAAGTCAATATTCAAAGGTAATGCCCGAAATAACGCCCGGTAATGCCCTATAACCAGTTAGGGTTAAAAATATTCTTAAAATGCAAAAATTATCGCATTTTACGACTAGTGAGAACCAAGCTTTAAATATATAGCGACATATATAGTGTCAATCATACGAAAGCATTAAAAGTTGTCATTTCATTATTTCCCCATGGGTAACTTGATAACTATTGATAATCATGACACAGAAGAGTTGTATGCATAATTATTCCCCTCCCTCTTCTTGTTACTTACTGGAGGAAAGAAAAATCTTTTTCCTGACATATCCGGAAATAGCTGTTTCAAATGTAATGTGGGACGTCACCAGTACCAAATTTGGTGTAACTGAAACGATATCTGCGTAAGTTTTCTACATTCCAAATTATTACAAATTGGGCAAAAACAATTATTACAAATCGTGGCAGCTTTGACTATTATAAATCGGGGCAGGTATTACAAATTAGAGCAGTTATTACAAATCGGTGCAGAACACTGATTTTGAATTTCTGAGTCATTTTTCATATTTTGACCAAAAATGGCAATTCCGGCAAAATTGGGAAACCTTTTTGATGTGGTTTCAAATCTCATTAAGGGGTGATCACTTTTCATCCCGGGTGATGTCTCCGGTCTCTCAATCTCGGGGGCCGGGCCTAAAAAGTATGCATGTAATATCAAATCGACCTAGCCAAGCCGGTAACCGCCGGGATGAAAATTGACGTTTGCATATGCGTAGTTAGCACATTTTTATTTGTAAACATATGGCGTCTTTTGTTTTCACCGCCTTTTTTATTTCGGGTTGCAATGTTTTTTTACATATAATACCGGGCTGAAAAATATTTCTCGAATCAAGATGTACCTTTTGAGCAGCCGGAACCAGGGTCTTTTTCGTCGCCGTCCGTATATCGAAAATGCGAGAAACCCTGGGTTCGAGGTTGGTGTTTAAAGCTTGCTGCGGGTTTCAGATACAAGCTCAGATTAATATCGTTCACTGCGTAAAATCTAATAATGCTTCCATTGTGGGGAATTTTACAACAAGAGGTGCAGAAGATTCTTTTGTCAAAGGAACCTTTAAGGTGGTGCTTCCTATTCAGGATATAATCTTCCGGTTAATGTTGAGTATATTTTTTTCTTTACGTATGTCAAAATACAGTTACAATAAAAAACTACGATTTATTGTACACTGGATGTGATTGTGACATAAGTGTTGATTGTAATATATCGTGGCAGTACACACGGTTTCTGTCCTAGCTATAAAATTTCCAAATATCTAAGGTCAAAGTATAAAAGCAAAACTGCGCCACTTTCATTTTTTTAACATTGAATTCATTGCAAAACGAACAAGATGTAGTTACTCACCACTATAGTTTGGTTTTAATCTTGAATCATATCGAGTCAACAAACGTTGAAAATCATTAGCAATGTCTGAATCTTTAGTACTAATAAAATACAGACTCTTTAAGCAAGCTTAAATTCAGGAAAAGGAACAGAAAATATAGTTGTAGTTTACTCACTTCATCGGGAGGGAAGTACCATTAAGCGGAAATACTACAGCAATTGAAACAAATACTGAAACACTATAAAAGAAGAAAATAAACTTGAGAATGATTTAAAGTACTTCATTCTTAATCATGTTGGAAGAAAATATAGTGAATATATATAAATATAGTCACAATGATGATACCTATTGCAAAACCGAAGCATTTCAAATGAATTCTGTATCCGGAAAGTATATTGTTTGCGTTTCAAATGAACTTTGAAATCACTAAAGGCAAATCAAGACTTCTTCTATATTTTTAGATTCTTGTACTTAGGTGATTAATCGAAAAAAATGACTATTTTAACTGACACAGTTAAATAGTTTGGAAGGCGATTGATATCATGCTGTTCCTGCCGTTTCATTAAATATTTAATAAACGTAAATGGAAAACACTTAACGCCTCAATATTTGATGTTAGCTATAACAGGGTTTATTCTTATGCATGTTTGCAATAATATTTTTTCATAACATTGAAGAAGATTGAAAAAAGGAAGGACCTCTAACTTTATTAATTCCAGAGATATTGAATAGATTCTGAAAAACAATTTATAAAAGTCTTTATTGGTGGAGATGGTGGATATAAAGAAGTAAATAATTCTCTCGAACACACGCCACGGTTTTTCCGTGCAATGTTTTTACCCATAGGTACCTCGTTTTATGCCTGAGAGTGTGGATAAATAAGTGCGGCTTCTATTTGAAGACGGCTTTTATAAATTTTTTTTCTTCAAAAATTGCGGATTTTATTCGAGGGTAGCTTCTATTCGAGAAAATACGGTAACAAATATTTTGCAGAGAGCTCATCTTTATAACTCAACATCATGTTTTATTTCTACACATTCCATTTGACACCTTTTCAAAAGCAAAAATATTTCAAGAGTATCAATAAATAAAACACCTTTATAAAAACGTGTGAACATCACGTTCTGAACGACGTTCGTACATAATAATTAAAAACTCTCTTTTCTCAGAACAAAATTTATGTCAAAACTCCACCATCAATAAAGAGTTCCGTCACACGACTAACCATGGAAACGAAAAAAGAACCATCCCCACGTGATCATCTAGCATAGCTTATTCCGTTCAAAAATTATTATGTAATAAGGCACAATGGTTGAAGAAATTTATGCGAGTATAGAAAAAATGAATATGCCTTTTGAACGACGGAATTATTAAAACAAATGAGCAAAAGATTTAGTGGTTGTGTGGTGACAGGAACTTCGTTGGGTGAAAATGGTGGCCTTATAAATTGAGCTCAATTTTCTAAAAAAAAAATTATTTATAGATGAAAATTTTTATTTAATTATTTAGAGTATGAAAAAAGCTTTTCAAAAATATATACTTTTATATATTATTTATTTCAAAGATTTAATGAAATATTGAGTGATAAAGAAAAACGCTGAGGCGATGGATAGTTCTCTGGACGAATAATTTATGTTTACGAATGTTTACTCTCCGAATCAAAAAAGCAAAAGGTTCCAGGTTGTAAGGAAAATTCATGATAATCGTTAATCTTGGTTTTTCGTCCTAAGTTAAAAGAGCGTTAACAATAAAATCTTTTTTTCGGAAAGTGCGGTCTGAGTTCCGCGAAAACTGTGTCAAACGCACTAAGCCACTTTCGGCCAAATCGTCGATAACTTTTCTAAGATGGTACAATCGCGGAGAAGTATGCTTAGAAGTTCTAGAAGGCATGACGGCCAACAAGTTTGTGGACGAAATTTTTTTTTAAGGAATCACCTGTAAATATCATCAAAAATAAGTTCGTAAAGTTCTTCTTTCTCTGGCGTTGTTCTCCGCCTGCGAATTAAACGCCTCCCTCAAATTAAGTTATAAACGATTTCCTTCGAATGCACGCCCCCTTTATTTCATCATCAGAAATGAAAACAAAGGTAGACCGTGGGCAGAGATTGTTTTTCGTTTTTAGGTTCGTGATACACCCCCTCTAGGGAATAGTTTTTTAACTTTTCTTGGTTAATTCGAGGGTGCTGATTACGAATTTGAATATTCCCAAGCCTGTACCCCCGAAGGATTCGAGATATTTAGGAAAGAATCGTTAACATTTTGCCACAGCTGTTGTCGCAATTATGATGGTCCGTATTATATATTTTCATCGTAAGAATTTCACAGAACAATAAAATATTAATTAGATATTAAAAATGGTTCTGTAAATTGTCGTTCAGATGCAAACAAATAAAAAACCGACAGGAGGGGCAGATACAGCAGCAAAAATGGAGTGAATGGTCTCATTACTGTTGTTTAAATGTGATTGTTCATTTAAAGTTTACCTTCACTTGAGCAAGTAATAATTGCAGTTAATAATTTTAACTTATATGTAATTGACTTAACAGTCTTGTGTTGATGTAGCAGATTGCCAGTATGCCATTATAATGCTACCAAAGTAACAGATAGTATTTCACTATCGTATTTCAAGATGAAGCAGAACGTGAAGAACATATTTCAGTACCCCAATGATTTTAATGGTTTACAATGTGAAAAAGACGAAAGTAATGCCTGGAACTTCACAGTTTACAATAGTTGTGTTATGAATATCAATGGTAATTATTAAAGTTGAACTAGTTTTCAACACTGGAAAGTACGAGGAATAAATTTTGACAAAAACCTTTTGGAATTCATGCATCGGTCATAAAATCGAGCTGTTCTGTTAAATGGCCTCTTAGTGCAAACTAAAACGTTTCCTGAATGAGAATTAAAGAAAGTAACTTGGCTGTAATGCCCCAATGGGCACGCACCCGTCCTTCAGATGTCCCGTGGACGTCCTCTCGTCCACCTCTCGTCCACGTACCATTGTGGACGTCCTCTAGACGTCCTTTGGCCAAAAGGACCTATTTGAGCGGACGGATTAGACTTCACTTTCGACGTCCCCGGGTCATCTCCAGGACATACATGTGCCCACTGGGGCTCCTTTAATCTAGAGATGGTATTCCATTACCTTCAAATTGTAATCAATGGAATCGACTAGACATAATTATCTAGTACACACCAGCCGGCACCCAACGTTATTCTGACGTTAATGCAACATTAGTTTTTATGTTGTCCTAACGTTAATGTTTCGTTAGATTGGAAGTCTTTTTCTAACGTAAAACATTAACAATATTCTAACGTTAATCTTTATGATTTATATTTATTATATTCATATAGAATTTACATAAATAGTCATATTACTTATAGAACAAATCTTAAATATTAGTAATACGTTACTGACTTAAAATCTCATATTAGAAATAAACTTTGTCAGTTCAATATCCGTTTCAATAACGGCATTTGTAGAGGACTTGTGCGATGAAATTCTTGTTTGAACATAAGATGTCGCTTGTGATGTTGTTATATTTCGCTTCTCTGAAAGCATTTCGATAAGCCCTGCTGTAAAACTTTCTACGCTCTCTCCCCATGCCAACATTAGCCGAAAAGACCAGCGGTGTGAATATTGCATTTTCTACTTCGCTCATTATAGTTCAGTCCTGCATCTTCGTTCATATTTGATCTAATTTTTTCTAGCATTTCCTTGTGCAATGACGGTTTTTCATTTCTTATTTGCTGTTTTGATTTACCAGTGGAATCTGAGTCCAAAACATGTCATCTTGGTTGAGTTATCAAATTCGAAATTTGCTGACCTCATTATATTCTTATGCCTAGCCCTCCATATTTTGGAGGTAGGGAAGTCGGATCTCTTTCTTGGTCGTTCACTAAATGACCTCCTGTGACTGCTACTATAAATCCTCTAAAGGTGCCAGATCTTCGCTCATGTCTTTGATTGTTCTCATCAGGTAGTTATCTCAGATAAGACTTCAACCTCTTTAATCCATGAGTTGACTTTCTGTTTAACATATTCTTCTTTAAAATCTTCATCCCCAATTGAAGCTCCTATATGCTTTAACGTTAATCTTACGTTTTTCTAACGTTAACATTTAACATTAGGATAACGTAACATAACATTACAGTAATGTTGGTTGAACGTGAAAGTAACGGTTACCGATAATACTTTTGTTGAGCATCAGGTAAATGTTGTATATATAAGGTCTCAAGATCTAAGCAGGCTTTAGCTGATTTTTCAAGTTAACTTGTTTTTCATTTGTCTTCAATTTTCAATTGTGTTGTTATCTTTTTCTGTGATATTTCAACCAAAATCTTATAACAGAAGGGCCATTAATGTCAAGACAAAAATATAACAACAAAGAACATATTTTGGGTTTTATTATAAATAACTTAATAATTCAGTTTTTTTCAACTTTTCTTCCTATAAATATTATAAATAAAAAAATACATACATACATACTAAATACATAAGACAACACATTTAGATGTGGATATCAACCTAGCAGATCAGTTAGAAGTTTGAAATTATATACAAGTTTAACAAATAAAACAAGAAACCGAGCTACTTTCACACAGCAGCAAAAAAAATTTAGAACTCATGGAAACTTATTTAATATCAATCGTGAGGCAGAAAAACTCTTTGAAAAGGCCGCCTAAAATCATGTTATGGAAGACTCGATCTCAGAAGACAAAAAATTACCCTTTAGTTGTTATTTTTATGTATGACTTCTTGTCTTAAAATAGCTTTTTACGATATTTGTTAAGTTACAAAATAGTCACAGTGTCATATTGCATGTATAATATAATGTCAGACTATTTATAACTTCATAAAGCTCTGATCTAAATGACAAAGTTGGCGCAATAAAATTATTTCACAATATTATCAACGTCGGAACTATTTTTCAAAATGTTCATCCCAGCCATGAAAGAAATTTCTTTTTATAACTGATGACAGCTATAGACGATTTTTTAAGTAACGCATTTAGTTGACAATTTCCATCTCCTTTTCTTTTCGTTGTTGGATAATGAAATATTAATGATCAAGTAAATTTTCTACATACATGCACCAAATTAAATTAAATGGAGCCTATTAAATGCTCTCTACACACTTTTATGTTGACCTGAGTAGTCGTAATGACAATAAAATAAGACTTTTCATATTTAGCGCTTTTTATATTCATACATTCCGATTTAATTCTACAGGGAACACTTATTTATAAAAGCGTAAAAATATATATTCTCAACAGAGCAGTTTTGAAGTGGCAAATAAACATCTTGCAGTTTAAGCCAACTGGCTACAATTTTAAACACTGTATCAACTTTAGTAGCTATCATGAATAAAGAAAATACAATGCACCCGAAGATACAATCAACGTTTGCATTTTCCACGCTCGTGCTTCTTTTCGTTTCCCTACGTTATATAACGTTAGGCAAAGTTGCACGATAACATTAGATAACATTATTTTATGACTGAATGGTGAAGAAAGTACCAAGATCTTCTAGGTAATGTTAATGACGTCCAAATGCATAGCCAAACGTTACAGCTTGAACAAACGTTTCTCTGAACCTTTCTTCCCCATTCATGTGAGTAACTGGCAGTGTCAGATCAATTATGAAAGTAAATCAGTTGATCGTATAAGAGAACGTAAAATGATAAAAAAAAAACCCACAAAAGATTCAATGATAATCACATTCGCAATTCATTTCATGTAAATAAATGAAAAATATAATAAAATTAAAGTGCCATCCTCGCCACTGTATTTTATGAACAAGTGGTGTTTTAGCTGACTGTCTTTGCCAAAACTTTAAAAGTCTTGGTAATACAATTCCTCTTCGCAAAACTAAAGAGAATTGTTCATTTTGATTAACTTTTCCCTTTATTTCTCCTAAAACATCTCCACTGTGATTGCTTTGTGCAGCGAAACCCCGATCTGCAGAAATCCCTACAGAGTTGCTTTCTGTTATTTTCCCGATACTTTCTACATCATTTGCACAAAAGGAATTCCAGGATTGTACATTCATTTATCAGCACGTTTCATCAAAGCTGCTTTCTTCATCAACCTTTTGGAGTGTGGTAACTTGTTGATAAACATAAAGGCTGTGAGTCTGACTCACATTCATTTTCAGCATGATCAATAAGTTTTTCAGTTAATGACTGATCATTTCTTCTACACAAGTACAAGATAATACGCTTGTAGCCTTTGTTTACTTCTTGCTTGTATTCGAAAGAACAAAATGTTCATTAGTTCCTGGTATTAAAATAGCGTCCTTTCCATTTTCATATGTAAGCACATACTAGGCATCCTCATTGTAACACTCAGGGTAGTGAGCACTCCACCTTGTATTTACTGCTATAAGAATTTCATGACATGTGTCAGATGTTTTAAGACGTAACGACATTCTTTTGCCTCCGGCAGGCTTTAACTTCAGTATATTCTCATTCCACTGGACAGTGTTTGCTTTTTCTTCGCACGATCTTTCCATTCATTCATTGGAGCGAAACTATCTAAAAGGCATTAATCTTTTAGCAGGTGGAGCACTTCTCATAGTATCTAAAGAGATATCACAGTTCCATAAATTTCAATATACATGCAACATGCAAATATGCCAGGAAAACATTACATTAACAGTGGTCCGGTTCTTGAGTTTTCCTGCAATCTGGGACACAACAGGAGTGACAGGGAGTAGTGGTGGTGGCATCAAGCTGTTTGTCACAGATACAGCTGAAACAAGAATATGAACTGCTTTTGAAAGATTAGCCATAAGAACAAATATAACATCCCAAACACATTTTTTGTCACTTGTTGGGTGGATTTGTGGGGGAGTCCACAAATTCAGGAACCAGTCAACCAGCAGACAGGAATGGTAACGGTAGTCAAAAAATCTATTATGGACCCATAACCTGTTAAAAGTTACGCCGAGATTTAAGGTTTCGAGTAGCCACAACCACACATTTCAACGTAAGCATCTCCTATAAAACTTTTAAAAGTTTGATAAACTAAAAACGAAACACCAGTTATCTATTGTAAAATAAACCGTGACTTGAAGGCCTGAATGATCAAACATAAACTAAACAAAGATAAATAAAGCTAATGTGAGTCATATATTTCTTCCATTACTTCGCGTATCTTTCTAGCGGATTGTGTATTGCTACGGTAAATATACGTCATGGTGAAATCATTCATTTGTTTACATTCAAACACTTTTTTATCATAAAACAAATATTATGGAGAATCAGCAACAAAAACAGAACAAAATCAAATCCATTTATAGCAGAACTACGGAAGAAGATTATTGTGTTGTAACGGTGAAATATATCTTGGTTTGAAACAAACGGAAGAGGTTGGAAGTAAATCATTTTTCCAAATCTGCTTATCTGGAGTATAATTATATTCTTCATAATAAATGAAAATATTTAAAATTATATTAGATAGAGGACTTTATTTTTGATGATCGAAAAAAATCATAAATGTGTTGATTTTAATTCCATTTCGTCAGCCGCTTTGCTGTTAAGAAGAGAACCGAAATGATTTAATAAATGAATACAGATTCAGAACAATTCTGATTTTCGCTGCTTGCGAAAAATTCATAAATTTTGCGCCCGCTCTCTTAATCGCCCGCACCCACATTAGAGAGTGCATTTTTGATCATTCTTAGTGTGTTAAAAGAATAAACGTGATGTTTCATTCAATTGATTTTCCTTAATCAATGCCGTGTGTCATTTGCTAATTATATTTAAAAAAATTTAAAAGAATTTCTTAAAAGAAACGCCCGGGCGTTTAAAGGAGGAAATCAGTATGCTGGTATAAAAAATAAAATTAGAAAATATTGAGAAAACATTGAATATTACTAAATCAACATTGATTCAGCACGTTAACCAAACAATGTGGTTTAAGGTTTACATTAGAATGTTATTATTAATCTTTTGAGTTTCATATATAAGTCATAAACAAATCGCGTTAGACTCGCCTGAAAAGGAAGCCAACAAAACGACTTGCTGAACGACATGGAGAATGATAATCTCAGTAGATAAGTTATCAGAGCTGCTTCTTTTGTAAAGTGTTTATTGATTGTCTCTTCGTCAAATGTGAGTTCTGATATTAGTCTTTTTTTCTTTCTTCTGAGTAATACTGTTTATATTTTCAAATTAATAAGCAGTAAAATGGAAAAGCGTTGAAAGATAAAGACCGATTTATCACCCGGTATTCCAAAAGGCGCCGGTTTTATTAAGCTTACTTCCGTTTGATAAGAAAAACACCCTTTTAAGTGTCTCTTTAACGTATTAACGTATTATTTCCACTACAGGAAAACTTGCTTACACCCTCTCACATGGGTGATTTTTAACAGTTATTTTGGTTTTCTTGTAGCCAACTGAAGCAAGTTAAGTTTGTAACAGAATTTGATTTGATATTCCTTTTATTACTCGGCGACTTTAACACAATGAGTATTAAAATAGATTCTTTATTAGTTCATTATAATACAGTGAACTCCCGGTAACTCAAACACTGGATAACTCAAACTTTTTTTATCTCGAACAATTTTCTTCGGTCCCTTGAACCTTCTCTGATATTTCCTTACAAAAATCACTCGTTAACTCGAATCCTGGATAACTCGAACATTCGTTATCTCGAACAATTTTTAAGTCTCCCTTCGGCTAATTTCTTCGTATAACTTGAACTTTTTTTCTTGGGAAAAGGAATTCAAAATTGATCATACGAAATCTAACATGTTGAAAGCAGAATCAAATCTATCGCCCGAGAGTCTTATGTTTTGAATGCCTTAATAAATATTAATTTAGATAACATTATTTACGTAACGAAGCTTATTATTTTAATGTGTTCGAGACGAAAAATTAGCGTATTGAATATCAACCCTATCCTAATTTCCTTTTCCTAATTTTAGAATTTGGTATTGAACTTTGATCATTTAGTTACAACAAAGTAAGTTGACAAGCTGTTTTGATGGATACATTGTTTTAGGGTATTCTTGCAGAATGAGATACTGCATGTTGATTTTTCCAGAAATTTTTCCAGAAATGCCAGAAATGCCAGAAAATTTGATTTCTGTTTTAGAAATGCCACGTCTCAATTTATTGATGACTTTTATCACAATACTTCTCCTTGAAGAAAATGAAGGTATTACCATTTCAATATTTTCACCAATTTAATAAAGAAAAGTTGGAAAGGGAAAGTTAAGGAAGGACAATAAGTTTATTGTTTTGGTGGTTTATTTGGCGCTAACTCCAGGAAAAGTTTTTTGCCCCAAACAAATTTTTCAACAAATTGCTCCCTTGATTTCAAAATTTTGGAATTTTATTTTGCGGATATACAACTTTACTACAAATTAAATCAGATGAGCTTTGCGGTTAGATAGAGCAAATAAAACAGTAATGAAATAATTAGGTATGCGTGCAAAGTATATCTCTTGTGCCAGTATAATTCCTTTGTTAGTCTTCTTCCCTGTCAGACCATTGTATGGCGGATGAATACCCGACAGACTCTTTCATTAATTACGTCACAACATCCATCGTCTCGCGTCATTTGCGTCGTTTACAAAACGATACCTCAGAGGGAAAGACTTTTTACGATATTCTTTTATCATGCTAATTACTTAATGCCTAACGCGAGTATCAATTTTCGTGTGCATTAATTTTCGAGATTTCACGATTTTTTTTACTTTTCGCGAACATTAATCCGGGTAAAACACTAAAAACAACGAGGCGATGGATGTGATATAATTTACGAAAAGGGAAAGAAAGAAAGAAAAGAAAAGGGCCTATTCAAATATACGAGGATTTTTTTGGTTTATTTAAATATTTGGCGTCCAAACAAAAACAAAAAAATAAATTTCGCAAATTTCCATGAAAATTATTTAATCACAAAATAGAAAATTCCCTCCTTTTCCCTCGTATGTTTTTCCCATTCGATTTTACTTTAAAATAATTCGCAAAGTCCTTTCAAGGGATTTCTCTTTAGATCTTTTATTTCAACATTTATAAATTCAAACCAACTATTCATCTAGGCATGTACCTATCATCCAAAAAGAACAATCAATGCCTTTACACGACACAAGGTGGTGAGTCAGCACCAGTTGAGTGCAATCAAGGGCAATCTTGTTACGCAATCGTGTCATTGGTTCACGTGAACAGCACATGGACTACTCATCAGTATTCACTCGGATGTTGGGAGACTTTATCTTATTGTCAAGAAAAGGTTTGCAATGTTGACATACCAAATTACATTTGGGTAGACCACCGCTTTCCCCGGTTTTGCTGTTGCAAAGGAAACTTTTGTAACAAGAATATCAAACTGGTTTCATCAGATATTTAATCTAACGTTTTTATATATTTTACCCACGATCGACTTATAACATCGACCAATCATTTGCGTTCAAATATTTCTACTGTATTTATGTCTTACTTAAGGTTTCATGTTAAGCAACACTATAGTTCACAGACTTGTTTTCTCTTTTTTCATTCCCCTTTTTATCAAAACACAACCTCGAACCCAGGGTCTCTTACCTTTTCAATATTCGGATTATATTCCGGATTATATTTGGTTTCTACATAGAATGTGAATATATTAAAATCTGAATCCGCGAGACAAAAATTTCTTCGGACCACTTTTTAAAAAATTACACAGATTTTGTGTAATCATCATGACCGCCGTCTGTGTATCGAAAAGACAATAGACTCTGGGTTCGAGTTTGATCAGAACAGCCTTGTTAAAAGGCATAACGAACTACCCAGGGTCTATTTTAATTTAGTAGGTCCCGCGAAGTAAGTTCAAAATGAAAAAAAAAAAGATTATTTCTGGTCTGCATAATTCATAAGCCACGCTGTGACTAGCCCCGAGTGTTCGCACTCATAAAGCATGATACACTGGGTAGTTTGGTATGCCTTTAATATGACGATTATACATTCCGCAATTTTGACGTCACAAAACGCTCCTTTCTCCATCGCATGTGCTAAATATGTAAATCATTAAATCTTAAATATTTACGTAAATAATTTTGGAAAATAAATTATTGGAAATTCATGTTTGATATTTTTTGGTGTTGGGTCAAAAAATAGGAAGAAAAAAAAGTTTCTAAACCCTTTAATTAAAATTTTACTTTATATTTCAAGACTTTGGTACGATTCAATTCAAACTTTAGCAATTATTTGAATTAGACAGGGCAAATATGACTCCATAAGGCTGGCCTTAGAAGCAAATAGGTGAAAATAAACCAGATAATAAACCACCAGTCGACTAAAAAAAACTAACTTGAAGTATACATTAAAAATAATAGCTATACCCGAACATTTCATCAAAAGTTATTATTATTATTTGATAATGTTTATACAGGTATACATTATATCAGTTACAAAACTGTTTTTCATATAAGTCCTGTGAAAATTAAAAGTAAAATCAAAAATAAATATAAAATTGTAAAATAAAATACATGTATATACAATGAATTATTCTATATAAACCAAAATATGCATTCTTTCGCTTATTAAAACTTGCATCTTTCGCTTGTTAAAAAGTCTGTACTTTTCACTGTTAAATACCTTGTTGGCCCTTATTACGCCGGCCCTTAATGGCGTTAATTTTCATGTCTTGGCGTTAAAAGGGCCGGCGTTAGATGTTTGTCTGTGAGAGTTTGACTGTGGACCTTTCAAAAATAACGCCAAGACCGGTGTTAAAGGGGCCGGCGTTAAATTTGGACCAGCGTAAAAAGGGCCAACAAGATATATTCATTTTTCGGTTAAACAAAATATGTTTCTTTCGCTTAAAACTTTCATCTTTCGCTTTGTTAAAAGTGCACATTTTTCTGTCTTAATTTCTTTATTATTTTTTTTGAAATCTAAAAACATAGTTTCCTGTTAAAGTGAAATTGTTAAATTGTGATTGTCGAGAACTTTAATGGCTAAAAGTGCATTAAACATGTTTATTTTCACGATGAGATTATTGAATTTCATTTTAATTGCGGTCGCAACTGGGGAACCCAAGGTTTTCCACCGACCCGCATTTGAGGCAGAAGCTGCAGTGACGTAATTAATGGATAGGGGAATTGAGGTGAGAAACGTCTAATTAATGCAAGAAGTTTTCAGCTTGAATTTATAAGAGATATTCATAATCCATCGGAAAATTAGAACACTCAAAAATTAGGTCATACTACATATTTGATATTACAACATATTTCGTATGGCCATTTAACCTTGTGACTGAAAAGTCTTAATTGGGGATATTTCTGAGTTTAATTACCGAGCCACCGTAAACGAAGGTTGGAAAATGTTGATGAAATATTAATCTATAAAATTTTAGAGCAACTAAGATATAATTGAGTTGTGTGTGTGTATTGCCTTCGACGGTGTTTTGCTTGCCACACTACTTTTTAATAAAGTTCTGAATGGTAATGAATAGTAATGGTGAATTTTTCTAAATCTGTAACTGTAGTAGCAGGGAAATGAAGGTGTAAAGAACAGCAAAAAATGACTCAGTCTCTCAGGTACCGTTTATTATCATAAAAACGCATACTATATTTGTTCTATTCTCTATTATTTTGTCAGCTGAAACGTAACAGTGTCAGGTTTAATTGTTGCAGAGTACTAACATTAAACATAAAAAACACAAAAGATTTTCATGTCGGTGAATTTGTCTGTTCATACGATGTTTTGAACTGTGACTGTGATTTTGAATTGTTACTTACACAGTTTTTTCTTAAAAGAACACTCAACTACCTAATTTTCGCGAGTAAATCGTCTTTCTCGACGCCAACGCGTAAAGTTTTTAAGGGCTGCGCGAACGTTGCTTTTAGATCGATTATCAAAAAATTATAATCATATTATTATTACCTCCCATTTTGTTTATTTTGTTTATTTTGTTGGGTTTTTTATCATTTCGATTCATCTTTGCAACGACTAAAAAGTAGAATTGTCACGTATGTAAAAGAACTTACTGAATAAAAAACGGAGAGACTTCGTGAAGTATGCCGATTACACGATATTCGAAAAATAGATTCAAGAAATCCAAGATTCTCTATGTACACAATTATTTGCAAAAACCAGAGGCGGATCTAGAGTTAGTCAAAGAAAGTGGAGGAGCATAGAGTCATGAATTTTCTGTAAAAACATAAGTGTTGATAAGGTTATTTGCACGTTTTTCATCCGCCTCTGAAAACATTATGTAGGGTGGGGGTAAGGGTTAATAGATGGAGCAGGGCGGATGGTCTTATAAGTCTTATTAGGAGTAGGAGCTATGAATAAGGGGCTATTGGAAAGGATAACCCAAAAGGTGTACTATGTATGATATGCTTAAACTGAACGATCAAAATGACAGACTTGCCATGACTGATCGTTGACGTCACTATCAATGACGTCACTATAGCACAGCCGCCATTTATAGGTTTTACAAGCGAAAAATTCACAAATTTAATAAGTGAAATATTCACATTTTTAACAAGCGAAAGAATGAATGTTTTTTAACAAGCGAAAATTTCACACATGAATATTTTTAAGAAGCGAAAAATGTCACTTTTAACAAGCGAAAAATGTCACCTTAACAAGCGAAAATGTATAATTTTGGCTTAAATAGAATAATTTATTTTTGCAACATATCGCACGTCATAGTACGCAGTTTTTTTAGTTTGCGTAGAACCAATACACCCTTCCCGATTCATGTTTATATGTCGCATCCTGACTCAGTTGGCCATACGGGCCTCGTTTTGATGCTTGACATTGTTTCACGGTAATTATTAAGTTATATATTTTGCTCATTGGCAAATCGCAGTGTGGCAATTGTCATTAATGTACGACACAGAAACGAGGTCCATATGAACAACTGAGTCAAAATGCGACATATGAACATGAGTTCGGGAGGTATATTTTTTATCGTAATATAACTTATCAAATTTTTCTAACAAAAAGGAAAAGCTGGCAAATATGTTAGCACTTTTAAGTAGCAGCTGTAACTTAACTTAATATAAATACTTAATTTATAAAATAAATCATCATCCTCAGGTGAAGATCTACTGTTGCTCCGCACTGCAGATAATAAGCATGTCTTGTTAAAATACCCATATATTTTTATTTTGCATTACGTCCATGTTTACATATTTTTTAGTGGAAAATGAAACGCGCATTATGAGCAAAATTAACTAAACTACCGAAGTGGAATGCAGGCTTTAGGTGTACAAAGAATCACCTAAGCTACCGTTACCAATTTATTCATTCCACGCATTACGAGCCGCGCAAAAGTACAGAGTTGAAATTTCGTCGCATTTTAAGCTTCATATGTTTGAAGTTTTTCTTGTTTTTTTACTATTTCTCCCCTAAAAATCCGTTAAAGATCGGTTTGGAAATGCTGGCTAGGATTAGAAGAGCCGAAACGGATTCGGTCTATGGCGACACATCTCGTCACCTTAAATCAATAAAGACCTTACACAACTGCGATGGCAACGTGAGAGCAATCCATAAATATTTGGATAACAACGAATCTATCAAAACAAGATAAAAATAATACAAGATGCTACTATCGTCGCTATGCTACTATCGTCGCGCCTTTTGTTTTCGGTACGACTTCAAAACATAACTTTTCACGTTGTGCGCGAACACAGCATTATGGTCTACATGTGCTGCCTCGTTTTCCATATCAAAATAGCTTTTAACTACTCTACCAGAAATTTGAATAATAGAGAGCATTACAAAGTAATCAAGTTATAAAATTGGAATACGTGAAATGTCGTCCTCGTTCTTGTATTTGTGGTAAAGTTGACCGGTCCGTAAGAAATGAAATGTGCCGAGAATTTGTCACTTGTTCTTACACCTTACATTCACAAGTTTTTTCAGTTACACTGCTAAAACGAACAGCTTATACGACAAAAAACAATATGGAACAAAGTTTTCATCAGAAAATAACTGTGTCCAGTTTCAAAATAAATACATGGAAACGAAAGCTACATATTTTAATAAAAACGTTCTTTGGTATGCTCCATATTAAAGGACACGAAAAACCATCTTCCATAAATCACTTCTTCACAAACCCATTCCTTTCTAATTCAACCCTAAAAAAGAAAAAACGTGTCAAAACTAAAAACACAGCTATAACAACATCCAAAATTCCATACGTCACACTAATAATAACGTTGATGTCAATCAGGTGGATGATGTATAATTAGATGATTTCTTCATAAGATGGACAAAAATTACTTTCACTATAGAACAGCCGCTGATTTATCAATGACAAGAAAATACCTTAATTGTTGTGAAAAATCATCCTCTACATCATCATCATCCCAATCATCTTCCCAAGCATGCAAGTCGTCTGTACTTTCATTCTCCTTCGACCAGTCTGAATGAACAGAAAATTAACAAAAACGTTATGTTCAAGTATGAAGGTTTTATTTTCATGAGTTTCCCTTTTGCACGGAAAAAGGAATAAAAATTTGTATATTCTTATAATTACAGGGTTCATACAGAATTCTCACCATAAAATTTCCGGACTTTTCCCGGACTTTTCTAGGTTCCCTAGGTTCTGTACAAACCCTGCATGAGTGCGGCTAAAGTAGCTATATAAGCTGCTATCTATTATCAGGTATTATGACAATGTCGAAATTCTGAATGTTTCGGTTGTTTTCTTTTTCATTGGTTTCGTTTTTCTTCTCTTGATACGTCTGGTTGGTTAATATGATTTCGTGCCAAGTCCGTTTTCGTGTGCTTTGTTAGACCAGATAGTGTGTTGCTTTGTGTTGATTTCTTCTTGGTAAGATTTCTAGGTGATTTTGTCACAGATGAGTGGTTTCGGACATGTTGTTGACACAAGATGACAGAATGTGTATCTTACAAACGTGAAGTAGTCCACAATAAAGATGAAATTCAGAGGATCCAGTATTGGTTAGTTTGATCATCAAGTTATGTCTTTACCTTCCAGCATTACATCGCATCATTAAGTCAATATTTGATTACAATTTGGCCAAGTTTAGTAAGAAAATTAAGGCACCTAATTTACAGAAGTGCAATTTTCTTCAAAAAAAACAAGCAAACAAAAACAACAAAAGACAACAACATTAATGGGATAATTTTTAATAAGTCATTACGTATCATCATTGTCATGACTTTTATAAAATGAGCCTAGGTCAAAGAGTTTTACTGCACATAGGATTGTTTGATAAAAATTTTACCTTCTGTAGGAAATTCTTCAAAATCATCATCCTCTTCTAATGCACCAAGATCGGATTTGTCTTTCTTCTGATCTTTTTTCGTACCAGACATTTCAATTTTTTATACTGTCCTAAAACAATTTGAACTGAAGGATCAAGGAAAATTTTCAAATATGCAACAATAACTGAAACCTCCTTCTAAATCTATCCTCTTTAATAAATTTAAGCAGGATTGTTTATTTGAATTTGATAAATTTTTCTTTGTTTTCAATTTGATTTTTTGTAGAAATCAAACTTAGTTCAATTAATTGAACAATGTAATTTCCGCTTTGAGTAAGAGGTTGTCGATATATTGGGTTCGATGTCCTCTTTGTTGCAAAATGAAATAATGGAGAGTATTATAAAAGACCTTCACTGAAAAGGGGATCCGATCCTGGCACAACAGATTTTGCAATTTTCACAATGCAATCTCAAACACTTGTACATTGTAAAAAACCATCTTCCAATCATGAAAGAGGGATAACACTTATCATGTGATCAAAATTTAGCTTTCTAATGATGGTAATTTTGCTACTATTGATGGCACTCTATAAATGTGGCTGCTCTGTATTCCAGGAATTTAAAATCATATTAATCACAAGGGAGACAGTCAAAATTCAAAGTTGACCGTGGAAAATGTCCCTTGTACGTCAATTTTAAGACACCCGTCTTCCCACAGACAATGTCCAGACCATCTTCTGTTTTGTGCCACAAAATTTCGATTAGGTTAGGGGTAAGAAACCCCACAAATCTTTTATGATCAGTTCATTGAAGCATGGCATTGATCTGTCGATTAGCTGCTTATTCATATATGCAAAGAAGGAGATGGTTTGGATGAAGATGTTATGTCATATGTTCTTTCTTTGTGCGAATATACAATGGTAAACTTGTTCGAACAAGCGGGTTCTTCGTTATAAAGAATGTTCACAACAACAATGGCGTAAAATGGATTATGAATGGATATACTATGGAGATTATTCTGTGAGAGAAGATCGAAAGCAAAGCAGAAAAATGAAAAAATGATCACAACATAACAATAAAACAACAGGATACTTTCCAACACCTTGAAGGAACACATTACCAACCACAAAAATTTCATACAAACGAAGGGAGACATTGATTTTTTTGATTATAGATAATGCATTTTTTATAAGAAACCGAGTACTGACACTGGTTTTTTTATAAAAAAATATGTGTTATTATTTTTTGTATATACAGTATAATCCCGTTAAGTCGCACACGGTTTAAGTCAGACTTTTCTTTAAGTCGGACTAAAACCTTGTCCCCCTTGAGACTAAATAAGTAGAGTCTGACTTAAGACGAAGTTCGGATAGGTCGGACTCCCGATAAGTCAGACCGATTATTTCGGTCCCCTGAGAGTCCGACTTAACGGGGTTATACTGTATCTTTCTACAGTTTAGTTTTTAAAAAGTGTAGTTTTTAAAAAGTGTAGTCCCTCAATTATAAGTAATATAAACGTAAGCGAGGGAGTAAGTGAATTTTAAAAAAGTAAAGATGACAAGTTTATTCTATATTAAAACATAAGCAATTCAATAATTATTGAATAATAGGAATGTCCAAAGCTTCACAAAATCCCTTCATCGGTACATTATAAATGTCGGCTTGTAGTTCTTTCACCATATCTCCCGGTACTAGTTCTCTAATATATCGAAGTACAGTTGGAGGATAGCATATTGTGAACTTTCAGGGCCAACTTCTTCCTATACAGACATCTCGCCCAAATGCAGTAATGCATCTATCAATTTTTTTTATTTATCTTTTTTTATTTAGCAAAAAGAGATCAAACCTACAAAAATCACCATGTTAGAAACATTTTCGTCTCCATTTAAAACATATCACAAACATATCATAAAAACATAAAAAAGTTTAAAAATATAAACTAACCCGTTATTTGCATATCACTTATCATCGCATCCTTTGCACTGGACATCTTTTTTTACACTTAATGTTTATTGTTACTCGCTTATACGTTGTTATGCATATTATAATTTAAATGGACATGGTTTTTAAATATATTAATAATAGTATCACCTATCAAAATGTCGCCTCCCATTAGTATTGTGATCTTTTGCAAATATTTTTAAAAGCTTTTTCTCAATGTTATTTTTTTAGTGAAGTCCTTACTAGGTTTTGGATCTCTTTTACAAAACTACATTAGGTCTGGGGGAGAGACTGCTTCCATGTTCAAGCATATTGATTTATCTCAAACTGGAAATTGAATTATACTCAAGATATTATGTCATAAAATAAGAGATTGAATGAAGAAAATGTACTTTTTACGAAAAGTTAAATAACTTGGAAACAAGGCTTTTAAAAGAAAACACAAAGAAACGTTTTTAACTACATCTTTCATGATTCTAAAAAGCCCGAAACTAGCACTGGAGACTAAGTAGTTTTGTTAAATAGGTTGTTTTTGCGAAGAGAGTGTGTGTTTTTCAAAGTCTTCTATATTTTTACCAATAAAAAATTTCCGAATAAGTTTTTATTGATAGCTAATAAAAAATACTTTCTAATGATAATAAGTTTAAGTAAATGTTCATTTACTGTTTTAAAAAAATGAAATTTAAAAAATAACACTCAAACGTATACTGTATCCTTAAACCACTTTTACACCATCAAATGATTGACTAGAGACCCCTTGGAGATTCTCCTGTTTTGAATTCATAATCACAAAGTACTGTGGTATATAAAGTTTACTTTGGCAGGAAAACGTGCAGGACAAATTGGGCTAAATAATAAAATACTCTAAAATACTCTAACATTATATTAATACGCAACCATTAATTTTCCCGCAGTTACGAATGGCCAGATCCAGATCGTAAAAGACAAGCTTAATTTCTTGTTCAAGGTTCTCAATTACACCAGATTTCCTCCATTCATTTCTGATTACACTTGAAGCTTATGTAAGAAACAAAATAATAACAATGATAATAATAATAATAACAATAAAACGTGTTTTAATACACAATTTCGGTAATGCACCCATTATGGATGTTTTTGAAAACTTTACTAGGGCATATTTCACTGGATGTGCGCTTTTTTTTAACTAAGGTTTGTATTGCCAAGATGTTTTGATTGTTGATTTTCTGTACCTATTTTTATTCTGGATTGTTTAAAACTTTCTGCATTTGGTCAAGACTTTTTGAAAGAAAAACAGAACTTTTTAATCAATTTTTCCCATGCTGTCGGATTTCAACTTGTCACTAGGTGACAAACCATAATCACAATAGAATCCATAATTGCTGCATTATCTATGAAATCATGTAATTTTTCCCCACTTTTGCACACTTTTAATGTTTGCATATTTTGTCTGTGCAAAAATTAAATGCACGCAAAAATTAAGGAAATTAAGGTAAATAATTGTAGAGATACATTAGGATCAGAAACTTTCGCTGTCAGAAACTATAGTGAGTTTCGCGAATTTTGCCCCAAATCTAAATAGTTTAAATATGCGAAAAATTCTAAATTCTTTAGTTCGCGAAAGTTTATGCATGCAAAAATTTTGTTAAATTGCATTCCAGTTACCTTTCTTTCTACCAGTTAACTTACCAACTTATACAAAGCTAAAAGGTAAGGGCATATATTCTCAACAGGATCTATTCTCGTCACTATGTTAAAACTTCAAACCATGATATTTAAATCCCCGTTTAGAAAGCAGATTACCATTTAGGGAGCGTTTTCCATTCCCGGTGCGAGAATATATTCTTGTCCTGCTCAATAACCAGCTGATTATCAGAGTTTGTTTGCATCATGATGTTATAGTTACTTGTTATGAGTAGCTTCAAGGATAATTAGCAGCAGTAAAGATGAGAAATATCATCTCTAGTGTATGTATATCCTATGCATGCGGCACTGGTTTTTACGGTATCTTCTTTGTTATTCTACCGTTTCGTGGTGTTTTATCTCAAAGTCATTTTGAAAATGTCGAGATGAGAAAATAGATTTCGCATATCATGAATAGATTCTCCAGGCGCTCCTTTTTGTTAATCTTCAAAGAAAAGAAATGTTATTATATTTATTTATGTTGTTTTGATATTGTATTTCATATCTTACATCATTTCGAACGTGAATTAGGTTTTCTTTTTCACTTATTGGATGCTGAAGTTGATGTGCCGAGAATAGATGCCTTATTATTTTAGGAGATAAGAGGAGAGAGAGGATGATTGGGGGAGATAGGAAGTATTTTTACATCATATTACATTTCATCGTATCATAAATACATAAACGACACACCTACAAACCTTCAGAATCGAACAACAATCCCTAATAATAACCCTAAACTTGTTCCAACTGAATTCATGACATACACAATAGTATAGTTGCCATGTTGAACCTTGCTGTTATGTACACTCTTAAGTGATACCACCACCGATAGCACATAAAGACTGCTGTATATAGTTAAGTTCCTAATAATTTGTTTTTTTGCTAAAGAACAACTGTTTATGTTTTTCAAAGTAATAACATATCTACAAATTTAACATATCAAGAGTCAATTGTAATTTGTTGGTAACTAATATGAATATATCTTTTACAGGGCGTCCGCGCCACAAAATTTAAATTGGAGGGCCTCCGAAAAATATACAAGTGTTGCGACGAGGAAAAATTTTCGTTAGAATAGCTCTCTTCTAAAATAGCTATTTTTTTTAAAGTCGTATTTCGACAGAATAAAGGGAAAACAATAACGTTTTTTTTTTTTTTTTTTTTGGGGGGGGGGGGGGGGGGGGGGGGTACAAGATAGTAATGTACTGAATTTGTTTGCGGAAAAAAGAGGTTGTGTTATGTTTTCCCAAGCCGGTCTTATGCGTGAAGAACTGAAACATGTTCTATGCAAGAAACTAAAAATGTCCGACCTGCCCACAAATGACCGCCGCGGCCTGATTTTAGCTTATTTTATCGGGGATAAAAAAAGTCAGGTTTTAATGACCAGTTTTTTTGGAGAGTGCGCGGACCCTGTTTTAATGTTGATATCTAAGGGTGGGTAAAAAACGAAGAAATGCACATACACATTTACATTTCATCAGTGCAAAATATATTTTTAATAAATTAAACTTTCGCTTTTCAGATATCAATTCTGTCAGACGCGAATAGAATTTCTGACACTCTCTCCCCATCCGCCTGACATGATAAGAAGATTAAATCTTCCATGTTCAATTCGCAGGATCCTTTTATTATGATCTTTCCTTTTCTTTTTCGTTCGATTCAAACGCTTGATGCGGCGATGGTGTATTGGAAGCACCTTCAGTTTTCACCAGTGCAATTTAGTTCCACTACAACCCATCACTCAAAATCTGATTCCAAAATTCAAAGTCAACCATTTGTCACTAAATTCTACCAATTTACGGTACGACTACTGAGCGGCTTCCTTTACTTACCGGACCCTGCCCGGACCAGGGCCCGTCCGTGGTACCCAATAAAACGGGGACTCGTGTTAGAAAATGGGAACCCATACATTAGAAAACGGCGACTCACGCTCTTCCATTCTAGTGCGTGATAAAACCAATACCAAGTTGTAGCATAGGCCTGGTTTTCACCTGAATAATTGGTAAACGTCTTTCCTCCAAGGGCATTTTGCCGTTTCTTAAATATCAAAGATTTAATAAGGTGGTGTAAATAAATGGCGTCGGGGGAAGTTTAGTAAAACTACCCAAAGGTAGAGAAGCTTACCGATAATAGCATTTCACGTATATATTTTGACACAAGCAAACTAGTGGGTAAGGGTAAGTGCGAAGGGAAGCTGAAAAAATCGGTAAATGGACATTAAGTAAAATGATAATTATGTCTATCTTAAAATGTCTTTTTGTTTTGTTATTTTATTACTTTTTATTTCTGTCCTTTAAAGTATGAAAAGAAGCTAACTGAAAAATAGAACGTTTCTAAAATTCGAAGTCACGATAATGTTTTTGTGCTACGTTTTAGAAATTACTTGAAATAGGAAGGAAATTTTTAAAGTTTACATTTGGAATGATTCAAAGTCGAAAGGATGATGAAACTGTTATTTCAATTCGGCGTTAACTACTACTGTCTAAACAACTTTTTTGTCTACTTTTTTTGTCTTGTTTTCTAATATTCTTAATAAAAACTGGTATGGATGGGTAAGATTAATACGCATAAAATTGCATAAAAGCGTATGTAATCAGGCCTATGCTACAGCTTGGTCTTGGTTTTATCATGCACTAGATTGGAAGAGCGAGGGTCCCCGTTTTCTAATATGGGTGCCTGTTTTCACGGGTCCGGGTCCTGTACTATAAATCATTATTGCAAAAATTCTCACTGTGGATTACACAAGTGTCCATTTTTACACCTAATACATTATATCAAATTTTCATTAACTACTTGCTAGATAAAACTGAATTTAAAAGTGAAAGTGTTTCAAATCACAAACGTCAACAATAAATCAGAAAGATCAACAAGACAACAAGTAAATAAATATATAGAATACAGTTCATAGAAACAGCTAAACCAGCAAATCCCATGGTTGGAGTAGCTGTAAGGGTTATAGGATGGAGAGATATATAGCTAATACCTACATTTAATGCTCTGTAACACACCTAAAACAAATAGAAGAGAAAAGAATCAATAAATATGTAACAATAATTTTTATTTTTTTTAACTTCACTTGGTTTATTCCAGTGTAATAATATAATTACAACAAGTACTCATTTGATGTCACTCTCTTGTCACTCGGCATGACCTCAGAGACGATTGAAAGTTTTCACCATTGCATCAGCTCAGGATTGGTCCATTCATTATTTCTGCGACAGAAGATGTAGAAAGTTGTTCGTATGGCAATGTTTATGATTTTGTTCATCAGGTATTTGATGGTGTTATCGTTAGATTCAAATTTAGATAGGAACTTCTTCAACGGCGGATCTCGAGGGTAGTCGCAATTTGTGGAGGAGCACATTAACATAATTTCTGTATTCAGTCTGTATTACCAATGGGCTTATTTGTACGTTTTTCGTTTATGCTTTAATCGCTCACATTCTCCTCCACAAATTTCGACTACCCTCTAGATCTGCCGCCGCTTCTTTAAATTCGAACCTGTTCCTATAACACCAGATGCACCCATACTGAGATTTACGTAGAAAACTTGGTATTCTTTAGACAAGTTACGATCAGTTCTGCATAACGTTCGTGTTTCCTGTTGTAGTTTTTGCTAATGTTAGTTTCGAAACCAACAGTTAATTCTAAGATCAAGAATTGCTGTTTTTTCCTCAGGGCAATATCAGGACGAAATATCGCCTGTAATTATTGATGGAGTCTGAAAGTCCGGTTTTGCATTTGTTCCATTGGCTAAAGTGTTATTCAAATAACGAATAACAAAACTATAGATATTGCGTGGTAAGCTGTTGATCAAATTAGTCCAACTATTCGTTAAAGAACTGGCAACAAAATCCCAAATGCTTTTAATGACAAGACTTTGTGTCGTCAGTTCGGTTGTTATTCTTTCTTCTGTTTTGTTTCTAATCATCTTTAAAGCCATTTTCGTTGAAACATATGTATTGTATGTTGACATGCTTAGAAGTGAGCTCGTGTATCTTCCTAATATTTGCATTACACGATTGCGAGATACTCTTTCGGAACGAAGTTTGATAATCCCAATAAGTTTTCATCAGTGGAATAATTCAGACATTTGTGTACATGAAGTAGTTACATGAATATAATTTGTTTGAATTTTCTATAGATGGTACAGTAAGCTTACTATCACGGATGTTGGTGATTTTAGTTGCACGAGTTCTCTGTCTTTGCAGCTTTGTTTTCTGACTTGTTTATCTTCAACAATAAAATACTACAATACGAAAATACTGGTCGAAGCATGCTATTATAAATTGCAACAGCTGATTTCATATTCATCATATATCTAAATCTACGCAGGAGATTCAAACGACTGGAAAATTTCTTGTAATCTGTTTTGAATTGAACGGTCATGTTCAGGGTGTTCGTTTTAATGTTTCCAAGATATTTGTAAGACTTGGTGAAATTGATGGGAGTATGCCGGAACATGATATCAAGTGATTTCTCTTTCAGTTTAGACAATCTTTTAGTGGTACCGAACAACATGCATTCAGTTTTTCCATATCATTATCATCAAACTGCTTTTCGAATGGAATCAACCAACAACACGGCCACACTTTCTGTAGATCGGTTTTTACGAAATCCGAACTGATTTTTGAATAACAAATTCAGGCTCTCGAGGTGTTCCAGTAATTTTCTATGAACTATTTTCTCAATAATCTTGGACATGATTGGTTGTAGTGAAACAGGTCCATCATAAGGTCATCAGGTCATCCGATTTAATTGAAGGGACCAATTTATTGTTCAGATAAAGTTTAGGCTGGTACTGTGAAGACATAGTTCCTTTCTTATGGATGCCAAACATGTGTCATTTATCCACCCTGATGATCATTTCGCACCATTGACACCATTTCGAAAATATGTTCAACAGAATTTGTTTTTCACTTTCAAGCGATGATACAGCTCTCGCATCATCGGCACACTGGAAACAGTGTCGTGATGAGAAACCTTTCACCAATCTGCAGCCAAAGTTGTTATATTGGTCACTTTTAATGATTTGTATGAAAGTGTTAACGACCATATTGAATTGAAACGGTGACAATGGGTCTCCTTGAAGGACGCCTTTTTGAACTTGCATGAAACATGTTTGCCTGACGATGTACTTGAAAAACGAAAAGCTTAACAAATAATAAAATTTTCAATACATTTGTTGTTTTGATTATTGATATGAAAACGTTTTTGTACAGGTTCATAATAAGTTCTTCAATGTCTTCAGGAACGTGGTGGTACGATAACACTGCTTTTATTAAACCGAGGTGAACTTCACCGAAAGCGCCTTTTAAATCGATTAAAGTGACTGTTATGCCGTTTTGTTTGATACGCAATTGATTGATGAGGTAACTCATCTCGGCTATGTGTTCATATGTACCTGTCATAACTGGTGTGAATCCCTTTTGATAGTGGTGTTCGATAAGTGTGGTGGAAATTCGATTTCTAATCAGAGATGTGAATATTTTTAGTGTCACTGGTTCAAGAGTTATTGGTCTAAAGTTTCAGGATTGTTTGCATCGCCTTTTTTGTGGACTAAAATAGTAGCAGCTTTTGACCAGCTTGTTGGAATGTTTTTCGACTCCAATACTTGGGAACAGATTTCCTTAATATACGTTCGAAGACATGGGCAGCGTTTGAAACTAATCATTGAAATCTGATCGATCTTAACATAACCTTAAAAGTTTTTTCCTATTTTTTTCACATATCCATAATTATCTAGTAATCATATTATAAAGTAATCATATAAGGTGGTATTCAGAATATCAATTGCGTGATTGATATTGTTTTTAATGTTTCCGGTGGAGAGTGTTAACTGGAAGTGTGTGTTAGCTAATTCCCAATCCTCTTTCGACTTAGGGGCTGTTTATATGGAGAATTTTCATCTCGGGCTGAGATTTTCCACGTGTATCCGGGCTGGAGTTTTACCCACCATTTTACTGAAATACATTTAATCAAAATGTTGCGTTTACATGAAAAAAAAATTCAACCCCGAGCTGAGCAAAGCTTTGCTGAAATAGGATTTACAGTCCGGGCTGAGCATGCGCATCGGCGTCGAATACAAAGCTAAATGCCGGACTGAACGTACCCATATGAACACTCTTATTTTCTAGCCCCGGTACCGAGTTGGAATTCTCCGTTACAATTTTGCCTGTTGTAAGCGTCTCAAGTTGATCATTTGGTATGCTGTAATGATTGTCTTTATCTCTTAATGAAGAGATCGATCGATATGATCGTTGATGTGTTTTGAGGCCTTCACATTCCTTCCCACATATACTCTTGATAATATCTGTGTTACGCGGACTTTGGTTAACGATCGGAATATCATTAACTTCGCGATTTAATTCGTTGTCCTTCGGTTGCGCTCGTTCTATTGTCGGCCGTTGGGTTCCCATTAATCACAGCCATCTTCTTATGTAACTGTTTCCACTGTGTCGTTAAGATCTTCCTCTTGTGTCTGTGTGTCAATTGTGTCATTCGGCTTTTCAGTCTACATGTGGTACGTGGTGAGATTAACAGGTGCAAAGTCCTAAAGTCCCAAACAGCCAAACAACCAAACCCCAAGCAGCAACTCCTACGGCAATCCGAAAAAACTTTCCTGCAAAAGTTATTTATTTAACAACAACGGAGGAGAACATTTTGAAGATTAACCTCTTTAAAAACCAAAATCCGCCATAAAAATTTCTTCTAATTGCACCTAACAGCTTTAGCATACAATATTGGCTTATCTTCACGTATACAATTTACGATTTACATCACCCTGAACAAGTATAAAACCTTGGAACTGGTAAAATTTATTAACAATTTTATCCTCGTTACTTAAGTACATAAGTCTGTGTCCGAAAACACTCGAAGAAGCTTTGTCATTTTATTCAATACCAATTTTAATACTCCAATTGCCTGACGTAGATTATCAAGTGTGTCATTTTTTTACATATGCCTGTGCTAAGTAATAAAATTTTAATTTTAATTTTAAGTAATAAAATATAATATAAAATTAATGGAAGATCATTGGAGTGGTGATATAACAGTGATAAAAAATTGGCTCGTTTGATGATGTTTTTATTTTCTTCTTTGTCTTGTTGAGCTGATATTAAAGTCATAGTATTATGTTCCTTTTCCCATTTTAAAAAACTGAACAAAATTTCGTTTTAATGATTTGTTTTCAAAAAAACATTAAGATTGTAGTCCAGACAATCCACTGCCTCAATTACAGAATTGCATTTTCTTCATGTGTTGTATATCTATAGATATAGAATCACTACACAACTTCAAAAACAACTTCCCGTTCAATTGTCGGGCGGGCAGTATAAAATTGCCGAATTACTGTCAGCCTCGCATTCGTGTTCCGTGTGTTTTTCCAGATTTCTCTAGAAATTTACTTCCCGGGGCTTTATCTGACGTACAGCACTGGGCAATTTCTAGAAAATTACAGAACAAACAAAACATTAAAGGAGGAAGAGGAAGTCACGTCATTCATTGAGTCCAAGTTAAACATGAACAACATTTCCCTTTGAAATGATATACTTTTAAATGGGATATTAAATTCCTGTTTTTGATGTTCAATCGTTTATTACAATGTGTAGCTATACTGTTTTGATAGAATGATGCTAGCTGTAACTTTATTTTTTTTAAGCAAATAATGTCCTTGACCTTCTTGATCTTGGAGTTTGCGCTCTGTTTGTTTCATAAATAACCATTTTGTGTTTTCCTATAATAATACCAGCCTTTTTAAATGACTGGCAGTTGACTTACTACTTACTTGTGGTATAGAAGCCCAGCCGGCGGCGAAATTGGAGAATTCTTGAACTATAAAAATGTTTGATGGTGGTGCACTGCTGCTGCTGGTGGGTCATGGATGACAGACACTATTCTCCGATTTGTTATGACAAAATGCAATAGAATCTCCATTGCTGTGTGTCATATTTTTTATGGGCAAAACTTTATAGGAGAGTACAGGGAGTCCGAATTAGGATAAATAGCTTCACAAAAAAAGAACTTAAAAGGGGATTTGTAAATAATCGCATTATGCACCAGGATGAATAATAGTTTTCCCGTGTAAAAACGACTGGTAAATAAAAGTGCAAGCACAAACGAAACTTTTACAAAAACTGAAGAATCTGTGTAAGTTTTTTCACTGACGAGTAATGAAGAGAAATATATACACATGATGATTAAGAAAACTTTTCCTTCGTTAATTTATGAAACTACTTTTAGAAACTATTTTTGCTTTTATTCACCTGACCTCGCTTTATTCAGCTGATCGTGTGCGTTAATATTTGCAAAATAAAACAATAGACCCAATGCTTTTGCATTTGAATTATTTGACCAGGGTAAATTGTAGATGGATAAAAAAACTCTTGTAAAGATGACTATCACTTTCTTTGATGCTTAAAAAACAACAACGATGGAACAAAAATTGGTCGATAGATTTCCTTATACCTTGAATTTTACCTTTATACTTTGTTAGATTTCAAAACTTTTCTTTAGTTTTCTTATATACCCGGCAGAGGACTTTATTTTTTAAAGACGTTTGATGATGGTACACTGTATCCACCAAAAAAAAGAATAATTTCTGCCTGTAGAATATAAGTCAAGTGAAGATACCTGTTCTTATATAACACAAATATATGTCTGGTTCATTGAGTGAAACTATTTTTCTCTGCTTAAAGCTGTTTTGTGAATAAATCTTCCATATTTTTGAAGTGTATTATTTTCTCATATTAGTGCCTAATTTTTAGACTCCTTGACTATACAAAGCCTTTTTTAAATTATAATTCAAAAGACCTATTAAAATTCAAGATTATATGTTTCCAAAAATTGGGATTCTTTAAGGATGGATTATTCCCACAGGGTTTAGGTTGATTTCACAACTTATATAACTGTTACTTTATCAAAATTATCATTATCAAGACTGCTGTGCTGTGGCCAACAAAATGATATATAATATAATCTTTGAACTCTTTTCATTTTTCGTATTATTAGTTATAAGATATTTCATGATCATGAATTGAAGGATCCTGCAGAAGCATGGCAAATGAAGATTTCTACAAAGTGTTAGGAGTTGCAAGAGATGCCAGTGATACAGAAATAAAAAAAGCGTAAGAATTTATATCTCATGCATAATAAAAAGTGTGTTAAAGACATTCTTGATCCCTCAACCTTTCACCTGGAAGAATTTGGAATTAAATAACAATCTTACGCCCTAGCTAAACTGAGTTACCTGCACATTTTGAGTGCTCCACATATACCTGCATTTCTTTTTTTATAAGTTTTGGTGCTGGAAATGTTTGTTATTAACTGCTGAAGTGTTTAGGCTTTGATTTTAACTTTAACTTGAAATTATCATTAATCACCTTGAATGATTAAAAACATGATGCACTGTACCAGCAAGTGTGTAATTGATAGTCTATGGAAATCACAAGCATAAAAAAATATTGTTGTGGGATTGTTGGTATTGACCCAGGGTAGTTTCTTGACTCAAGTTGTGTATTGCTTGTACAGGCAGTCCTTTTATGCATTTAGAGTCCTTGAAATTATAGAAACTGCTCTAAGCATCATTTCTGCTGAGTGCTCACAGAGAGGAGTGATTCATGCTGCTGTTTCCTTGGCTAATATGGGAAGACCTTACCTAAGTATCACAAATATGAAAGTTAAACAGGAAATTGGAGAGTTTATAAAAGTGAACAGTTGAATACTTCCAGGATATTTTAAACATTAAATGAAATATGTTAGTCACATTTAAATATTCCTGAAACTAAAAGTTATTTCACAAAATGGATAAGTTAATTTCTCCCATGTTTACTAAAGTTGGTTTTGTGGAGTATTCATTAGCTATGCTGTGTGTCTGTCTTATTAATGCTGAATATTTTTAATTTCCTATCAATAGGTTTTTATTATGAATGAATTGTTTAAATTTTGAGTATTAAATTTTAAAAGCTATTCAACTATAGCATAATAGTGATTATCTATAGTGATTAAATAATTCGGCAAACTATAAACTAAAGTTATGTTATAATGAATTTTTGTTTGCTAAAAATTGTTACTTGATTTAAAAGTGAAACAAACTTGATGCCAAGAGAGGGAAAGAGATTTTCCAAATTTTGGGCAGTGTACAGTGAATCTAAATTGTGATGCAGAAAATAATCATAATAGCAAGATATTTACCTAAAAAGTAACATTAAGCTGAAAAAACACTGCTTCGCAAAATAAAATGGTTAAAAAAAACTAAATATTTCTTAATTATTCTTTAACATTCCTTTAACATTCAATTTTCATATTTTTTCTTTTATATTTGGGTGTTATTGAAGGGAAAACACGGACAGTCAATGTCTTTCTTTGCTTCATTGAAATCCAAATTATACAGTTGTCAGTTTATGAAATTTACAATTTTTGGATTTCTGCGAAAGCAAGGAATATATTATAACCAGTTTTGTTTTTATTTTTCTTCCTGTCCAAACCGAAGCATATGATTACTGAATCATCCGTATTTCATTGCCGTTGAATAAAAATGGCAGATATGTCAGTGAGAAGTTCGCAAATATATGCATTTTTTCATCTAGTCTTTTAATTCTTTTGCGTTGGTTTCAAATGAAATAGATGTAAAAATGTAAGAAATAGCTGAAATAAGCAAAATCCTTATGTCTATGAAGGCATCTAGTTTAAGTTGTGGTCTTAAGCCTGTTTTTCACATGCACAATTTTTCCATCTAAATATAGTTTGTACACAAAATTATTTCTGCACCCTTTTATTCTTGGAAAACATTATTAATGCCATGCATCTGTTATCGTAATGTTAAAAATTTCACTGCCTATGAATTAAATTCCAAGTAAAATGACTTTTATTAAACTTTATAACATAAAAAACTATTTGATATGTCACAAATCAGAAAACTAATTCTTTTACATGAACTGATGACTGATGCTTTTACTGATGATGAATACTGAGGTTAGTCTGTTATAAGATTTTTTCTTTTTCACTCACTCTTTTAAAGGTATCGCAAACTCGCATTGAAATGGCATCCAGATAAGAATCCTGATAAAAAAGAGGAAGCAGAGGAAATATTCAAGTCAATATCAGAAGCATACGAAGTGTTATGTGATAGTATGTTTTTATTAACTTTTCTTTCGTGGGACCAAATCAGCTGGTCCCTTGAAATTCCCATTAAATGATTAATATTTAATACTTACACATTTGTTTAGTGAACATTTTGTTTTGTTTTCATCCCTTGGGATCCCCAGTTAGCAGGAGTATACTGTATTTTCTATGATCTGCATTTTGTTTTGTAGAAAACAAGAGGGCTATTTATGATCGCTATGGCAAAGAGGGACTAAATGGCAAGTTCTTTTATGTTAATCTATAGTAAAATTCGTAGTTAAACAAATTTGTTGGAATTTTAAAGTTTTTTTTCAAATAAGGTTTCTTGTTGTTGTGTAGAATTAAATCAGTCTCCATGAGATAGAGAGAAAAAAATACTTTAATGCCTTAATTTTTAGTTGAAGGAGGTGGTGGTGGTAGAAGTAATGGTTTCCAAGGTGGCACTGGGCCACAGTTCCATTTTACTTATGGTCATGCTGAAGATATATTCCGGTAAGTTATTGCATTTGCATTCTTTTCTATCTTTGTATGAAGTTGGTAAATGACTATCACTAAAAATAAAGGAAATATTCTTCTAAGAAATTCTTCTAATTCTTAATCATTGATAATTGAATGCTTAATTTAATTAATATCTCCAAATTGGTTATATCTAGGGACTTCTTTGAACATGATCCATTTGGTGACGAAATACTAAGGGACTTTTTTGGTAAAGGCTCTTTTCATGTACTTCATGTTTTTGTATTGTGTTGCTGCTTATATGATAACAAAAAACTTTCTTATCAGGACGATCAGGTTTTGGGAGCATGCACCATGACAGATTCAGAAATAATCGTTCCCCACAGCCCAGAAGACATAATGATTACTTTGGTTTCAGCAGTGGTTTTGGTGGAGACTTCGGTGGCGGTTTCCATAGTGGTTTTGGCAGTGGTTTCAATAGCGGGTTTGAAGATCCATTTTTTAGTTCTGGGTAAAATGATTTTGATTTCAGTGAAAGAAAATGTTGATAATGTCAGATTTTTCATTATACTTTGATTATATGTCCATGTTTAATTTCAGCACATCGTCATCAACTTCATTCTCAAGTTCATCATTTGGAAATGGCGGTGGTGAGTTTTACTCAGTACATCTGGTATCAGTCACTTGACATGTTTCTTTTGTGTTATAAACTGATCCTTCTCTTTAGCCTCTTTCAAATCTACCTCAACGTCAACAAAAATTGTGAACGGAAAAAAAATTACCACCAAAAAAGTGACAGAAAATGGTAAAGAGACAGTAGAGGTGTATGAAAACGATCAACTCACTTCAAAAACAGTAAATGGTGTGCCACAACTTACAGGTGGTACCAGCTCATCAGGAAAATATCAAATCAAAGGAAGAATAAAAAGATAACTTCTAATCTTCAATTTGATTCAGCATAATGCAGTTCTTCGTTATTAATCTTGAGTTTAACGTTAATAGCATGAATGTGTGTCTAATCGATTTGGAGATGAGGGAAGATATATGGAAGATTCATTTATTCTTAAAAGTTGAACGTATGGAAGTCTTTATCAAATGATAACAAGATATTAAAATTAATGCACTAGATTTATAGAAGATTCTATTGTTCATTTTGTTATTTTACTAAACTTGTATTCTTCTAATTCTGTTTACATGAAATGTAAATCTTTTTAAAATGAATAAAGATGTGTACATATTAACAGTAATCCATCAATTTAAATTCTCAAAAGCCTCAGTAGGTTTTTTCATCGCTAGTTGGATTTCTGCGAAAGCAAGAAATACCTTCCAACCAGCTTTGTTCCCATATTTTTTTTTCTTCTCACTGTCCAAACCTCAACAGATTTTCAATTTCCGTGTATTACGTTACATGAATCGCACTGTTTCTTGCATTCAAAGATGGCAAAAGAACGTTTATCTTTGAATATATAAAGTACTGGAAAAAACTTAGACTAAATGTATGTATGTACTAAATGTACAAGTTTTTTTTGTATAACTGCTTTATTGAAGAAAGAATTTCGTATGAATGTTTGTGGTGCTGATATTGTTGCGTTTCTTGAGTTCTGCCTGAGCCGGGGTAGCGTAGCTTCTTCCAGAGTTTTATGCATTTTTCATGTAACTAGTTCTTATGCTGTAACAGTAATTTGTTTCTCTGAAAGCTTCTGTTCTGTTAGTTATTCATTATTTTTGAGTTTCTGATAATTTTTATCTGTATTCCTAGCATACAAATTTTTGTGTTGTGATGTAAGAAACTCTCAAATGTTTTCAAGTTTTATTTATTTACAACATACAAAACCTCTTAAATTGTCCGTAAAAACATAGGGCATTTACCATTTTTCTAAATTTCTTTGCCAAAAACTGTATCTGATTTTTATGTTTTCATTTTTATGTTTGTCACATATCACTTAACTATTTGAATAATATTTTGTAATAGGAATTAAGTTCATTTAATAGTAATTAAATTAGTTGTTTGATTTCAGTGCCATATGATCCACTGGTATAAGCAGAAATGGCAAACAAAGCATGTCTGGAGAAAATGTTGTAATTATAAATTCATATCGACTTTAAATAAAGTTTTATCTAAAAATCCTTTTGCCCATAAGGTTATCCAGTACTTCACATATCAACACTCACCAAACAGAATTAATGAAATTTTGTGACTGAATTTTGATGATTAAAAATCTCTAAGCAAGAAACATCACCCCTTTTAACCATTTACCAAATACCGTTTGTAAAAGAATCATGTAAGCGTCACTGAAAACTTGTGTTTAGGTTGTGTATGTTGCTGAAAATATGATGTTAATTTTGTTTATTTTATTGAATCCTTCATATAACCCTTCCTTGAGTTTCATTGTCCCTCTCACTTGATTATTCAAACTTTTGTCTCTCTCGGTAGCAAGACTTAAATGCATCCAGCTCTCCAAGCAACTCTTTTATATCTTTAGCTACTAAGATGGGAAATAGCAAATGGTTGTAATTATTTTGTGTGGTGATGTCACAGCAAATGACTCGAAAAGTATGTTTGATTGGATCTGGCAATTGGTAATGATCTTCATTTTGTTTTTCAAAAGATTTTGTGTGCAAACATGTATTCAACTTGTGAGTTGTATCATGCCTCTTGTTTGTTAACATTTGTATATAAATCATAAATATCATAAATAACCTTTTCGCCCTATATTGCGCAGAAAATCTTTAGAAATCAAACGAAGTTGATATAGGAGTTGAGATTTGGGTCTTTTCTGCATTCTTTATCTGTAACATTCTCTTTTGGTAAAATGAAGAACTTAAGAAGACTGTCGTATTCTTGTTTCTGCTGACTGAAAATAGCAACACAGGTATTGCATTTAAAAACGCCATCAATGCCAGAACCTACACTCAACCAAAACATACAAAATGGTTTGCACCTTGACTCCAGAATACTGTTAGCTGGTGACATTTAAACAAATCCTGGTCCGTCATACTGTGGTGCCTGCCTCAATGCAGTTTGCTCAAACAGCAGACGCTTGGAATGTGATGTATGTCCCTTACTCAATTTAAATGTGGTTCAAACATGAAATTCAACCAAGCTAATGAACGTGCACCAGTAAAATGGACCTGCTCTAACTGCCTTTGTCAACTTTACCCTTTGCGAAACACCCAAATATTTCCAATGAGAAACCAACAAAAGACGACCAAAATCCTGCACCAGTAAATATTGATAGTCAATCTTACACCAAACTCAACGCAACAAGCATTGCTCATTTAAACACTTCATACATTTGTGTATCATTCTTAGAATTTCAAGTCATCCTGGAAACACATCTCTTCGACATCTTGACCTTATCGGAAACTTGGCTAAGAAATCTTCTGAAGTATGTCCAAAAAGATAGAAAAGACATCAATCAACTTCACCCTGACCTCAAACACCTTTGGATTAAAGGAAAAAAACAAGGACTATTCTATTCCAGTTGGTTCATCATATCAACCAAACTCAGACATTGCATCTAAAGAAATTTGGTTGCAGAAACTGGGAGACCTATTAATCGAAATAAATAATATCTGGAATGGCCCCATTATCATATGTGGAGACACAAACATTAACACCTTAAAGCCATCATCTTTAAATGAGCTATACCAAGTCACCTTAGATCTTTTCAATTTAAAGAATGTAGTTGTTAAACCATTAAGAAATGGTACCAGCCTGG
Organism: Turritopsis rubra; assembly: GCA_039566895.2. NCBI lineage: Eukaryota > Metazoa > Cnidaria > Hydrozoa > Anthoathecata > Oceaniidae > Turritopsis > Turritopsis rubra. The sequence goes on from CM077620.1 coordinate 8,812,227, forward strand.
TCGACCACCTAATATCCCTGATAAAGTTATTCATACCGACCATTGATTCAGTGACCATGACTCTCCATACATGATGAAAATCAAACCTGAAACATTCACACCACGTCACAAAATTATTTGTGACATTAAAAACTTCTCGTTTAAACGAATACATCAAAGATTTCGGTCAACTTCCTTTTATGCGTTTGATGATCCTGATCAACAACTGGATATCTTCAACTCTTTGGTGCGTAGTTGTATCGATCAACACGCTACTTTAAAAACCTGTAAAAGTACCCGCCCACCTGCGCCATGGTTAAAAGATTTAAATACGATATCTTTACAAAAAGAAATAAATTATCTTCAGAAAGTCGCTCACGCTACTCCGTCTGTTGAAGATTGGAAAGCATTTAGAAACATCCGAAACGATCTCAAACGTAAAATAAGAACAACTAAAAAAGAATTCTAGGGGAAAGCTTTATCAACATATTGATCCCAAGTCTGGAGAACAATTCACCGAATACTGAATGCAAACAATCGTCCACTTAATGAAGACCCTGTAAAACTAAAGGAGCACTTCAATAAGACATCTTAACGAATTTCAACTACCAAGAGAAAATCTCTAGAAGAGCTTAAAAATACTATCAACAAACTACCCGAAAACCACGCCGGATTTAAACTTAAACCAGTCACCTTCAATGAAATAAAAAATGCCATCCAACCCAACTAGTCTCAGTGATTACTGACCAATATCAGTTCTTCCGGTCCTCTCGAAAATTTATGAGAGGGTTGTTATGCAACAACTTACCCAATATAAAGAATCATCATCTCTATACCAATCCAAGCAACATGGCTTTTGTCGTTCCTTCTCTACAATCAGCTGTTTACTCAAGTTCCGTGATGACATTCAACACCATAGACTACCAAGTTTTTATTGAAAAGCTTCACTGTCTTCATATGCTTCCAAGGACTTTCTTTACTGGATCCTCAGTTACCTAACAGATCGAACCCACTTTGTTCAAACGAAAAACTTCTGGCATCCTTACCACTAGCGTTGGTGTTACACAGGGCTCTATACTGGGTCCTGTGCTTTCTCTACGTCACTGACATGAACCTAAATGTTAATATCGAATCCCTTTAATATGCTGATGACACAACCCTAATTCAACCATGCCATGCCCTCAAATACCAAGAATGCAATTAACAATATGGAAATAAACATCCACGCATTAAAAAAATGGTCATCTGCAGCAAATTTAATTTTCAACAACACCGAATTTAAGGCTTTTTCGTTCTTTCATTTAAATGGTGCACTGAACCAGACAAATTATTGGAAGTGTAAACAATATCTTTTTTTCTTGAAGGGGATCAGCTATTGCAAAAATTATTGGTAACAATGTGCAGAATAATGGAAGATTTGCGAAAACTGTTCAAATGTATGTTTATGAAGAACTGGTTTCTGGCAGAAAGTTAACTGATGTCATAAACCAACAACATGAAAATGTCAAATATTTGCCAGGTGTCAAGTTACCCGTAAATGTTGTAAGAGGATGTTCATTTTATGTCTTATTTATGGTCTTTTTTTTTTTGTCAGTTAATTGTAGTTTGTTCATGTTATCCTTTATAGCTGGCAATACCAAATCTTCTAGATGCTTGTATGGATGCTCATATATTAGTGTTCTGTCTCCCACATCAAGTACGTTCTAGATCAATATAATATTGTACACTATTTTACTGATGTTACAACAACTTGCATCATTAACCCATAAGATGTGACACTTTTTGTTGACGTCATGAGAACTTGTGGTTTTAAGGCAAATTGTACCGAACCTATACGAGCTTCAAAAACTACTACATAATAAATATCAATTTTCTTCGTTTCTCTTCTATTTTAATCGCAATCAGCTGGTCTAGATCCTTAGCAATTCTGTTAGTATGATTTTTCACTTACACTTTTTGCTAATCTTTTTGCTAGATTTGTAAGAAACATCTCACTTGATTTTCAGTTTGCAATGGCTGGTTGTATAATGAAAACTAATGTTGAAATGTAGTTTTTTATTTTGTTTTTTACTGTTGTTTTTTACTGTTGTTCTAAATGCATATGGAAATGAACTTTATAGTTTGTTGTTCCAATATGTGACCAGTTGAAGGGCAAGATTTTGAAAGATGCCGTGGGTATATCATTAATCAAGGTACGCGAAAGCTTCCTACATCTTCCCTACTTTTAATACTTTCCCCGTGTTTCTGAGAGTATTAATATATTCACTTCTATCCACAGGGTCTGAGTCATGCATCTGTTCACCTTGAACGTATGTCCGATGTTATTGGTCAGTCATTGGGTATCAATTGCGCTGCATTAATGGGAGCCAACCTTGCACATGAAGTAGCTGCAGAACAGTTTTGCGAAACAACTATAGGTAAGATATATCATCATTAATTTAGTTTATATAACCTGTGTTCCATAGAAGCGCTCCTCGATGACTTTGTTTGAGTAAAATTATTGAATGAAAGAGGACACGATTTTCAGGGATTACAAATCATGGCCGCTACCATTTATTTTTCATGCAATCTGTTTTAGAGATAACTGAACCTAAAAGTTTCGTGTTTGGATTACATACCGAATAACAAAAATTCAGTAATGAATCAGTTCTTATAATCGTTTATTAGGTCGAAATAACTTCATCGCCTTGATCATTGTCATCATCTTGTTCCAAGATAGTGTACTCGTCACTGGCGTTTGAGTCATTTTCTTCTTGAACAACTACCATGGTATCCAGACGTATTCTTTTAATGATTTTCTTTCTATTTATATTCACTTCACATGAAGGACTGTTTTTTTCTCTTTCCATATCAGCGTTGTTTGTTTTCTCTTCTTCACCATCTTTTGAAACAGCATCACTTGCGAGTACTCCTTCTGGCTGATCTTGTTTACTTTCTGTTAGCGCTGCTTTTAGCCTGACACTCTCTTTCTCTTGGTACTTTATAAGCTCATATGCGGTCTTGTATTTCATCGAGTTTAGTTTTAATCTTATTGATATTTTGCCACTCGGGCTATCCTCGACGGTTTTGTGTGGCGCTTCATTTTTAACCACTGGTTGGTCTGTCTGTTTACCTTTAGTAGTTTTGTTATTTTGCAAGATCAGTTCATTCGGATCATCCTGGTGCAGTGCTTCTATCTTGACGTTCGAATTCGTATTTGACGAAGATTTCTGTTTATCAGATTTTTGAGCCGCTAGTTGACTGCTACTGATAATATGGATGCAAGTATGTAATGGAATGACATTGTATTTGGTATTTGATTCATCTGCCTCTTTTGTTACACGCACATCAGGTTTGAACAACTCAGCTTTGTGTTCTTCCAATAAATTTGTTACTTTTAACTTCCCCTTGTTCCAACCACCAGTGCATACTTTTACTGGCTTTGTCTTATTTCTTATCATACTTGTTGCGTTTTGTTGGATGTACGTTACTCGATAAATCATAATAATTAGAGATGCCATTGCATTGTAAAAGTATAAAGATTGTTAAGCGCTTCATTTGAATAACTAAACATTCCAAAGCCACGGAGAATTTTGTTTCGCATTAATGCTGTCCTTTTTAGCGAGAAAACTTCAAAACTTTATATCCCAAGTAAGCCGCATTCACATGTACGTAATTTTGTTACGTAAGGTCTTACGGGAAATTTTAAATCTCAAGCTTACGAATGGTTTTATTCACATGAACGAACACTTTTGTTCACACGTATGGAAAATCTTACTTAAGATCAAAAGAAATATTTCATTTATTTTGACTGGCCACTTTAAAGTTTTAAATTTATTATCAAATTCAGCAGCATTCAAAAAGCATCATAATGTTGGCAAAACACTATTATCAGTTTAAAAAGGTGTCGACGTCGTCAAAAGAAGAATGATGATTCATGAAACAAGATCTTTGATTGGGCCAACAAACGTTGATATAGACCTCACATGCGTATTTATCTCAATGTTTGTTTCTGCAAAACACTACGACTGTCAGAACTCCATACTTTTAAACAACCGTGGACAGTTCTTCGTCATTGAGTTCATTCTGCTTTTTGCTAATTCTCCCTTCAACCTTCAACTGTCTTAAATTTGGTACTGGTAGTCTATATTAAATATCTTAACTATTTATGTACTTATTTATTATATAATTTATTATTTGCTTGTATTTTAGCTTGATCAGAATAAAAATTACAGTCTAAAAAAAAAAAAATTATTACCGTTAAGCCATCAAAATTGGCGGGTGACATCAATATCTGACGTCTTTGTCTGACAAGTAAAATTTTGAGACCACGCCCATTGACGACGTCACAATTTGGGTAAAGTTTGGATCTAATTTTGAAAGTGCTTCAATTTTAATGAATATTTTTACTTAGAACAATAGACTTTTAAATCTCGTTACTTTCGTTTGTGCAGATCTAGCTTCGTCAACAAGATTCGCATAAGATGCGATTATATTTCGAAAAATCTGAAGAGCAGTAGAAGCATGGCAATGGCCGTACTAACATAAGAATAAGTAATGAAATCGGTAAAAACAAATGCATCATTATTTAGTAGTTGAATTCCAACCTAACCCCATGTATTTTTAATATGGCAGTGATTCTCAATTATTCACAATAAAATAAAATTGGCTTAGGGCAGTCTTCTAGCACTTTTTACAAAGCCTAATAATGCCCACTGAATAAACTGAAAGATAGAAAAATTTTTTGCATGGATTTGATTTCTTAAAATACATGTTTTATTAATGAAAACAATTTAACGTTCCATCCATCCGCAGTGTGTGTATTAATAAGCTTACTATGATATACAGTTCGACAAGATAAAAAAAAAACACTTTTAAAATCTTGCACTGCTTTGTTGGCAAGCATTGCGTTTAATACAATCTATGTATCTGTTACCAGTACCTTTATGCAAAACGAGTAAACAGATGAAAAATCAAAACTAAACTACAGTAAAAAACGGCTCCTTAAATAGAAAGTTTTACGCTGGTTCTAACATATATTTCGTCCTAAAGGGAAATATATAATAATTTTTAAGAATAATAAGCCTTTACATTTAAGCCCTATTCCAGCTTTGTTTTTATGTGGTCCATTTCCTATATCTTTCGCTTCTACATCCTACTTAGATCCTGATCTTTGAATTTTATTTGATTGCATAATTGAGAAATTTCATTTCGTTTTTTTTTGTTCTGATTACTAGGTTGCACTGATCGTACTTTATGGGATATGTGGAAAGAATTATTTCACTGTGAATATTTCAAAGTCAACTGCGTTGAGGATGTACACACAGTAGAATTATGTGGTGCACTCAAAGTATGTCCGATTTTTATTCCACAAGAAGGGGGCCTGTTCATGGAATATAGGACGGGGTTTTGTGAGACGAGTTGTCCTGGGTTGGGATGGAATGTCGGGTTGGTTCACTGATCTAAAAATAACACTGGATCGAACATCTTATTGTTTTGGAGCTCGATTTTTGAAGATTACTCGCCGCGAGCCGAAATTACAAAAACATCCAAGTTCTGGTGGAAGAAGATCCTGATTTAGACGGTGGATTTTACTTCAGCTAGGTGTACCCTTCTTCTTCTGCCACTTATTAAACGAAGAAATTTTCTTTTCTTTTTGGTTTGAACGTGCTCCAGAAGATACTGATTTTCCTTTGTTGTTATAAATTGTCAGTCGTATAGATCTTCATTTTGTCGATTTTGCGTCATATCGTTATATATTATATCTTTTGCATATTTATTGCTGACTTTACAGACTGCTAGTAGTAGTTACGGTACAGGAATGTAGTTGACCACTACTCACAGTAACAAGCACAAGAAGAAAAGTGTGTTGGGCTTTTGGAATTCTGGCTATAAAACCCTTAACCCTTTATTGGACGGTTTATTTTGCATTTCACATTTCGTTTAAAAACACTTCTTCTCGCACTTAAATCTCAAAAAATTCTGCAGCGGCTATCTTATCTTTTACTGGGGACCTCATAGCTTGGCCATTATGTTATCATTTTAAACAATAGAAACTCGATCCAGTGTTATTTTTAGATCAGTGGGTTGGCTTACTTTACTTGACCCGCGTTTACATGAAAAAAACAACAACAAAGACAACGGGTTACATAAATCTTCAACCCGGTTTGACGTAAAAAAATTTCTGCAAAAGACCAAGTTAACTATAACTCGGTATGCTAACCCAACCTTCACTCCATAATAAGGAGTAACAAACATTAATACGGAGCACGTGCGTATTCTTTTGAATTGTTTCGTTTTTTCACATTCAGAATGCAATTGCTGTTGGTGCTGGAATCATTGATGCATTAAAGTGTGGTTTTGTAATTTCCTTTCATTTTTTGTAACTTTCTTTCGTAATTTATTGTTGCGGCGGTTCTTTGTTTGTTTGTTTGTTTGTTTGTTTGTTTGTTTGTTTGTTTGTTTGTTTGTTTGTTTGTTTGTTTTGGTTTGTTGTTGTTTTTAACTATTCGTACATTTCAGTTATGGTGACAATACTAAAGCTGCTATAATTCGTCTTGGTTTGATTGAAATGCGCAACTTTACTCAACTGTTTTTTGATGGAGTCAACGAAGATACATTCTTTGAATCATGTGGTCTTGCTGATCTCATTACAACATGTTATGGTGGAAGAAACAGAAAGGTAGCTGAAGCATTCGTCAGAACTGGAAAGGTAAAACTTTTTGTAATAAACACCAGTAAAAATTGAACCAGGCTCACTGGCGCTTATTTTTTGCCATTTTGAGCCTACTTTGGTGCTGAAGTGGTGCTCATTTGACATATCAAGAAATCAGAGTATATTTCCTCAAAACCTCGAAGACCACCCACTAACCTATACTTTAACTGGTAGAGATTATTACCTGTCTCATTGAGGCCAGAGAAAATACAATTGGTACCATTCTTTTCTTCACGATGATTTAGGCCCTAGGTGGTGCTTAAGTGGTGTTTAAAAAGAAATAAGCGTCTATTGTTATTGTTATTGGGTTCACGCTATGCTCATTGGTTACTATTTAGACGTTAGAAGAATTGGAAAATGAGATGTTAAACGGACAAAAACTTCAAGGTCCACATACAGCTTTGCAAGTCTACAAACTTCTTCAAAAGAGAAAAGTTGAATCTCAGTATGTAGATACACATCAGACAATTAATCCTCATTTTTGTCATTTTTGTCGTCCTACTCATATTTAGGATATATAAGCTCATCTCATCAAACCATTTCAAAGTTTTAACTGTCAGGACGTTATCTGATTTTTGATCGACAGTATACCGCATCCCACCATCGTTTCGACGTGAAACCGAAATTTATTCTACGAAATTTTTTCCACTAATTAATGTGTAATTTTGTTTTCTTTTCAGATTTCCGTTGTTCACATCGATTTATCAGATATGTTACGACAATGAACCTCCTGAGCATTTGATTGACACTTTAAGAGATCATTTTTGACCGAGCACATACAGTCAGCAAGAAGAGGAACATAAAAGTAGAATTTGATTTGTGGAAAATGTTTCTTTGAAATTTACATTTGTAAGAATTATCGTGAATTTCAACCTTTTACGGAAGAAAAAAAGATTTTATATCAAACCAATTACGACTAATTATTTCAAGTTGTCCGATTTCTAATATTCTTTATTTTCTTCCAAATATCTTAAAGGCAAGAAACGTTTATGGACGGACGAAGGTCATTTACAGATCTGCCGTCGAATAGTAGAGGAAAGTGAAATTTTCGTTTGCAAAATGACAAGGCCGTGAATAAGAAATTATTTAAGTATTTCCTACCGTGATAATTTATTTTTGTGGGTTAACTATTTCATCGAATTTTGGAACTTACTCAAAAGCAAAGCCGCACATGCGATCTCTCTGTCAAAATTGCGACTTTTTCCAGAAACATTTAGTAGAGAACAGTGTTGGTAATAGACCTTTCTTTTAAAGAAATTTCTGTTAAAACGCTGTTTTATGGCCTAGTTTGCCTCGACTTCATTATCATAATTGCTTTTAACTACTCCATCGGAAAATAGGGATAACTTGAGCGCCGGCGGGCATAATGTTTTCTGAAAGTCAGCTGATTGTGCGTTAATGCAGGGATGTGTAAGGGAGATGGATAGCGAACGACTAGAATATCTAAAATATCTATTATTGTTTCTTTTGTTTCGCTATTGTGTCGGTTGTCGTTTAATGTTCGAACTTTGTTATCAGCGGGAAGTTCAAAATAGCCAATGGCAAGGAAGGACTAAAGCGTATACGACAGAGTGACAGAAAATTAATTTCTTTCCAGAACGATTTTAAAAAAGATTACTAGGTAACTAATATGTAATGATCTTCCCAAGACTCCAAAGGAACATGCCCGTACATGCTTGCAGATCGGCAGAGAAAAGAAAACTCAGAAATATAAACAAAGAAGCTGCTGAAGCTACAGAATTTCCCAAGGTGACCACGTGAAGTGTGTACTGAGTTTTGACAAAATTTACGATATAAACAAGTTTAGAAATCAATGCGAATAATTGGAATAATATATATACATGTTGTAGCTCTGTTTCAAGTTAGTTTTGAGTGGCGGCATTGCTTAATTTTGGGCGGCGCTTGGTGGAAAGTTGATCAACTTTTCGTTTGCTGAAAACATGTAAGTATAGCTATAATGAATCAGTTTATAAGTTTATTAGCTATATATATGGCTTTTTTCCCTGTCGAACACTCCCTTACACATCCCTGGTTAATGTCACAAGGATAAAAAGAGTCTGCATTTCTATCACTACTTAGATTGCGCCCTTCACGAAGAGCAGAAAATGACAACAACAAATGTAACAAACCTTCATCAAAACATTTCTCACTTCAACGTTACAAACCCTACCCCCCGTTTTTCCAATAAAAATGTTAGAGGTCTCACCCGAACAAAAATGAAAAATGTCCACAAGGCTAACATAAGAAATAATACGGTTTCATGTCGCTAGACTGACTACCGCATCAAATTATAAATTCCGCTTTAAATTAATTTTTTTTTAATTTTTTGGTAAAAACGGATGTCAAGAATGTTAAATGTTAAATTTGAATGGTTTTCGAAAAGCATATAAGTATACGTATACGTTAAGCTTGGAAACATGTACACTTTGCTACACTATATAACAATAAAATCTAAAAATCCTAAATAAAAATAGAGACCGACTAAATATTTGAAGTTTGAAATGTTATGAAATATAAGAAGTTCCAAAGATAGCAAAAGATAAAGTTTGAATGGTTTGAGAGCTTCCTCGATCTCCATCAAGCTTTTTTAACATATCAGGCAGTTAGTAATTAAATATAAAGAAGTTTAAAAGTTTCTAGGGCAGATATTCTTCTATATATAGCTAACATTGTAAGAATAATTCGATATCTGAAGCCGTTTCGAAGTTTGAGCGTAACTTGTGCGCCATTTTTATTTGTAACAATGAGAAAACAAAGTAAATTTCAGTCTGCGTTCATCGTTTAAGTTAAGTATGTTAACTAGACTTAATAGTCAATCAGATATCAGAAATTAGCTGTATAAACCAATGAACTTTCAGAATGAAAAATGCTGAGGTTTGGTCAGTAAGAAAAAAAAGAAAAAGAAGAACACGGACGGTTGTAATGTCTTTCTTGCTCACACAGAAACCCAATAAGTGACTGTACTAAAGTTATGCAATCAGTAAAACAATAAAATGCATCGAAACGAGGCGATCGAAATTTGATAAAACAGCTATTGTTGGGCAAGAAAAATCAGAAAATTAATGCGCTTGGTGTTACGCAGAATAAAAGAACTTTCTTCGTTTGGGGAAAATAGAACTTATTAATTTGTTCCTAAATTTTTATTTTCCAATTAGTTGCTTATGTGTTTGTACACAATCAATGCTGCAATATTTGTACTCGTATCTTTCAAATGCATCTTTGTCGGCGATCGGTGAACGGCAATTTGAACACCTACATGAAAGGAATTTTTTTCTCATATTTCTGCGAATCTTGGACTTTAAAAACGTTTTGGTTCAAATCCAAGCTTTCGACTATTCTGGTACACCAGCCTAATGCCACCGAAAATCATGTGAAGTTTGAATCATTTGTTTTATCCCATCAAGTAGAAACCTTATACGAACCAAAGTTAACTGTTAACAAATCCTCATTACACCCACTGATCTAAAAATAACACTGGATCGAACATCCTATTTTTCGGAGCTTTTTGAAGATCGATTTCTGAGTTCCCACTACGTATAGGTGAACCGAAAATTACAAAAACAAACAAGGTTTTTTAGGAGAAGATCCAGAATGTAGACAGTAGAATTAAATACGAGAACAACAAGCTTATCTGTAATTTTACTTCAAATTTGCAGCTAGCTTCCCCCTTCTTCCTTGAATCACTCATAAAACGAAGAAATTTTATTTTATTTTTGGTTTGAACGTGCTACAGAAGTAGCACGAAGTACAGAAGTTTTTTCTTGTTTTAAATTGTCAGTCATGCAGATCATGCTGATCTTCTGAACAAGCTTCATGTAAACTTTTTTGATAAAAGATCATTGCAGGCAGGGGGAGAGCATATGGTGTAGAGTGGAGGGTTAGTGGCGGTTAGTTGCGTGGTGTGTTTAACCTCTTCCAAAAGAAAGTGCCCTTTTTATGAACATAAAGTGTGCCTGACTTTAAAATACTTAATGAAGTTAGGAAATATATATATATATCAACATCGGATCTAATATGGTAAAAAAAAGTGGAGGAGTACAGTGTCATGAATTTTCTGTTAAAACTTAAGTGTTTTTAGGTCATTTGCACGTTTTTCTTGTGTACTCTTAATGAGCTACTCTCCTCCATAAATTCGCCTAATTTCTAGTTCCGTATATATCCGTATATATATACAGATCCTTTGTATATCTAGCTACCAATAATAATGTCAAACACGACCACGTAACTATTAATTGCACCCCAAAAAATAATTTGCCTTTATGATGCCTAGCAATGTTTTTCCTTTATTTTTGTAATGAAATGTGGTTTCCTTGTCTAAATATATCCATTCTAGGGGGAAAGGAGAGGGGAAGGGGCTTTGCAAGGAAATCTGATCCAATTTGAAGGACCTGATCCGAAGCATGAATCATGGATATTACCGATTTGCAGTTTAGTTCCAGGTTTATAAATCCTGCTTACATACAGAAATGATCAAACATGTATGAATTAGAAAGGCTACCGAGAGAACGACTAGCTACACCTTCTCACTTAGTAGAATTGGAAAAAATTTAAAACTTTGAAATAAGTTTTATTCATAAAATATTATCCATTGTTTAAAGTGTACAAAGTCAAAATTTAGTAAAATTGATAAAGTGGATTTTGGCCCCATTGAAAGAGTTGTCAAAAAGGTATCCTTGACACATTTTGAAAACAACTTTGTGTAAGACCTAATTTCATTATCCTTTGTATTTGTTATCATTTTGAATTTGTTTGAGATATTTGTCAACATTTTATATAATAACAAAGTTAATTGAACCAAATGTAAAAGAGTTTTGAAAGAATCTAGACAAGATACCGAGGGAAGGACTGCTTGGATTGTACTAGCGGGAGAAATTGTCCATCTTGTCTCTTTGATATTATACCTTTTCCATATTTGTTGCTGACTTTGCAGACTATGTTTTATTATGTTTAGGAAACCTTGAAAAGCAGCACATGAGGTAGATTGGTTGGCAGAGCTAGATATGATGGTGTATAGTTATACGAATGGCTAATTAACCTTATTAGCCAGGCAATACGGGAAAATATTGAGGTTGTGACGTCATGGACCTAGCGCAGTGACCGAAGTCAATATCCTTACGTATTTTGTAGTTAAACCATTATTTTTTCATTTTTAAACAAGATGTTAGATCCAGTGTTACTTATAGATCAGTGATTACACCCGATAAAAAAATTAGTTCGTGTTTCCTCACACAAGATGAAATTATAAAGAACACAATACAGACCTAAGTGATTCTGTTAATTGAACTGCAAACCTTCGTTCAGCCATTGCTGCTCGCTGCAATGAAAAGACATGAATCAATTAAAAGACGCGATTGACAAAACTGCTGGATTTTAGAGAGCATTTTATCTGTAAAAAGATCTTGTTTCTTCTGATAAGGTGTACCTTTTCACGATCTGATAAATCATCAAATGCTTTTTTTTGTTTTTCCGCTAGTTTCTGTTGACGCTCTTCAGCCTTCTTCGTCTAAAGGTAACTTGAAGGTGTTTCTGACTCGAATCTTTAGAATCTTAAATATTTTTTGCAGTACACCAGTGACCGATGAAGTGACTATTGGGAATGAAAGGCAAACAAAAGGAATTTCGTGATGCACTAGTGGTTAAGTTACAAATGGAAGGTAGAAGTTAAGTACGAAACATAGAATTTTGCGATCACTTCATCTTTGAAAGAGAACAACTTGTTTGAGATTCCAGCACAAACCATCAAACTTTTTAATACCTTTAGTCTTTCCTTTCTTGCTTTGTTCTGCGTTTTCTTTTTTTCAGCGTTCTTTTTTTGTTGCTCAATTTCTTTTTCTTCGGTCAAAGGACTAGGAACCTAAAACCAAGTCATCCGATACTGAGTTTTCAGAAAAACAATTTATTCTTTTTGTACGTCGACACTAAAAGTCTACTTACGTTGGCACTTCTATAATCGTATTTATTTGGATATTTGCCCATAAACTTTCGAAATTCATTCCTTACATCTCTTTCCACAGCAACGTCATACGGCTTCTTACCATTTCCATCCCTCCAATTAAAATTTTTACATGCATCATAAAAAAGTTCCACTGGATGGATCCACACTTCACAACATAGTTAAGAAAACATACTTAGCACAAGGATTACACCCTATCAACAGTAGGTATGATATCAATTCCTTGCAAGAAGCATGCACTGCTGTGTGAAGTAACGTTCTTCCGTGTTCAGGTGAACAAAAATTTAAACCATTATTTGCAAGGAACTTTTTCAATAAGAAGTCTTTTTCAGAGGAGATGACTTCACAATTATTCTCCGTAGTAGCAGGTCCAGATGCTACGTTAATAGAAGAAGGATTTGTCGAGTTTCCGTTATCTTCGAGTTGAGCAAAGAATTCCTTGAATTTATTGACTTCCTTATGTTTACACCAAGTATACAACTTCTCCCACAACCTGCACATATCTAGAAGAAATAAAAACATTATTCCTCAAAACTTTATTCAAAAGATACAACAAAGCAGGCTGACGCAATTTCTTCGCTGATTAAAATCTTACCATCTTCCATCGTCTCTTCCTCTTCATTCTGTTTTTCAATATCCTTCTTCTTTCTTCCGTCAGAACCGAGCTGTTCTTGGTTCCTTGTAAGTGGAGACTCTGTTTGGTATTCTTGAATGTTTTTATTTGTTTTTTCACCAAAGAAATTCTGTATCCAATTCTCAACTTTTGAAACAGGTCCTTTAAAGTGATATTTCATTTTTACACATGATGATTCATAAACAAGTATCAGTTACATTTCTCGCTGTAGATATAAATGAAACCAACCGTAAATTTTCAACGTGGAGAATTCTTTGTGAATTCGCTTTACTTCTTTCAACGTAGGCCTTCTTGTAGCCATAGATACTTTTGTAAATCTAGCATCACCTGTAAAATCAAGTAGAATAGAATAAGTTCTTAGTGTATGAGACATGTTCCACAAGACACGCAAGTCACTCTTGTGATTCTTCCACGATTAAATGGACGATGTATTTCAAGACGAAAGTTTAGTATTGAATGATGACTAGAACACGTGACTTACCTTTCTTAATCACACCACTTCTAAAAAACATCTGAAGATTGTAATTGGAACATCTGTAAAAAATCTTTTCCGCATTATTGATATGAGTTGACCAAGAAGAAATCAAGTCTTGTACTTCCTAAAAAAAAAATTTTACACAGTCTTGTCATCCTGAGAAAATGAGTGATCTTATCCTTGTCTATTATTAAGCAAAACCAACATCAGTCTGTGAAGAAATCAATCAGAGAAACACAGGCTGGGCATGTCATAAAACACAGGCTGGTTTCTAATAATGCAAATGCTTTTTCGTCTTTAAACTGTGAAAACATGGTTGCACTTCAAGCATAAAATGTTCTTTGAAAATCGGCTCTATCCCTGACACAGCCGCCATAATCTCGTTTTGGGTGGCTATTTCGTCGAATAATTTGAAAAATTTGTTGCCGATTGTCACACGAAAAAATCTCTACGACTCTAGTTGTGCAACACTCAGTTTGTCGCGTGATCGCTGAATAGTCGCATAACAATATGCATCGAATGTGTCGTAAGACTGTTGTGCGATAATCGAAAGACAAATTTCAGTTATTGGAAACCAAGCTTTAGGGATATTCTTAAGTTATTATTTGATTTAGAGGAAATTTCAGTCTGACATTCTTATAAAACATATTCTTACAAAAGAAAAAGCGTGTATACTTACTTGAGCTAAAGCAGCTTCATTATATCTTCTTATACTGGCACCTGCAGATCTAAAGAGAAAGAGAAAACAACAATGGAAGGAAAGTCAGTTGTGTTATAACATGAACGACCGAATCAAATATAGAAACCGAAAAAAGAAAGGATTACATACTTCGAAGCACCTTGTTTTTTATCTTGAATACCCTGCGAGGTGCCACGTTTAGCACGAACAGTATATCGATGAAACGTCTTATGAGCAATCATAGCATTTCTAAAATGGTGAAAGATGACGATCAAATATATCAAATATCAATGATTTTTTTTTCAGGACTTGTTACATTGATATCCAAAACAAAGCAATAGAGCAACATACTTATCAAACACAGCACCTGCAAAATGGCCAGCTGTCAGCATTAAATAAATCCATAAACCATCACCAAGTGTCACTCCTATCCTTTGTGGTTCTATGATTTGGAACTGAAATTTCATCACAAAAGCATGAAAATATGAACTTTATTTATGTATGAAAGGAACTAATAATGTGATACCCTTCCAAACATTCAATAATTGCATAATGCTTAAAAATCCCTCACCCGAATGTTCTCAGCAACGTTTCTACACAAAGACAAGAAAGTATCGTCATCCGAAGTAAAAAACATATTTATGGGATGCTTCATAAAAAATTCATTAACATTGGAAGGATTATGATGTTTCTGGTTCTTTTCCATTTGAACTTCAGAGCTTTCAGCACTCATTCTGGAAACAGGCTCCAAATCCTGATCTTCTGAATCTGATCCTGAGATGCTGGATAACTCGCCTAGAATTTGAATCTGTTTGTACTTAAATTTGAATTGATAATGAATTAGGGATGTATTGAAAAAGGGAAACATCTCAATATCTCAAACAAAATACAAATAAAGTGTAGAATTCCACCTTACCACATACTTGCTGAAAAAATTCATCCTCGTTTAGCGGTGCTTTTGCTAGCAATTTCTGTTTGGCATTATATCTGTGCCAGTCCAATTTATGATGTTCTCTCTAAACATCACATATCTTATGGTTACAAAAGAAGAAGGTTAAAACTATCAAAAGAACAAAATGAAATTGGTAAGCTGTTGTTGTTTAACATGAAAGGTCAACATACAAATTTTTGATGCCTTAGTACTTGTCAAAACAAAGATATAGCAATATGCCTATAGCCTTTATGATTTTTATGATGCATATTGAAGAGTTTCGTTTAAAATTTGAATTATATTTATAATAATAATAAAGAAATCAAAGACAACTAAAGGAAGACCTTTTATAGAAAATAATTTGATTGGAAGTACATACCAGTAGGTCAGCAGTATCAAAAGACACTTTACAAATGGAACATTTTAAACTGTAGACATTTTCAGTGCACTCAGGAATTTGAGCTAAACATGAAAACAAATGTAAAAGACACTTTAAGGTAAGAAATTTTGGTAGCTTGCAATATTCAATGATTTTCAAAATATTTTGCAACATTCTAAATGTGAGTTTGAAATAGTTTGGGAATTCAATGGAAAAATAAAACCAAAACTACAAGGTAAGGTTTTTTGCATTTTAATGTTTGTTTATACTTTTCAAACAGGACATATTAGCAAAATGTAATATTTAAATAAAACATCCTGTATAAAAATTCATTAATAAATAAGCCATTGTAATAACTCAATTTACTCTCAATAAAATTATAATATATATAAACTTATAAAATATAAAATTATATTTATACCTTGAGATCAGTTGTTGTTTTTTTTTTTTACATTTCGCGAGGATTTATTTTTGCAAATTTTAGATTATACATAATTCATTCCTTTCGATTATGTCATATCCCAATTCAGCCAATTTTTATTTTTACCCGTTTTTGGACAGGTTCACCGAGAGGGTAGGGTGTTCAAGTAATGGTCTATGAGTCAAAAAGACTGTGTATAATATTGCAAAAAGTAAATATGCAAAGGTAGATAAATAATAAGAATATAACAACATTATTTTCATAATGGCATATATTCCATATGGACTTGTTTTCGCAAATCAATCCTTTGGGGATTTCTTGCATTAATTAATAAAAAAACTGAGCGAATGCAATTCGAAAAAGGCTGAGGTTTAACACAACAGGTTTCATGTGTGTTGACAATTTTCAAGTGGTTACAATCTTTGTTAGTTTACCATTTTTATTAATTAGACAGTTTATAAGCAACAATATTTGAGTGCTGTTTAGGTAATATGTAGAACGAATTTAGAGAACATATACATGTCATGTCAAACCCTCCAGTTCAATTTGAGCTCATAATGAATAATGAACTTAGCTTCATGTGTTTCATTGTTAGTTCAGTCCATAGATCGGAGTTTAAAAAATATTTCAAATATTTTTGATGTATGTTAATGTTATATTACATTTATTTTTATCTTTTAATGCCAAAAATCTTCCAAGATGGTGAAAAGCTTTTTTATCTTTTTTACCAAAAAAATGGCCTTTTTCATCATTCCTTTACTATAGACAACTTTTCAAGTGACGTATCGTTAACAAAAATTCTCATAACCTTTTCTCGATAATTGTGGGGTGTTTTTACATGAAATATTATTCATCAGGTCAATTTTCTGTGAGGATGTGCCCACATGCTCACAGTTTTTTTTAATTCTGATTAAGGTGGGAGCCTATTTCTCATCACTTAACTTAAATAAGTGAAAAAGGAAACCTGATTCACAATCAAAATGATGTAAGATATGATATACAATGTCAAAACAACATTAGTAATAAATATAAAAACATCCTTTGAAGATTTGAAGACTTTCCTTTGAAGAATAGATAAACGAAGATGAAAAAGCTCCATAAGCAATTAACCTTAGAATAAATTGAAAAAAAACACAAAAAAATACAATTAGTAGATCCCAAACAATGGAGAATATATTCTCGTCATGAGACATACTTTTGAAATTTTCAAAACAATTCTGAGATAAAAAATCGGAAGTTACAATAGCAAAGTAGTATGGTTTGAAGCCCCAAGGCCAGTTTTTCTGTTTCATTAGTAAAAAACTTGGGGTGATAACAACTTGTATATACGTGAATATCAGCAACTTCATTTCATTCATATTTTTTTGGTTTTGGATTTGTTTCAAGGGGTTTGAGACTCCTCTTGAATCTACCCCCAATTATTAAGTGATGATGTAAACATTCAATTAGGACCCCTCCTTCCAATAAGCCTACAAATCATTTTTGAGAAATAAGTCTCCACCAATGCTTTGTTCCCTCAAACCCACTCTTTGATGGTATGATATGAAAACACTTTTTTTAGAAATGTTTTCCATTTGTAACTTTGTTTTGAATTTTCCTTCTAATATTATATATTACGCATTTTCAATAAACTATTGTTTTGTGAAATTGAAACTAATTTTGAATAATAGTCTTACAAGTTCAGGGGTTGACAAATACTTTTTCATACTAGAAAGTCAGAATACTTTGAGTTATTTTTAGGCATACGTACTCGAATTTCATAACCAATGTACGTCTTAGCGACATTGTAAATAGCAGTTGATATTTGACAGGTCGTTTACATGCTCAATTTCATGCCAGCCTGAGTTCACGTCTGTTAAGAAAAATCTATATGCGAATGTGTATACATGTTCAATCCGAAGTGACAGTTCACCAGGATGATTTTGGGAATGATTTTATTGTGTCAAATTAATTTCATGCCGTTCTCAAATTTGGATTATTATATTATACAGAAAATGCAGCATATAACCACATCATACTGAAATAGTAATTTCCAATTTATGTCGGTGTGAAATAAAACTCAATTTACTCCAGAGTAGCCATTCTTTGTATATAATTAACCAAAAAAATTCACTCTGGAGTAAATTTCACTTCGATTGCATGTAAACCACCTCTTAGAAACCATCATATAAAGTATAAATTAAAAACTCATCTTTATAGCTTTTGGAGGAACAAAATCAAAATGATTTGATTGAATTTGTCCAAGTTTCACCACAAACATCGCAAGAAATATTCTTGCAAAATCTGTAGTTAGAACAACTTTCTTTGTGACAAATGTTTAGATATTTTTTCTCCTATCAAAAATGATGACTATTAATAATACCTTAAAACAGCGTGGAAGAGCGTGACATGAGTGACAGAAAAGTCCATGATGATTTGAATATAAAAACAAAAAAGTTTTAGCTATGAATATTAGCTTTTTACCTTCTAAACAATGTTCAAATAATTTCAAATTTTCGAGATCTGTCAGAAGCATTTCCTCTTTATTACAACTTGTATATAAGTTAGCAGATTTCAGAAGCATTCTAGCCTCTTTATCAAATACATTTAATGTGGAAATTACTGAAAATAATTTCTGAGAATCTTTTTTATGCGCCATATTTCTTATGAAGGTGAAATGAATTTCATTACGTCATGCATATGGTCTTCCATATTTCCTCGTTTATCATTCGCCAATCGTCCCTATTTTCCCGTCTTCTACAGAAGGAATGTAAAAAATCTCTCATTCAAAAAATTTTTACATTAACTTACAAGAACTCCATAGATTTACACCGTGTCACTATCTTGTGAAAGACGTGCAGGTCAACATTTTCAATATTTTCCAATTGTGGAGATGTAATCAAAGGGGAGTTTCCACTGCATTAGATTTCCGAAACAACCTTTATATCAAATTACAAATTTTTAAGCAGTTTTCGGACGAACTAGAACATTTGTTAAAAATTCTTTTGAACCACTGGCCCAACCATGGTGGGCCCTCAGTGAACACAACCAACTTTCAGGCTTGGAATGTATGGAATATAAAAATATTCAAATAATATTTTCAATTATTCAAAATGACTTTACGTTTATTATAGAGATTATTAACTTTCACGGGAAAAATTTAATTGATTTGCAATATATATAGGCTTTGGTCAATTTGTTGTTGTTATTGTTGTTATTGTTGTTGATGTTGTTGTTGTGTTTTAGTTTTAACCTTTTATATTGTTCCCATTCATATATTCAAGTTGTTGACAAATTTTCTGCTTTTTAGACAGAAATTTTCTAAATGAATTGAAAGTTTCCTGTGTGTCACAAACAAATAAAGAAATTAACAAATAAATAAATTATCCAAATAATACGGAAAAAAAATAAAATTTTGAATTTTAAACAACAAAATATGACCTCATATTTGATAAGGTCAAATAACGTGATTATTTGCGACTGGATTTAACAAAACAATACACTTTGGCAAACATGGCGTTGTTCACAAAGTTATTTTCAGAAATTTCCAAATTGACTTGCAATAAGGCTCAAGTTTTAAGCAAGTATTCAAAAAAATTAAGTAACCGGGAGAAAGCTATATTATGTTTATGTTCTTCATGTAAAACATCTGGGGTTGTCATAGCTACAGGAAGAAATAGAAAATGTGAAAATATTTGTTATCTTAAAAAATAGATTAACATTCCACAAATCATCTAGCCTCCCATTATCAATCAGCTATCTACATTATGTCTATTCGTCAAATATGTGTCATTGGCAAAAATAATGTTAACGTCAGTGCAACAACGCTTTAATGTCGCTTTTGGTTTTATCCCAGTAAACACAAAGACGTCTTTAAGATGTCTTTTCTCGTCTCAAACTGGTTTCGGACGACCTTCGGCCAGTAAAACACGTGTTTAAGTCGTCTCTTTCTGGTCTTCATGGAACAAAAAAACTCGGTGATAATGAGACGAGTTTAAGTCTTTTTTCCGTCTCAAAATGTCGTCGTTTGGTGTTACACCTGGAGACCAATAGAAGACGTCTTAGAGACGTATCGACTGTCTTAAAGACGTCTTTTGTTTACTGGGTAATATATATAGTCGATCAGTAATATTATGGTTGACTAGGTTGCAAACTACCTTTCTCCATAAAAATAGTTGCAGTAGTTGCTATCATCATGATATTGTTACATTATGTTTATGAACATATCGGTAAACAACAACAAACAAACAACTGTGTTAAATGGATCTTCTAGCAAACTTGTTATTGTAATAAGACACCCTTTGTACATCAACAACTTTTAAAAATGTTTAACAGAAAGTTTACCTATCTCTCGTATCACAATATAAATGCAAAATCGAATATACAGTTACATAATAATAACTTGTTTTTTTTGGCTTCGAGTTCTTCGAGGTCTCACTTTCATTGTTCTCTCACATATGGTATGCTTTTATGATTTGTAACTAGACATCAGTGATCGTGATACATAAACAGCTTTTAAACAATTTAACAGAAAGCGTTGCCTTTATCTCGTATCAGAATGTAAACTTCCTATCGTATGCATTACGATCCATGACGTCTTTTTCGTAAAAAATATCCAAAAATATTTTTTTTACATCAAATTGTAGAGGAAAACATATTCTATCTTATAAAGTAAACATTGCATATCGAACCTAATTATAATTATAAAGGTAATTTTAGGGCAAAAAAGTACATTTTCCAAAACTAATTCGGCACGATTTGTATAATGTACTTTCTATTTTCATTACAATTTACTCTCAATCTGAATTTCCGGAATGTGTCAGTCGGTTTCCTTTGTTTATACAATTGCACATTCAAGAATTATGCAGCAAGCCTGACTCGAAAGAGAAAATCTTTAAAATGCTTTTTCTCAGGAATATTGTTTCTGGTATACATCTGTACATCTATATTCAACTCCAGTCTCAAAAGTTGAGACAACCAGTGAAAGAGATTTATGCTATCATACTCACCATGAAATGAACTTCAAAACGGTCTTGGGTAAATAAGCAACTACTTTTGAGACTGGAACACGTTTTTCAAAAGACATCCAATGTTATTGATGCAAAATTTTCAAAAAAGATGACGATTTTTATAAAATAAAACTATATCCATCTTAAACAGCATTTTATTTGTTATCAGACAATATATTTGTTTTTTTGAAAAAATAAAAAGGGTGGCTTTAATACGCGATTTAAAAAGTTATGCTCAAAAGACGTCACACTCGCCTTAAGTGGGAACAACCCTCTAAAATGTCAAAAATGAGAGGTAAGATTTTATGTTTAAAAGAAAGGTTTGACGATAACATTCCACATGATAGGGGCATCTTTAGGTGCAATCTGCTGCCCCGAATCGGATTTTTTGTTTCAAAAGGTGTGGACATGGTTCCAGCTCCAAAAACCATTCGGAAATTCGGTATTTATTTTTTAACTTACTTTACTCAAAAGTTGGATTTCTGAATTCCTGGAATAGCTATCTTATGAAATATCGGCGCCATTGAGTTGCCACGGGATAAGATTTTTTGTTTGGCTCGATTATTCAGCCGCACAGTAGACGGTCTTATCTGTCCAAAATTGACCAATTGCAGGAAATCCGAAATTTTATGGACAGAAATTTCTTAAATTGGATTTTTGTGCAAATTTTCGTCGCTCATCCCACGCTTCAGCCTCTTAAGCTTCATTTACTTTCAAAACAACGCCCTTCAAGTACGACTTTTTGGTACACATTCCATAGTTTTGAGCTTATTAATTATTCACGAGATGCTGAAGACATTCTTTCTCATCATATTTTGACACAACTTCCTGTTAAGTCATATCAATGTAAGCTACAGAAATCCAAAAACTACAAAAACAAATAAATAAATAAAATAAGTAAATAAATATTTTCGACTTCGAATTTGGAACTAGAAGGTTTTTTGGAACCGAAGAATAAGATACATATAACATTATGTTTTAGTACTGAGTGAATATTTATTTATTAGTTATTTTAGTTCTCATAGTAACATGCTATAAATGACCATTGACGGCCTGGATGTTTATATAGAAATCCAAGTTCTATCCTAAGCGTTGAAAGTAGTTGATGCATCAGCAGTTACACATAATATATTTATCAAGTGAATTGGAAAATATCTTCATTTCAAACCATAATAAAATTTCACTTCCTAAACGTCATTCGTATAATTCAAGTTTGCAACAACGAAAAAAAATTATTTCATAAGCAGTCCTATCAGTACAAATTGAAAATGTTAATTCGATCACTGTGGCTGTTGTTGAGGTAAATTAATATCAGCATCAAGTTTTATCAGTATTAAATGGAAGTTATCTCAGTAATACAAAAAATATAATAGATTAAATTGAAGTAGATATACTTTAAAAGATCGTATAAAAAAATGTTTTTAAAGAAAATTGTGATCCAGTTGAATGTTATCCTTTTCTTGAGAATATATTTCAATTCTTGAGATTAAAAAGTTTTTTCTCACCTCCCTCAGTTTTTGACGTGCATCGGATTTGCTGTTCGTAATACGTAGGTAAACAAATGCACGCAGCAGTAACATTGTATATTTACGTTTCATTTCTTCGAATGATGGAAACACTGAAAAAAGTACAGTATAAAAAAAGGCGAATTTACTAGTAAAATATTTGACTTTTCATTTCATTTAAGTACTATATTTCAAGTTGAAAAGATATTGTTATTGTTATTTTTCCCTGATCTTAAAATACTACTGGATGTATTGTTTTAAAATTAAACAAATTAAGCTATTTGAAATATGGCATCCACCGAATTTTTTTGTGAATTTTCAACGAAAACGCGCAAAATGAATCGTCCAATACAAAATTAACATTCCTCCTTCCACACTTCCATGTAGCCAGAAACCTTAAACCACTTGTTTATGAAATTTGAGGGGATGTTGTTTATGAAATTTGTTAAAATTGCAACTTTTGTCATAAATTGTAGCACTTGTTTGTTTTGACGCGTGGGTCCTACTTATGCCAGCCACTTAAGCTTCAAAAATTTAATCCTGAGATAATATGTTGCGCGATCTAGTATTTTTTTGAGATCAGATTTAATTTTCACGGTACTAAAGGTTTTTTCGGTATCTTGTTTTGGAAAAAAATTCAGTTTCAAGTTTCCTATAAAAGGAGTTAACTTAAAAGTGTGTAAGGAAAAACAATGAAAGCGTTTCAAAAAACGATTTTTTCTTTTTTTACTTACTGACGAATACATTATTACTTTGTTTAAACTTCTTAAAAAAATTTTCGTTTTAACTCTAAATATAGATAAAAAAATAAATATGGGATATATTGAAGAACATTAGAACATATTTCAGAAAATTCTCAAAAAACAGAAACAAAAGAATGCAGAGTCTAGTGTTCAACGTCTTCCCGAGCTGATCTTTTTTCGTTTTAATTTCTTTTTATCGTTCATTGTATTAAAAGGTGATATTTCCGATTCATCCGATAAATCATTCATATTCGTCAAAGAATCTGTTCTTAATTTACTCTTTCGTCTATCCGATAAAAACGGAATGAGCGAGGAGCGTTTGTTTTTGTAGTTCGGATTCAACGAGAAAAACAAGGGAATGTCCAGCGAACTCGACGAATATTTCTTTTTGTTTTTTATTGTATAGTCGGAAAAATCGACCAAATCTTGGATAGGTGTAATGTGGTCTTCGTCCACAACTCCCAAATCTGTCAATTCCACGCAACTTATGGATTTTGATCGTTGTTGGAGAAGAATCTTACTTTTTCTATCCATATTTTTCAATGCTTGCTTTCCACTCAAATTGTCAGTAATTCTGGAAGCCAATGCTTGCATGATACTCGTATACCAACCATCTCGTTCTTCCTCGGTGAAACAAAATAAGCGTAATGTTTTTCTCGTGTCGTTTGACGTGAGTTTAATGCAATATCGCCGACGGATTCCGCGTCGCTCTTCACTAACAGAGACACCGATATCGTCTAAATAAACCACGTTGTGAGGAATTGAAGTCAATTCTCCACGCCTTTTGAAACAGTACATGCAATCGTTCGTTAAGATGAAATATTTTGCTTTTAATGAAAATGGCTTCCATATCGATTGACTTTCTATTAACAAGTAACCTTCTTTAACGTTATGTCGCTCCATAGAGTTACACGTGACCATGTTTACAAAAATATTTAATATAACTTCAATATATTTATATCTTCACTTTAAATTATTTTCTTTATACTCCGCATTAAATAGCACGTATGAATCGTTCTCATTTTAACACGTAAATATTTTTTATTTTTTAACCATGTTCATGCGTTGCTATGACTAGTCAAGTTGTGTTAAGAAATCCAAATGCTAACCTTTTTGAAGTTCATCTTTGTACTTATATGACATCGTGTTTTTTGTGTTTACATAAGAGTTGATGAAATGTTTTAAGATCCTGACGAAAGGACAAAGTTTAAGTACACAGTAACATCACTTTAATGTAAACAAAACAAGTACAGCAACAACACGTGATTCCGTTTAACTGTGTTTCACACTCGAAAAATGTTGTAAATACGTTTCCCAAATTTTTGTTTAGACGCCGTGTTTTGGCCTAGACAGCACACTCTACTGCATTATCAATGTCATAATTGCTTCAATTCATTCTACTAGGAGTTTTAATAATATGGATTAGTCCTCAGTAATAAAGTCAAAAAATCAGTAAATTGCATAAAATCAAGAATGGGTGTGTTGACTAGGCCAAAACACGGTGTTTAAATTGAAATTCGAAAAACGTGTATTTTTATTTTTGAAAACAATAAAATGTGATCAAATAACGTCGATTTTAGGATCCAGGCTCTTCTTAACTTCACAGATTAGTGGTTTTGGTGATATCTTTCCCACGACAATACTTTTTGTTCAATTGATATCGTGCATGTATGTACACATTTTGATCTCTGCGAAGGAGAGAGCAAAGAGAATAATGATGGGAGAAGTCAGGAGTGAACAAAAAAAACATTGTCATCATTTATAAAACCAACTTTGGTACCAAGTATATTTAGAAACGGTAAATAAATCAGAATTGAAATGCGAAGCTAGCTAAATTTACCGAGTTTTCCAATCAACGAAGTACAAACATGGTATTTAACAAAATTATGAAGGGTTATAAATAGATTCCAATCCAATCCATCCGGTTTTCAGTTGTCCAATTGTATCAAAATCCAAGATCGGTTCATTCATCGATTCAGAAAGACCAGTTTATTCAACATTACCTATACATATTCAAGAAATTGCCTGACTTCAAATTCAAGATGAGATTATGGAATCTGTTTTTCCCATCGCAATTTTCTTATCTGGTTTTTATTTTAAGTAACAACAGTCCTTAATATATACTTTTTCGAATCTCGTGGTTAGTTTAAGTTATATTATCAGTTCGTCATAAGGATTAAATCAGTAAATAAGAACGTTAAATCAAGACTGCGTTAAACTGGGAGGTTTGTTTAAGAGAATGAAAACCAGGTCTGTTATGTCGGGATTTACGGATTTCACTGTATTTTGAAATTTCACGAAGAGTTGCAAAATTTCAAGTCGTTCTTATCAGATAAATCGTTTGGTTATCCCTAAAGTTAGCATAAAACTGAGCAATATATAGGTAAAAATAGTTTTCATTCGGATTATGTGTCAGTATCTTTGCTAACACCTTGCACATTTGATTCTTACATCAATTCAATTAAATCGATTTCAAAACATGCAAAGATTTGTCTTTCTTGTGTCTTTTTATTGATTTTCAAAACCATTTCTAACGATTAATGTGACCAATATTCAATTTATCCTTATGGTGTCTAGGATTGTCTTCTTCAATATTATATTCGGTCCATTACGGCACAACCTCAGTCAATATTCTCCCAGAGAGACATTAATAAATGAGATGAGTGTTGCTTCACGTAGCAACACCCTGTATTACCCTGTATATTTACATGGGTTTACATGAGAGCCGTGCTGAACTCAAACCGGTTTGACAAGGCCATATCAAGATGTAAGTTTACTCAGCAATTGCTACTCATTTCAGATCAGAAGGTCATTTTTAGTCTGGTCAAATAAAGCAACACAACAGACTTTATAAATCCATTTTAATGAATCATGAAATAAATGCATTACAGTCGAGAAAGAAAATATTCACAATTTTATGTACAATTTGTGATTGAATAATTGTTCTGTGAAATATCAGTTCCTGTTCCGCAAATTATTGTTGTTATAATTTATTACAAATTCAAAAAAAATTTCCCTAAGTAGAAATTTTCCCTGGGTTCCTCTCTGTTTTATTACAGTTTCGATGCTTTTTGGCAGTCATGTCTCATTGAGATATTTTACGTTAGAAAGGAAGAAATTGACGCCAAAAATATCTCGGTAGTTTTTCTTTAGAATGAAGCCAAAGAGATAAAGAATGAAGAATGCAGTGACTTTACGCACTGTTTAAAGTATTCCGAAATGGCTTATAACAGAAAAGAGAATTCAGAAAAACTCATTTTATTTATTCTAATTTTTTTATTAGCAAAGTTTGATTCATAAGTAATTGCGCATGTGCAAACTCAATAAAAACTGCGTACATCAGAAGAAATGCATGTATAGTTTTTCTTTTCTTCTTTTTTCTTTCGGCCTAAGCGTTTTAGGGGAGAAGAAGCCTGTGTTTTGGCCGCAGCTTTAGTGACTTTACTCGTTCTTGTTACTGTTAGTACGAGCTTCTTTTGAACTACCTATGTCTAAATGCATTGGGATCTCAATAGTTTGTGGTGAAAACTTTGTTATTTTGCGACGGAATAACGATGTTAACGTCATGCCTCGTTCTTTAAAACAAAAAGAGAGAATTTCAGTCAAAGATTTTTAATACACCAATCCGTTAGATAGACACACTCCTGCATATTAAAAAGAATCAAAATGAGGTGAAAGTGTTGTTAGAATTACTTTTTTCCAACTAAACGTTTCATAAAGCTTTTGCAACATTGTCGAAGCTCTCGATTCATGAATGTATATAAATAAGGGTTAACGCAGGAATTGAAGAAAGTGAGAATCATGAATAGATCGTGTATGTATCCGAATGCACCTCTTGTTTCCAGCTGCATACCTCTGATATTGATGTACATATAATAACTGGCAGTTGGCAACCAGCAGCATAAGAAGAAGCCGACTAAAATACCAATCGTTTTTGCTGCTTTCATATCACGTGATAAATATTTTTTTCTTCGATGTATTTTGGTTGGATAAGTTTCTTTGGTCATTTTCCTCAACAACATTGGCGGTTGGTTTGGAATCTCCACTTGACTGTTTTGTTTGGTTAAGTCGTTGTCAAGGTTACTTATTGTAGCAGTGTCCTCGTGTATCCTCACCTTTAAACATTCCACCCGTCTATTTGTCGACCTGGCTATTCGAAATAATTTCAGGTACACAATAATGATGACAATACCAGACAAATAAAAATTAAGAGGCGTGACTACTAAGTACAGGGTTCTTGGGATTCCAACAGAACATGGAGGCAATATAACTTTCCACTCTTTAAAGTTATAGAATGCCATTGAATTAAAGGTTATAACCCAAAGCCACAATATTGCTATGAATACGGCAACGAAACGGCCATTAACGTTTCTTCTGTAGAAAAAAGGATGACTTATGGCGAGATACCTGTCGAAACTTACTGATGCCAGACTGACCAATGATGCAGAAGAGGTCAACAGAAACAAATATTTTCTCATTAAGCATAAAAATTCGTTGGAGTGATTGAGACCGCGGTTTATGAACCGTTCCAAATACATTGGTACTAGTAACGTAACAACTAGAATATCTGCAAACGTAAGACTTAATAAAATCCAATTCGTAGGGGTTCTTAATTTCTGATGGGTGATTATGGTGGCGAATTCCATCAAGTTTCCAGTTAAGCCGCTCAAAATCACAACAACGCAGGCAGCAATACAAAACACTTGATATGAAAGCGGTGATTGCTGTCTGTTAAATGATACTTGCATATCATATCCTTCTGTAACGTCGTATGTTCGCATAGTTGTTGAATTAAACATGCTCGAAATGATGAAATTTTGGACATCCACTCCAATATCAAACGAAGAAGATATTTTACTTTCGAAAAAATTCAATTAATCAAATTAACAAAACTTATTTCTGTGAGAAAGAAATGTGCTTATTTGCTTTTAAAATTTAGAATAAAAAATAATTACACTAAAGTCCCATTCACATATACGCATCTTTTTATTCGTGAGACCTAAAAATTCGTAAAGAGTGTTACGAAAAAAATGCTTTCGTAAGAACGTTTATGTTATGTTAAATATAGTGCTTGTTTTTCTTGCGAAAACTCACTTCTTCGTAAGCACATTCAAATTGAATTTTTGATAATTTTTTTATTGACATTAAACATCTGTCGCAGTTAACTAAATAGAACCAGAAATAACGTTTCAACAAAATATATTTGTGTGGGCATCCTCTTTAAACGGGACCCGGACCAGGACCCGGACGCTGGACGCTGGACTTAAAAAAGAACATAAAAATTGAAAATAAAAATAAAGAGTAAAATAGTGTATTAATTAGCGCTACCAAAGAGCTATCTGTAAATTGCCTGAACCAGGTCAAACAAAAATTCCAAAGGAAAACGTGCTCGAAAAAGCAAATTGCGTAAGTTTACGCATTGATACAACTGTCAATTAAAGGAAATTCAATTTCTTTTGGAAGATATATAGTCAAATGGAGGTAATCATTACGTTATTATAACTTTCACGCACTGAAGGTTTAAGTTGTTTTTCACTCGTAGTTATTTTGAAAACAAAGAAATACAGAACATTTCTTCCATTTCAAATATTCTATTAGCAGAATTTATGTATTTAAGATGATTCGTCAAATTATCCCCAACATCAGGTTTCATGCTTTCCTGATAAGCTTCTATATTTCACTTGCCCAATCATTATTAGTCTTTTATTTCAAATGAGGTTCGTAATAATTAATGTCCGAATCTGGATATAAATTTGAATTCTTATGTACTATATACTTTTTCAAAACATTTTCAAGTCTGTGTGATTCATTTTCGAACTCTAAAAGTGACTTTAAATTTTGCTTGTTCAGGGCCGTAACAGGGTCAATATTTCAATTTTGAATCCGAGGATCTCCTAAACGGCCTCAAAATGAATTCCAGACTTAAATATAAGCTACTTAATATGATGAATATATATCGAAACTTTTATTTTATTATATTATATAATATTTTTATATATCGAAACCAAAATTAACTTTGGCTGCTTAATTACTCATTCCCACAGCTTAAAATGCACGGAAGACGAAAGGCTAAAGAGACAGGTTTTAACATTTTATTCTTCAAAGTATGGATCGTTCCAAGTTATCGTGAAGTAAAGAACGTGTACAAATACAAATGAAAACTATTTGTTGAAGCAACGACGATCTGGACCATTTATTACATCGCAGATGAAACAGTTTATGTTCTTAGACAATTCTCTTCTTTGGTAATTTGTGTTGCCTGAGTAAGCCAGACATATTCTTCCTGCCGTGATTAATGCTTACAAATCGGTTAGAGACCAAAAGATCAAAATTACCGGAAGAATGGTGGCAGGATATTCAGCTCAGGAAACAAGAAGATCTAATGATCAGAAACAAAACTAAGATCTGCAAGTAAAGCAGCAAAAATGAACTTATTTCTTCATTAACTTACATTAGTAATGTTTTGATAAACAATTCAGCTTTCCAATAACATCACTAATCGAACGATTTAAACCAACATTTCAATGAAACTACAGAACAGCATTATGCGTACAGTATGGACAGATTTTTCTGTTGACATATATTTTCCTGATGGTTGTCGCACGGGATATGTCGTACTCACTAACAAACCATGTCGACTTGACTACAGTTACGCCC
Source organism: Turritopsis rubra (assembly GCA_039566895.2). Lineage (NCBI taxonomy): Eukaryota > Metazoa > Cnidaria > Hydrozoa > Anthoathecata > Oceaniidae > Turritopsis > Turritopsis rubra. The sequence continues at coordinate 8,842,265 of CM077620.1, forward strand.
ATTTATAATGTCACCTCAACCAATTTTATTGAATTATTTTAGTTTAGAAGTGTTTTTTGCAATCCCAGACTCAATCAGATTTCTAGAGCTAACTCGTTGCTTGAAATTTCAATATTGACCGTCACTTAATCGTAGTATTACGAACGTTCGTGCAAGTGCAAGTGCGTTATCAGATCTTGTAACAAGCCAGTATGGGAAAAATGTGTAAACCATAGCGAGTTAGAAGCGGTCGATATTTATAGGCTAGTAATTTCCTGCGCATTTTTTTTCAAAATGTCTCTATTTTGTGTGTTTTTTAACTGTGGTCACACTTTCGAATTTTTGATTAACATCTTAATATGCTTCAATGTATTAATCCTTCAAAAATATTAATCTGAAAGTGTGACCTCGGTGAACATGTAATCAATGTAATCTTCTATCAATGAGGGTCATGTATAGGAGGCGAAGTCTGCTTCCACCACTCAGCTAGACAACCTCGTTAGACATCAAACAGAGAATATCCAATAATCCAATCTCAATGATACAAGCTGAGTACTAAGTTAAGTTGAGTGGGAAAAAATATGACCTTAATGGAATGATTTCTTACACTAATAGCAATATTTTAACCCTCGCACCCACTTGGTTTCCACATTCTTTCGTCTCCATGGCAAACAGACCTGCATTATTACCAACATTATTTTCGAAATATTGGACAACCACTTATAACGTTGGAAAAAGCACCAAAAACTGATAGAACTTGGTGTATAAAAAATTGAATGAAATAGGCCTTCAAAGTTCAGTAATGACGTCATCATTAGAGGTAAAACCCTAGATTATCGAATACCATTCGTGCGACTGTCTGATGTGGTCACGCAAAAACAACATAAAAACTTCTATTGATGCTATATATTAATCAATCATGACAATATACTTAAAGGCAATAAATGAGAATATAAGCAGAGACTGCTGACTCAACAGCCACTGGCAGGGATCGCGAACGACTACATCGTTTTCTTATTTTGGCAGCTATATGTCGATACTTATATTCGTTTATTGCCTTCAAAAAACAAAAAAATCATCTATACTCGTGTTTTACGATCAAACTCTGTATGATCAAATTAGTTGGATAACTTTTGGAAACAACTAAAACACAGAAACACTGCTTTGTTAATCTATTGAAACATGGCAAAAAAAAAAGCACTTTTCTTAATAAGTGTGAACGCAATCGATTGTATAGCAATTCACGTAAAACGAAATGAAGATATATAAATCTAAAAATAAAAACTTTCTATTATGCCTTGACAGAATATGAAATGTTTTCTTGTATATATATTAGTTTAAAAGCTGATACCTAATTTACTCGATATCTAAAATTTGCATTCTGTCAACAGCAGATATTTTATAAGAAATTATTAACCCTCAAATTATTCAAAACGTAAAATTTCTCATAGAGGCAAATATATTCATACCTGTTGCTGTGCGTAATCTTACAGCGATATTGTAAGAAACGCTGCAATCGGCATTGATAACATCTCAATTAAACTGATTTTATCAATATCCATGGATAGTTATTGTTTCTTCATTCTTATAATATGACACAGCCACAACCTTGACCTTTCTCTTTGGTAACGTCTGGTGGTGGACCAGATGGTCGCTGGACATTTTCTTCATATTTTCCTCTTATATTTCCAGGCGGTGAATATAATGCCACGACGAATGTTTGTTTTTGTGAGCCAAACGCTCTCCCAACACCGATTTCGGTCGTGCTTTTCCATGCGAGCTGTGAAAAACTTCCTACAACATAATATAGTAGATTATTATAATATCACTCTGTTGCAGATTAGAAATTATCTTCACTGCTTCTGTGATAAGAATCTTCTCCGTATGGTTTGATAGCTAAGGTAAGGCGTCGGCCGTTTGAAAAAGGTTTCTATAAAGGACTGTTGACTGCAGCCTTTAAGACAGCTGGGAAATTACCAACTCAATATATAGTGCAGATCTTATAAACTTTTATCATATCATTATTTTCATACCTGTAGACGAACTGAACCCAGGGGAGTCGTAATTATATTTCGATTCTTCTTCATACCACATGGTTGAAACTCGTGCACCGGTTAATTCACCATTTGTCATTACAGCCATATTTTGACCAACGTTGCTCATATCAACCGAACGTAATGTATTTGTTTTTGCAGCTTCTTCAGCCGCATTTTCTGCTGCTTTGGCTAACCTACTGCTCCATTTCAATGCAGGAGATTTGTGACGTTTTCTGTAAAGGTTATGAGTTCTTAACACTTCTGCGGAGAATTCTTTGTTCGCTGAAAGAAAATTATTCAAAAATTCGTCATTACAATTTGCAACATTTTGAAAAACCTTTTGCAAAAGTATAATTGTTTTTTTTAAGTTTTTTGTGTTTTTTGGAACGCACGTTTGAGGCGAAATAGACACCTTAGGGGGTGATTACATGATCACTTTATATCTCAGGTACCGGACATCTCGGTTAGCGGGTCAGCTCACTTAGTCTTATTGATTCTCTTGTTTTTACAAGTGTTATTATATGTATTCTTTTGATCCCGGTTTGTCAAAACGAGATATCTCGAGATATCTCGGGCCAAATCGTATGCATGGAATATCATGCACATGCGTAGTTAGCACATTTTTATTTGTAAACATGGCGCGTCTTTTGTTTTTACCGCCTTTTACCGGCTGAGATGTTTATTTAACATATAATACCGGGCTGAAAAATATTTCTTGAACCGAGATGTACTTTTCAGCCCGGTACCCAGGATGAAAAAAATGATCATCTAATTTAATAAACCGTGATATGTTATTAAACAAGCACCTATTTCTAAAAGCACTAACTGAATATGAGGAACATCCTAGCATCTTAGCAAACCGGTAACTTTCCAGATGCACTCAAATACGCAGATGTAATACCACAGATGTAATACCACAGATGTAATACCACAGATGTAATACCACAGATGTAATACCACAGATGTAATACCACAGATGTAATACCACAAAAGACTATTTAAATGGATAAAACTAATGCAGCCTCCGTCTCTTACTGCAATATCAAAGGTGTTTGAAAAACTAATAACCAAATAAAAGATTTTCTAAAGTTCTTTTTGGATTTCGGAAGCAAAAATTTATTACATAAATGACAAATCTAGCTTTCGAAATCACAAAAATAGGTGCTGTCCTTGTCCAACTAAAGTCAAACTAAGTCAAAGGTATTTGACTGCATAATCCATGAGTTACTCATAGAAAAACTTAGTCTATGGACTGGATCGTCATCTATCAAATGCGTAAAATGCGTATACGTATAAATTTTGATTGAGTGGGTGAGTGATTAATATCCTTCTGGGTGTACCGTAAGGTTCGATACTAGGGCCTATATTGTTCAAAATTTTTCTTAACGACTTTTTCCCAATAATTCTCGAAGCTGAAAATTTGTAATTTCGCTGATGACGTTTATATTTGCATGGTAATTCAGTTAAGGAGGTTTTAACAAACCGTCATAGGGAACTTTCCCCAGATATCGATTGGTTCCTGACCAATGAAATGATTGTCAATTCAAATAAATTCCAAGCTGTATTTCCGTGGTGCACTGGCAATAATCCTAGCTTCCAAATTAAAGATCTCCATTGGCTGACAAAAAAACAAATTTTAACCATCACATTGACAATATCTGCAAAAAAACGCCAACCAGAAAATTTGTCTACTGATAACAAGCTTTTAGAAACAACTTTTAGAAACAACTGTGTAGTGTCAACTTTAAATAAAGATATTTTACTTTTATTTAGACTAGAAATGTTTCTATTTAAAGAAGAGGTTAAGAAGGCCTTAGAATTACTTAAAAAGCTTTTAACTTACGGAATTTTAATAAGAACAGATTTATTACAACAATTTATAATGGATTACTGACAATGAAAAGGGGGTTTATGGCGCAAAGGAATTGTAGCAAGAGATGTCGGTATCACTTTGAACATTAGCACATTAAGCGCAGCTGGCACAACAACGTTGACACAACGTTGTGGAAACGTTAGCTAATGTTGTCAGAACATTACAAAATCATAACATTAATTTCTAACGCTACCTAAACGTTGTCACAACGTATGGTCAGTTCTGACGATATGAATACAGTGCACAGCGATGTCATGTTTGTTAGGCTTGATTTTGATTTTTAAAAATCCTGGAAAATTTACTCACAAGATCTGCCAGTGTTATTGTTGGTGGATGTGCTACCACCACCACTTGTCCCTCTATTGTTGTTGTTGTTTGTGCTCGTTGTAGTGTTGTTGTTGTTGTTGCTTCCTGTATACGGGGTATTGGATGGAAACACATTTTCAGGAAATCTCTTCAGCATGTTCCCTGGAGGAGAGTATCTTGCCACCACAAATTGCATGCCATTTGAAGCAGTTGCTTTACCAACTCCAATTTCAAGTGAATTGACCCAGACCACCTGAAATGTATCAAGAAAGAGATCTCAGCTGCAACTGCTTTTTCTTTAGTGGTATAACATCCGTTGTTCTCTAATTTACCTGGGTAAAATGTCCTGTCTTTGAATTAAAGCCTGGTTTCTTGAAGTTGTAGTCTTTAATCTCTTCATACCACATTTCTGTTGCTTTAGAACCAGTCAATTCCGATCCTTAATAAACCAAACACTTACGTTTTTTATCTATTCTTAACGTACATTCCAGAGAGGAAAGTTATTGCAATGGACAGGGGTTATAACTATACGCAAATCCTATGATATAAGACCATTCATATATCACGTTCGTTCGGTAGACCTCCTGTTTATCAAATTACGAACGAAAGCGAGCAGTAGGGTGGGGTTCATTTAAATTTCAAAATCACTGACACAATTGGTTTCCATGTTTTGATACAACTTCACAGTTGAGAAGTAATCATTTCAAAATCAATACAAAATTATAAAGGTAATGAATTTTAAAAAATCTTACCTCTCATAACAGCAATATTTTCACCCTGTTCTGATTGGTTTTCATGTTGAAGGTAACCATTTTTGGCCAACTTATTAGCCCACCTTTGTGCATCACTCTCCAGTTTAGACGACCATCTCAATGATGGTGCACCATGATTTTTGCGAAATTTGTTGTGCGTGGACAAAATATCGTTGTTAAAATTGCTCATTTTTTTTTCTTGTTTAGGAAGAGTCAAAATAAATGTGAATAACGCAGGGGTTAAAGAATTTTCATAGAATGGGATAAAATTATGATAAAAAATAAAAAGATTCATTAAATATTTGCAAAATCTATTAGCATTTAGTCTTAATTCTAATCCATTTACAAATCATCACACTTTCAAATCTATTGAAAAACATAATCTTTCTCCTCTGAAGCTACTGTCGATTACATATTTAGTCAAATTTGCACAACGTTGTAAAAGACTAAGACTAAAGTCGGTATTTCGGCATATAGCTACACGTCAAATAAAAAAATCTCGAATTACGTATAAAGTATAACATATCTGTAACATAATATAACACAACTCCCTCGCATATCTGAACACTCATAGCAAATTTTTGGACATTTACCTAGGCCTTTAAAGCACTCATTGGCATTCATACTACACCATAGTCATGAAAACAATTCCCTAATCTATTTGTTAAAATATTTCGTTGGTATTTTTAACTTAAATTGTCTATCTGTAGTTTGTTTTGCATTCACATATTTATTTGCTATGTAATTACAATTTGTTATTTTGATTTCTCATTTGGTTCATTTAAAAACATATGGATCTTTCAAATCTTATCATTTACCAAATTCAAGAAGATAAACTCACTTCAGTCATGCAATTCTCAGATTGAGAAATAAAAAAACACATCTGACCTACCAGTATTCTTCATACAGTGGCCGCAAAATCATTACAGAGAGATAAAAATACAGATGACAAGCTTAATGATCGATCGTCTATAGATCATGCAGGTAGAAGAAAATACTCTCTCTCTCTCCTGTGCTGCGGAGAGATTTACCACAATCGAAAACAACAAGAAGCAGATAATCGAACCAAACATTTGACCCTCACCAAACAACGTATAACTTAGAACGAATTTTTCAAATGAGGATGAAAATAGTCTTTTATGCACGTTTTCCCTCAGTGGAATAAAAAAAATGTGTAGCAGTGATACAATTATTTAGATAAATTTGAAAAGTAGCAGATGAGTAAAAATTGAAAAACTGTATCGCTTTCATCAGATATATCGTTCTGGTTTTGTTTTGTTATTCAATGTTATTCAACACTGACTATTCGTTGTGGATATTATTTATTGAAAGATAAACTGTATTCAACGTTCTTTTTGCGAGCATTTCTACACTTTAAGAATTGAAATAACTTAATCACATTTTTACATGAAGAATGTCAAAAGTTAGGTAAATATTAGCAGCTTTCATTAGGCAGTATTATGCTAAATAACTAGTACTTTATAAATTATTGAAAAACAAAGAAAAAATACCTCACAACGAGAGCTTTAGTTTATTTGTTTTGTTTTGGTTGTTTTTGTTTTTACTTCGATTATTTCCATGCAAACACTTCCCTTCAATGTTCTTCACCAAGAATAGGTATCAAATGATATTTTTCATCTTGATAAATAAATAAATTCGTTGATCATTAGTTGAATGGTGCCCATTCTGTTTTCTTCCTATATTGTTCTTGTAACTATGGTTTATAGTTCTACAAAAATCTTCTTTCACGGGAATACTTAACAAATGTATGTCTTCTTGTTTCAAAGACAACATAATACCCTTCTAATAATACATATGAAGTGATTTTCAAATCCCACATTCCCTTATACTATAATCGTAACTGAATTGTGAATAAAACTTTATCAATAAGTTTTTTTACGTCATTAGTTCTTACAACTATCTTCTAACTATCAAATATTTTATTATCTCATTATAGCATTGAACATTCCATTTCAAACGAAAGCTTGAGGTTATAAATTTTCTATTAAGGGCTGAAATAATTGAATTCATAATTGTCCCAGTGCTTATTTATAACAAAAAAAAACATCGTGTTTAGTGGAAAGATAGAAGTTGTCAGGCAAGACTGCAGAACAAATTGACCTTGATATCATGAACGCTTTTATACGTAACATTAGACATTTGATAGCTAATCATCGAGACATAACAAAAACAGTATGCGTCACAACGGATCCATCTACAGCGGCGGATCTAGAGGTAAGTCTAAATTTTGGAGGAGAATGTTAGCTATTAAAGCATAAAAGAAAAACGTGTAAATAAGCCCATTGATGATGCAGACAAAAAACAGAAACTGTGTTAATGTTACGACTACCCTCTAGATCCGCCGCTGATCTTTACCCATTCCAATTAATTAAACCAACCAAAATCATGTCTGGATTGGACGTGAAACGGGGAAAAAACGTACAAGTTTTCTGTTCGAGCAGCGTTTGGTTAAGTGTAGTTCAGCGTTTACTTCAAACCTGATTTTCTGATTTGTTTTTATATTTAATTATTACTTGAATAAGAATAATGTTTTTTTTCTCCAATGCACATTTGCATCATCTGAATAAAACACTTCCTCTCAGATTTGTCGTGGGTTCACAAAAGAATCATTAAAATGAAACTTCGTGGATAAGCTTAGTCATATTGAATTTCGTGCACTAGCTACTAACCTCTACCGTTTCAAGTAATTACACAGTGAGAAATTTCCTGAGTTCTGTTTAAACTATCTCTAATCATTCGACTGGCAGTTTTAAAGTTTTTGTGCATTTGACATATGTTTTTAAATTTCTCAGCGCTGTCTTCGTAGATTTCAACAAATTTACAAAAAATGAGCTTTCTCTGCGTAACCTACGTACCTCATTTTTAGTATGCTGAAACGTTTTCACATTGTTAGCGAGTCTTAAGATATAAGGGCTCAAAAAGTGTTTCTAAAAAGACGGGGGTTTCTTGTGTAATTCTTCACCTTATAAACTAATATAAAAATAAATAGCATAAAAATGTACCAGATGTACTGACTAGGTCAAAACACGGTGTTTAAACAAAAATTCAGGAAACAACAACAACAACAATATATATAGAGAGAGAAAGAAAATCGTAAAACAATTTTACTTTATTCTTTTTTTCATCATTCTCTCTTGTTCATGACAGATATTCTATCTTCACTATATAAAATATATTTTTTTAATTTACAGAACTTTTTACTTTTCTTCGTGTCAAAATGCATTCTCAGCCAACATGGTTCCTTTTAACGGTAAGGATGACAAAGAGTATTGTTTACACAAAATTCAAAACTCCCACACTTTCGAAACGATGTCTCACATTTGTAACGAACGTGGGAGTCCTTTTACGTTTCTTCTAAAATCTAATTGACCCACTTGGAAATAGATGGAATATAGCTGTTACGTCAGCTCAGTTTCACCTCGTTTCTAATTCCTCGTTTATACTATGTCACATTATTAATCATGACGTCCTCAAGTACAATAAAAAAACTTCCTAAAACAATTAGTTCTTTTTGTCTCCATTTTCAAGAGCTTAAACTGATAAAACCGCGGCCGCTTCGACATATTTTCTTTCAGAATCTAAAAGTTTATTCATTCAAGATCGTTTTAGACAAATTTAAGACATGTTAGGGTTGGTTTAAAGTTTGTGTTCTCAGGCAACTAGCCTATGGTCTTGTGACATAATATGAGAACAAGAAAACTGTGTGAACGCCTAAAAGCAGATATGCGAAACATATAATCGAATATCTATTTCTACTATTTTTGTCTACCATCCATGTTTTTTGTGTGTAAGTTATTCCCACATAAATTGAAGATTAGGTTTATTTAACAGATTGACATTCTTCAAAAAGTAAAATCCGTAAATATGTTTTGTTAATAGCACAGCAGCAATGAAGCTACGCTTATTAGAAATTCTAATAATTTCATAAAAAGTATAGCAATTGATAATCATTAAAGAACAACTTAAAACAGTCTCGTTCCCAATTCTAATATTGTTAGAATTTTAACTAAAACGCGGCGCAAAAGAGTCAGATTACGGGCCGTCGTAATGCGGGCGTGATATGAAAATAGCCATGTGAACGGTCATTTCACATCCCGGTTTGAAATCTCAACTCATATCATCTGTCATATAAACACGGCCTATGAGTTAACTATGAGTTTTCTGAACTAATGGTTGTTGAGTTAAATATTCACGTTCACATTTAAAAAGCAAATTTACTTATTCTTTTTTCACAAGAAGAAAAAGATGGATGTTAGTACTGATGACAGTTCTGATGAAATAATTTATTTTTACTACCATGTAGTCATAAATGATATATCGAAGTAATAAATTTTTTTTAACTCTTCAAGATAGGTTGCGCTTATGCTTTAGTACATTTAAGACACTGGTACTTATTATAGAAAGCGGGTAAAATATTAAAATCCACTAAAATAATGATCGGTTTTACATAGCTACATATGGAACAAACAATGCGGCGTGGAAATACATTCGAGAAAGATTTTACGTGGAGTAAATTTAAAAACAATTTGATGATGTATTTAAGATGGTCAACCAGGCTATCCAAATGAACAACGCCCTATGTATAAAAGATATCGTGTTTTTCCCTTTCCTTTCATTACGCGCTTTGGCGTTTGTCCCTAAATGGCAGCAAGAATATCAGTTTCCTGAAAAACATTAACTCCATTGAGACATTTTTAATGATTTTATTGCATTGCATTGTGGTAGTTGTATTATATATTAAAGAGATAACCGATAAGGGGAACTGCCAATTCTGTTCTTTTGCTTTCATTGCCAAGATGTGTGAATTACCTGATGTTATTGTTACCAATAGCTAGCAATATAAACATTGAATGCAACGAAAAAATATTGTTTTGGAGGAAAAGTAAAAGATAAGTTAGACTTTCGATTTACTCGGACAGATTATTCCTCTTGGATTTTGCAACCTAAATCAAGCCAAAATACTTCGATTAAGTCGTAACTCCTGCCAATATTTTGTGTCCTTCGGGGAAAATACTCCGTTTAACCCGGACTTCCAATGTTTTTAAATATTAAGAGCTCTTCAACATGGCGTCTCATGACGGGGGAAAACCCAAGTTGCATGATCATACTATAGTTGAAAATTTCGAATATATTGAATGAAATTGAAAAGGACGAAAAACGTGTCACAATTTCTCATAAACTTAGTTCCGACTTATCGAGACTTCGGTTAACTCGGACATTTGTTAACTCGGACCAATTAAGTCAGTTTTGTTGGTTCCTGGTTTTCATTTTTAGGTTTTTTTTAGATAACACCAAATTGACATTTGTTAAAATCATCCAAATCGTTTTTTTCTATAGTTATTCTGGACATATATATGTTTTGAAAATTTCTCTCCAGTAGAACATGATCTAAATCTCCTGTAAACTTTTCATCGGCATCGAAGGAATATGTTTAGATATCCAAGTTTCCGATGGATCTTCATTTCAATCTTCTTTGACACATTATGAACTTCAACATCTGTTATTTTCTATTTATTTTGACCATTCAGTGTTTTCAGAACTTTTTAAATATATTTTAATCACAGTTAAAGCCGTTGGAAATTAAATATTAAAAATAAACGTGTCTAACCATTTCATCAACTATTTATTAATAAACAATATTGAATATACAATAGTTAAATAATAATTAAAATTTTAAACTTACCAAGTCTTAGTTCTAATGTCTGGTCGGGGAAATGTCCCTCGGGGAACTATCCATCGAGGAACTTTCATTCGGGGATGTGTCTGTCAGAGAAGTGTCCACTCGGGGAAATGTCCTATCCAACCTTGTAAATTCCTCTTACCCATGTAAACGGTGATTTCGATTATTCTTCAGGGGGTTTTTTCATTGCGTTTTGTATTGGCATACTATCGCTCTGAAACACATTTGAAACACATTAACTTCTGGTGCATCATAGAAATACGATATTTAGATATTTCGTATTTCCATGGATGCACTGAGCTTTTGTTCAAAAGATTGCGTAATATTAGATCACACTGGCGGAAACCCAGCTTAAATGCGTCCATTAATAAACAATCGAGCTTTTGGAACGCATTTGGTGTATAGGGAGTAAGCGAGGCATGAAAATGATCTGAAAACGATTCTATACAATTGCAGTGCGTCTTTTAAAAATAAAATCCCACATCAATTGGTGTTTATATCCACCATATTGGCAATACTTATCTGTGAAGCGCGGAAGTGAGAGCTTTTCTCAACGATGATCTTGTTTATCCAGTTCAACTCATAAAGTGTTTTATTTGTTTTACTGTGGAATCCTGAGATATTTACACAGGCGTATATTTTTGCAAGTATTTGTTAAATATTTCTAAGTTTTTCTGTCTGTTCTTTTTGAGTAGATATTTCTCATCAAAGATGGATTGTCGTGTAACTACGTTTATTTTGATTTTTTTCAATATCTTCGACTTGAGTGTTGATGCCAAAGCTGGTAGGTTGATGTTATATGCCAAGTCTGTTTCCTCGCTTACTCTTGTCTCTAAAAGACGTTTTGTCGTCACAATTCAGTGATGTAATGTTTTGTAACTATCGCTTTGCAATGAACATGCTCTCGAAATAAAACACATCATAAATATGAAATGAGTAGAGAAAGCGTGTCATATTTTCTTAAAAAAACTTATAGATCCTGGCCAGATGTTCTTACACAACAACCCTGTTTCGTAACAGATTTTAGTAGAGCCCCTAAAGATAGCAAAAAATCATGTTTTGTTCTAATCAATTTCTTCTTCATTTTAGGTGAAACTCTTAGTAGAAATAGTAAGTGTTGTCACATTAATTGTTCATAATGTAATGTATGCTATTACATCATTACACTAAAATCAAAAACAATATATATCTACTTGACTTTGATAAGGATTAATATAAAGTTGAGAAGAACTTTTGCTACATACTCCACAACATAATTCTCTAACTAAAAACAATTTAATATTTCCATTTAGTCACCTTATGCGATGGCGAAATTGGAAAACTGGCTTGCCCTCGATATTCAAAGATAAAGTTATTGAGCTCTTTTTGGGGACGCAGTGATAAAAAAACTTGTCCTTCGTGGAGAACATTTGATAAAACCTGCAGTAGTGACACAGTATTCGGACAGACCCAAACGTTATGTAATGGTCTTGAAATCTGTTTAATGGCACCATCAACAAGTTTATTTGGAAATCCTTGCTTTTTAACTTTGAAATATTTTAGAGCTACTTACACTTGCCTAAAAAAAGGTGTGTTGTTGTTAAGTTTGGAAGTAGAAAAAAACTTTTTAAACATTCTGATTGACATTTCGTTTTGATCATTGACAGATTTGAAAATTTAATTCAAAAAGTGGAATATTACACCAATGCTCCTTTTTCTTACTACTGACCACTTTAGAAGCTTTGGCTGATTCTCATCAACAGCATGTTGCTTATTTTTGTTTATTTTATTGGTATATTTTTGTTTGCTTGTTTTTTGTGTTTTTATCTTTTTTGATAGCACAAACTACTTCTTCACCACAACACACTGAACGATCTACCAGTCAAACAATGTTTGCAAACACAACAGAAAGTTGGTCAACAACATCACCACTTACAACAAAATATGGTAATAATCATTCATCAACCTCGAACCCAGGTCTCTCGCCTTTTCGATATATGGTCCCGGCTGCTTCATTCTGCAATTTTATTGGCTTGCGATATCTTGTATAATTAAACGAATTGAAAATAATTTTTCACTTCGCTGATCATCTGATCAAATAGATTTAACTTTAAATGTTTACATTCGCTATTTCAACAACTTTTGGAGATTTCTATTTTGAATTCTTTATTACTTTTGCTATGGATATATTTCTCGCATAATACATGCGGGACTCAAAAGACAATTTTGAAAACCTAGAAATTATCGAGCCCAACGTGCATAAATTAAAATCAACAGTATATCTGTTGATTTAGAGCAGCCGGGACCAGGCTCTTCTTCGCCGCAGTCCGAGTATTGAAAAGGCATGAGACCCTGGGTTCGAGGTTGAATCATTGTAAAACAACACCAGTTAATAGAGGATTTACCGTATGCAATTTAAAGATTTGAAACTGACCTAAATTAATATTGTGACAGAAAGCCGAAATTGTTATATTTACACTGAATACACACTCTAATCATGCACATGGAACAGATTTATATCTCTGCTTCACTTTAGTATTTTTCAAATAAACAGGTACAGAGGAAACTGATACATTAAAATCAAAACCTAAATCTTTAGCTGTCACTACTACAACATGGACGACAGCAGATGTTAAAACAAATACGAGAACAACTACGAGTACTGTTTCCACATTATCAAGTAGACTATCACTACCCACAGCTGAAAGTCAATCCACACGTAAGCTCAGAGTTTCATGTTTTCAGCTAGTGGAGTATTGAAAAGCAAATCTTTTCACTGAGTGAACATACTGTATATAACCATACATACACATATGCAAAAAATTGCTTTCAATTGAATAGGTGTTGCATGTGAAAATGAAAAAGTTGTTGTAACTTGTCATGCATCTACAAGGTTCGATGTTGTAAAAGCAGTGTTCGGAAGAAGCGACTCAACAACATGCACCAATAGAAAGACGAACCATCATATCAAGACGAATTGCAAGCGAAATGTTATCAAATATTTTCAGCTTGTATGTAATGGAAAGCGGAAATGTGAACTTGAAGCTACAAACTATTTGTTTGGCGATCCTTGTCCAGGGACATCTAAATACCTGACCGTCACATACATTTGTAAAAGATGAACAATTTCTAACTTGGTAACCTTATATTAACAGGAATACTTGTATGATCATCCTCTCTTCATTCTTTCCTTTCTGATGTTAAAATATGGCAGCCTGGTTGTTCAAAATGAAAATCCAAGGTAAAAACGTTTATAAGGAATTTCAAACTCTAATATTTTTGAGAGAAGCGTCTGTTTCTAAATTTTCCCTATGTACAATATTACAACAAACTGCCTTAAAATGAATATCAGAGTTCAATTTAAGCTGCTAAATAGTGAACTAGTGTAGCGTGTAAAAACATTTTACAGTTTTTCTCCATTAATTGTTTTTACACGCAATACTGCCATGATAAGTCTGTGTATATACAAAAATTGTTGTGTTTTTCCATGTTGGAATTATATCATATGTAACACAAAATTGTTGTATAAATATTTTGGATCGATCATTCAAAGAATTTTTTCAGTGCTATCTGGCCTATTTACAGATTTCTAAAGTTGTACAGTTAAACTAAAAGCTTAAATTCCAATGTTCAGAGATTTAGAAAAGAGACAACGCATACTCCTACCTAACCAATGGATACTCCTACCTAACTAAGATAAAATTTCTGAAATATAAGAAATACCTTCACATTTCCCTATTAACTAAAGCTAACAAAAACAATACCTTCTCAGACGTTTTTATCTTTCAAATAATTGTGGAAATGTCAAAACCCAAAACTTCACTTGCGCATCATGATAAAAAAAACATGTATATTATGTATATAACCAAGATTTTCACATTCTCTTCTAGCATTACATTCATCTATACTATTCAATTTTCTTATCTAAAACAAAAAATATCAATCAAACACTATCAAAACATTATAATAATGATCTTGCTACCTTCGTTTCCCTAATAGGGAACCTTAATAGTAACAATCCACATACTACAATGAAATACCAAATAAACGGCTAGCTACACATTTTGGCATAGTAGTCAAAACTAACTGTTACGAAAAAGCTACATTCAAACTACACAACATTGATAATGTTTGTCCTTAAGTATCAACATTCATCTTCAATTGTTATGTCATCCCTGCACGTTTATTTGTGATCGGTGGAAAAGAATTTACATCATCAGAAGGAACAACTCAGGGTGACCCAATAGCGATGGGAACTTATGCCTTGGGACTTTCTCCACTATTGAACAAACTACTTCAACTTAACATCAACTCGAAATGACTTAACTGGTACTGGTAAGTTGAGCGATTTAAAGCTTTGATGGGATTTTCTACTGGAAGAAGGACCCAAATATGGTTACTTTCCGAAAGCCGAAAAATCTTTACTGATAGTTAAATCGCAGTTTTCCACCATTGCTTACGAAATGTTTAAAGACAGCAACATTATTTTAAATACGACGGGAGCTAGACATCTGGGAGCAGTTATAGGCGATTTGACATACAAATAACAGTACATCAAAGATAAGGTAGACTCATGAAACAACGAAATAAAGCTGTTGGCTAAAATTGCAGAGCTTCAACCTCAAGCTGCTTACTCTGCATACATCAATGGATACAGACATAAGTTTACATACTATTTTCGAACGATACCGAATATGAAATCGTATCTACAGTCGATTGAGGATACACTTAAACTCCATTTCATACCTGCTATTACCGGTGGCCATATATGTAATCAAAGTAAATGAAACCTGCTTTCCCTTCCTGTTAAATATAGTGGGTTAGCCATCGAAAACCCCATCGAAGTGACTGCAATTGCTTACAAAAATTCGTGATTAATAACAAAGGATTTAACAGAAAATATTACAACCCAAAAGACTGAATACGATGTGGACTTACCAAAGATAAAGGAATTAAAAAAAAAATCAAACAAGAAAAATCGGCTATTTACAAAGCAAAATTGGACGTGATAAGGCATAATATAACCGACTCTCAGAACAGATGTATTGATATGGCAATGGAAACAGGAGCCTCGAACTAGTTAAGCGTACTACCACTAAAAGAGTATAATGCCCTTAACAAACAGCAGTTTTGGGACAGTATCCGGTTAAGATATGATTGGCAAATACGTGGTTTACCTACAGTATGCGCATGCACTTCAAAATTCGATGTCCAACATGCTTTGTCATGAAAGAAGGGAGGTTTCGTAACCCTTCGGCACAATGAAATTAGGGACATTAAAGGAAACCTTCTAGCTGAAGTTTGCAAAGACGTCGAAATTGAGCCCACTTTGCTACACTTAGATGATAAAGAACCATTACTCAACAATACTGCTAAAACAAAAAACGAAGTACGCCTTGATGTAAGCGCTCGCGGCTCCTCGATTCAAGGACAAAGAGCATTCTTCGACGTCAGAGTGTTTGCACCCAACGCGAAACGTTACATAAAGAAATCGTTGAAACAATGTTACGCCATAAACGAGAGCGAAAAGAAAAGCCATTATTTGCAAAGAATCCTACAAGTGGATCAAGGCATTTTCAATCTTCTCGTTTTTAATGCGGTTGGTGGTATGGGAAACGAATGCCAAATGTTCATGTCAAGACTGTCCTTGTTGATTTTAATCAAACGGGGTGTCAAAAAATCAATAGTGGCAAATTGGTTACGTACGAAACTAACTTTCGCATTAATTCGCTCTCTAATAACATGCATCAGAGGATCGAGATCGAAAAACCGATTAGCAGTCGTGAATTCATCCGACTCGAATTCGAAGACCAAAATTTAACGCTTGAAAAACTTAATATAAGAAAATTGAATAGTATAGATGAATGTTAAAATCTTGGTTATACACATATATTCATGGTTTTTGTATCATGATGCACAAGTGGAGTTTTGGGTTTTGACATTTCCACAATTCATAGCAGAATAAAGATTTGAAAGATAAAAACGTCTGAGAAGGTATTGTTTTTGTTAGCTTTAGTTAATAGGGAGATGTGAAGGTATTTTCTTATATTTCAGAAGTTTAATCGTGGTTAGATAAGAGTATACATTGTTAGGTAGGAGTATACTGTCTATTGTCTCTAAAAATAGCATTCTTAGGATTTATGGTGCCACACCAAAAATCAATTTGAGGCTAGAGATACAATAATATTATGACTGACCGTAAAAAAAGTAAACAAAACAAACAATCACGTGATTCATGTCGTAGCCCCTTTAAATGATCGATCCAAAATATTTATACAACAATTTTGTGTTAAATATGATATAATTCCAACACGGAACAATTTTTGTAAATACACAGACTTATAATGGCAGTATTGCAAAAATAATTTATGGAGAAAAACTGTAAAATGTTTTTACACGCTACACTAGTCTATATACTAATAGCGAGGTTGTGCATCCACTTTTTAGTTTGGTCAGTGTGAATAAAAGGACTGGGAACGAAATGTTCTTATGGAAAATGTTATAATTGACATTTTAGATCGTGCGTAGCTGAGTTGTCGAGATATAGGCGATATTAGTATTATAGGAGTAGCGCGACGTCAGTGGGCACATTGCATTGCACCCTAAATAGAACGCGATTTTCAGGGGCAAATATCTCGAGAACCAATGGAAATAACTGACGTCACTTTGGGCGTGCGATATTGGCGCTGAGGTGTCGAAAACATTTGGGTCTAAAACTTTTTGGGGACGGGTGTGACGTCATTAGGATCTTTGTTCATCGATATCTCCGTAACGGTTAGTCGTACATAGGCGATCCCATACATTTTCTTGATCAGGTTTTCGAGCTCTACAACTTAGTGATACTTATTCTTCCCCTTTCTATGATTTTATTTTTCGTCACCGCCATATTGTAAGAGAGAGGGTAAGCATGGGGGTTGGGGTCAGTAACTCATGGGGAAAGTGAACCGGTAAAATGTTTTTACCCGGGATACTAGTCTATATACTAATAGCGAGTTGTGCATCCACTTTTTAGTTTGGTCAGTGTGAATAAAAGGACTGGGAACGAAATGTTCGTGTGGAAAATGTTATAATTGACATTTTAGGTCGTGCGTAACTGAGTTGTCGAGATATAGGCGATATTAGTATTATAGGAGTAGCGCGACGTCAGTGGGTACATTGCATTGCACCCAAAATAGAACGCGATATTTAAGGGAAAACATCTCGAGAACCAATGGAAATAACTGACGTCACTTTGGGCGCGTGATATTGGCGATGGGGTGTCGAAAAATTTGGGTCCAGAACTTTTTGGGGACGGGTGTGACGTCATTAAAATCTTTGATCGACGATATCTGAGTAACGGCACGTCGTACACAGACGATCCCATACATTTTCTTGATCAACTTTTCGAGCTCTTCAACTTAGTGATACTTAATCTTAGCAATTATGTGATCTTATTTTTCGTCACCGCCATAATGAGAGGAAAACCACGGGTGTTGGGGTCAGTAACTCGAGGGGAAAGTGAACATGTAAAATGTTTTTTTCCGGGATTAGTATAAGAAGGTATTTTTAAATATCATTAAACCAAAAATTACTTTAGCTGCCTAATTACTCAACCCTTCGTTAGTGTGGTGGGGTTTCTTACACCCGTCCTGTAAACATTCATTGAAAAAACAACCGTATTTTTTGCTTGAAACTTTAAGTACCTTCATAAAAATCAAAATTCTTTAAAAATCATTCAAAATTACTGTATGTTCATTTGCATCTCACACCCCACCAGACTAGTTTTCTTAAAACTATTCACCACACTAACGAAGGGTTAAGAATCATTTTGAATGAAGGAATGAATTTTGAGCACGGATGAGAAAATTCAATTATACGTGCACTTCCTGGAGGAGGCACTCCATTGAATAATGGTGCTTATTGAGGCTTTGAGAGATTCACCGGGGCGCTAAAACGAGAGGCTGGTTAAAAGATGATGTACCCTGTGATTGGAATCATTACGGTACTATCTTTTCTAAGAAACAAAACCCACATCTGATGCAATTAACTATTGGAGTTTTCCAGTCACATATTACATCGCTGTACATGGAAACACTTTAAGACTATACATTGTCTGATACTGCCTTGTTAGTTACAAAATTGTCACAGAACATCCGATGTCATTAGCAGTGGGTAGTTCGGATTCAATAGTTCGGATTCAACAGTTCAGTTCGGATTCAATATAAGACTTTTTCCATCAACTGGAAATTTGTTCTTTCCGTTAAACGTTTGCATCGTTGTTTGTTTATGAGAGACGCGCCATCAAAGGAATGCGAACATTCAAGCTTGCATAAGGCTATATAAATTAGTTTTACGTCTATCGTTTCGTTTGACGTTCATGCAATTATAAAGTCGCATAATAAAATTCTCATTTGATGATGAAATGGTCATAATTTGAACATAGAGTAAAGCTTCTAGCACTTAATGGTTACTTTTTATCTTTTAGTAAAGAGTGTTCTTTGTAACAATTTGTAATTAAAACATTATCACGCCCCTAAATACCCAACAATTACCATATCAACTAAGTATAGGATCGTTCTCCTTTATACTTATCATGATATCTTAGTGGGATAATATTATTCTGGTAATTGAATATTACACGATTTTTTCATAAGCAACCACCATGAAGAAACAGTATACCCAGTGGGCACAGGGACGTTCAGTTAGGACGTCCTGGAGACGACCCGGGGACGTCGAAAGTGAAGTCAAATCCGTCTGCTCGAATAGGATGTCCACAATGGTACGTGGACGAGAGGTGGACGAGAGGTGGACGAGAGGACGTCCACGGGACGTCTGAAGGACGGATGCATGCCCACTGGGTAGCTACTAGCAACTCAAGTCCTGAGCTTTTATTCAAGAAAGCAATTAAAAAAAGTGATTTTTGTAATGCAATAATCCATTCCAATACTTTTTCTATTCTTTTTCATTCATAAGATATCTTTTATTCATATGCTACCTTTAATTATGTTTTTTCAGGAAAATATATTCTTGTAACTTTTATCCATCATCATTTATGTTATTCCATCATTTCTCCTTTGCTAAAAACTTTTTGAAAAAATTCAGCAACCCAGTTAAACAACTTGAGTTAAATTTTGGCTTAAAAATTAAGCAAACTTGGGTTCTGCTCCAAATCCTAAGAAAGTTGTTTATAAAAAAAATTGTGTATTCCAAAATCTCCTCACAACTGCCAATTCAAATTCACAAATTTCATTTCCAATACTGACATGACATCGTTATTTCAATATTGAAAATTCAAATGTATTTTTAGTGAGAAAGTTCCTTAATTACTTACTTGTACGTCACCCTCTCTCACAACCAAAGGTCCACTTACGTGTGAGATAGATCAATTGGACTAAAAAGCACAAGTGTTAGGTAATTTGTGTTGCCCAACTGAGAATCGAAATCTAGTCACGTTTCAGTTCCCATTCTGAACGTAATTGCATGTTTCGTTATAATATTGAAATTATGGTAATGAAACTCGCATAATAAACATTGTTGAAACATTTTTTCATGATTCCCCTAATGAGGTTTTAAAAAGATGAAAATGAATAAACAGTCAATAACATTAACATGATCTGTTTATAATGTCAAAAAATTCTCGCCGTATAGCTCATACCCATATTTGCTCCAATCAAACGGTTTGATTTTTCCTAATCCTAAAAAAGCCTGCTTTTGGTGTATTATTCATTTCAATTCATTTCAATTTATTACCTGGCGGTTACCGTGACTCAATTTCTTATAAGTTTCATGAAACGACAGCCAATCGCAGGGACAACCAAACGCCGATTTTTTTAAAAGTCGATTTTTTTTAAACTATCCCATCCCGCCTCGTTTTGATGCGATAATTTGATAAAATTTATCGCAAATTACCCCAACATGCGGCGGATCTAGGGTATGTCAAGAATTGTGGAGGAGCACATAAACCTAATTTCTGTTTTCAATCGGTATCACCAATGGGATTACTTTTTTCTTTTATGGTTTAATAGCTAACACTCTCCTCCACAAATTTAAACATACCCTCTAGATCCGCCTCTTCCAACGTGATTTTTAGTTAAGCAAAATATATAATCAACTATAAATACTGCGAAATAATAAAATGCATGAAAACGAGGCGGGGTAGGATAGTTTGATAAAATATTGGCGTTTAAACTGAAATTCGTTAATATTTGATATAGTTGATATATAAATAGCTCTCAAAAGAATGTTTAACTTACGATAGTTTCAAAGTTATAAAGTCGTTCAAATTCTCCAAGGGGCCATCGAAACATTATTTTCGCAGTTAAGGACGAAAAGGGTTTAATAGATTGTGATCGAAATCGAGGCTCTGCTTCTCATGTTTTTGCGCACATTGTTTTTATTCTTACAGGATTTTCTTTTATATCCTCAAAAAAGTTTTGATAGCTTGCGCAAATATTGCGTTTTTGAATTTTAATTAAGTTTCTAAAAATACATGATTCTATTAATTTACCATTGACGAGCAAAATAAACCCAATTATAGGTTTTATATGATTGTTCAACAATAGACTTTCTTTTTAAACCAAACTGTTATTTTTGATATAAGCAAACTTTTTTTTTATGAATTCGAGAATTTCGTTTTCTCTTCATCCCATTTTGTATATACAGGCGGTGGTAATCCGATCGGAAAAACGGTTTCAGTTCCTTGTAAGTCGCTTCTTGTAGTTGTTGAATTCATCAAACTCATCTGCACTGCTTGAGCGGACCCTAACAACACAAGATAAAATATATTTAAAAAAATGCAGAAATCTGATCGTCCCACTTATTCAGTTATCTTTAATACATGATACAACTACCACAATGCAATGCAAAAAAAACTTAAAAATCAGTATGGAATTATTTCTTGGCAATGGTGCTTACCTTTTTCTTTTTTGCTTCGCATGCAACACATGAAACAAGTATACATACACATCACAATGAAATACACCAAAACCAAGACAGATAAAATGATTGATAAACAAAACGGTCTGAAACAGGTAAAATGTTTTAAAATAACGCAAATGATAACGCAAGAAATCTATTTCCCCAAAATAACAAGTAGCAATATGTGCGATTTACCCTTTAGTAATTCTTTTGGAATCTTGCAATCTGAATGATGTGAAGGCAAGAATAAATTCCCATATTCCCAAAAATGGTGAACACGTGCATAATAACAGCGATAACATGAAATTGAGGATGTGAAAGATGACGCTGGAAGATTCCCTTATCGACATAAACTGCACCATACATGCCAACAACAGCAACATACCAAAGAATATGGTAGGCGAGTAGTACACCTCATTCCAAATGAGTTGTTTTAAAGTTCCCAAACAGATGATAGTCACACCGAGGAAAAAATAAAAGATACCTATGGAAAACACATTATCTGTCAGTTATTCTATCCTCAAAATATTTTTTGAGTTGAGAAAATGATTTTAAAAAATTGCATTTATAATTACCAAAGCGTCTATTTCTTTTTTGGTCATCGTCATTGCTGAGGTAAGCATTCCCAGCAACCTGTGAGTCGGCATATGAAAGATAGACTGGTGACTGCATCATCGTCCAACGCGCAACACGATACCTGAACTAATATAGGATTCTTATAGAGGTAAATGGAGAAATTACGAAACAACTTTCACAATAGCTTATGAGCTCATATCTCATCGATGCTGAACGATTGATAATTCCATTTATTGCTTTTGCAAACCAATTACTGGCAATCAAATTAGCATTTTATTTGTGGTTGCATGTTTGGTAAAAAAATACTTTTTAAATCTGTTTTGCTGACGTCTTATTATATTAACGCGATAAAATCGCAGCCTGGTTGCTTCTTATTTCGTTTTAGCATTTCGGTAAGCAAGTCACCGGGCCTTTTTTGTGAGGATGCGCAACATAAGTTCACACAAAAACGGTCGCTTATACTTTTTAGTGCGACGTCAATGAACCATCACATTGCGTACATTTGGGTACATTTTGCGTACCCAAATGTATCCTAATTTAAGAGAAAATATATCGATGTTAATGCTATATTTAACGTCCTCACTAATTTACCTCATCACTAATGTCGCCATTCGAAACTGGCAGTGCAAAGAAAAAAATTAGTGTTATCTTTCTTGGAATTCGTTTCCGTTTCCAAGCAACCACACTTTCAGTTTTGAATATACATGTTGTGCTTTGATAAAATACTGCAAGAAGTGGTTATTGTAGGCTTTTCTAATGACACTGGCATTTTCATTAAGACAGTAGGAAAGCTTTATGAGAGAATTTTTCTCTCGCGATAACAAATTGATTTCGTGAGAGACAGAAACAATGGAAATCCGGTTAATGGTCAAGAGTGGAAAGTTAATTTCATTTGCAAATTGTCGTTGGTTTCATGGTTTCATCATACCCACAAAACTAATTTACAAGTTTTAAAGGCTTTCAATTCTATTGTTGCAAGCTTTTAAGTCGGCATTCCTTTGATATAAGCCTCATCTCGCATTTCACATAAACCAAATAAATTAAAAGAAATATGTATTGAAAGAAATATGTATTGAGGCTGAATTTTGATGAGTTATGTAGTATAGAAAGGTGCTTAAAAACTTAGAAAGGTCCCTGAAAGACATTTATGGTATTTTATCTGTGCTTGAAGAAGTTTAAAACTGTTTAAATAATCCGAGAAAAAAAAGGTAATTGTAAAATTTCCAATTATTTTTAGGATCTTATATTATTATCATTAATAAGATAATAATAATATAGACTTCCCAACTTTATTAGACTTATAAGAACCTCGTTTATAAGAACGCCGAGGTTGAGATTTGGCCGAAAATTAAGAACAACTGAAGAACATGCTCAGCCTGATTTTACTTATCCTTAAAGAAAAAAATAAAGAGAGTTGCTAGAATTACTAAGAAACATTTTTTTCCAAATAACAACAGCCATGTCTTTCGTGGTTTACAATGTATCGTAATCAGGACCGTATCTTTTTTTTTTTTTTTTTTTTTTTTTTTTTGTGTGTGTGTGTGTGTGTGTATGTGTGGGTGGGGAGGGTGTTGGGGGGGGGGGGGGCTGAAATTGAAGAAGATTTGCACGGTGCTTGTAATTTATTTTGGATGGAAGGGCAACTGACAGAAAGAAAATAGTAATTAAAGAATAATCATTCTAAAAATTAAATGGAGCAGAAGCACAAAAAAACTCGATATTCTTTTTCTTTAGAAACTTATTTCATAGCCTTGAAAAAAAAATTCTTCAGATGATTCTCTGTCATAATACATCTTTACACGTTCCAGAACGGAAAAACTTCGTTCCCATATTACATTTGTTTTGCTGGTGCGACACTAGCCACAATTTCACCAATTTGATTATTTCCTCAATCATATAGCGTTTTTCTTTACTCATTGATTTAACATAATGAACAACTTTTGATCAATGTTGTTCAATGGAACTATGTTGAACTTGTAACTAAGTACTCAAGGCACGGAAATTCAAATTTGTTTTGATATTACATATTTTGGCTGCCATGTTTTGATAAACTTTAAAGTCAGCCTAAACAAATCTCTTTCCTATGTTCTCGATAACAAAATCTAAGGCATGTTATAGTGGTGCTGAAACATATTCTTGGGTGTGACATGTTATAACTTTGGATCCTTGAATTGATGAGTACGCAGAAAATTAATGACTAATTAAAAAGTTCTCTCAAGGTCGGTTCCCACCGGAGGTAAAACGCTTAAATAAAAAACTTAAATACTTAAAGGATATTTTTGAACAAAGCTATAGTAACTGAGTGAAAAAACCTAGCCGAAGACAAAGTTCCATTCGTTTTTTATTTTATGTTTTTCCATTTTTTTACTCTTCTAAGATGATGTTTATACTGTTAAAATCATTGAATTTGAATTCGAATATCTTTCACTCAAATTCGTTGTAAAAAATTGTTTTTCTGAAGTTTTTGAAATAATACGAAGTATCGTAACATGTACGCATGCACGTTTCAGTTTCGTATGATTTTTTTTTGTCACTTTTCGGATTCATATTGTAGTACGTTAACTTCAACACTCAACCTTAGTTACTTTTTAGTGACAATATCTTTCCGAGAATTCAATCGAAAACACAATCTACAGGCGAATTCTGAAGACGTATCGATTATCTCAAAAAATCTTACTCGAAGAACTTATATAATCTCGACAAGACATGCGAGACATGCGAGGCAAACACCTTTTATTCTTGTAACATAAGCTCTTAAGCTTCAAGAACACGTGATTAAAGAATTGGTTCGAAAACACGGTTTTTATGCTGCGGCTTAACCACGACCATATAGCAATTGTTAATAAATTCATTACATTCAAATGTTTATTTTTCTAATTCTCACTGTACCTGGATCAGAATACACCAACTTGCTCAGACAAATGTTGTTATCATTGGTAGAATAATGTAGAAAGAACAGTATCAAACTGCTATGTCTGAAACTTCGAGCTTCTTATAATAATAACCAAAAATTATCATTACCTATGGTCAAAATATAATCTAAATCGTGTGTTTTCCATAAACCTATTTTTCGGAACATGAGCACTTCCTGGGTATGCCCAAATCTGCTGGAATCACCCTGGTGAAACGACCCCTGTATAACATTTACTGGTAGACTAATTTGGATCATTATTGTAAGAGAATTAAGTATTAATACATAAATAGAACCACGACGAAATCAATATCTTTCGCTTTGCGAAATCTAATAAAGGAAAGGCAATCGATAGTATAATTATTTTAAACTGAAAGATTAAGTGATTCAACGATCATCAGTGATATACGAAGGAATGTGTTCATGTGGTGAAAACTACATTGGAGAAACCATTCGTAATAAAACAGTAAGATGGAGAGAACATGATCAACTCCATGCAAAATCGGAACCTGCCAAGCATACAGCGTTGAATGCTGGACACGCTTTCTCTTGGAAGATTGTTTCAAAAATCTCCACGAAACAATAGAAAACGTAAGATATTAGAAGCGTTTTATATAAAGAAATTCAAACCAGTCATTAACGATCAGTAAGATATTAAGTTTATTCATTTGTTCAGAAACGGTATTACGTGAACTCCCTTATTACGGGAACTCCCTTAGGATATTTCAATTTGTTATACTGTACAGTGTGTCCACGAAAAAGCGGGTCTTTAACTTTTAGGAAGCATATCTTGTGTTCTTTTCGCTTATTTTTTGCGGTTTTTACATCAAATGAAAGATAATTTTTTGCTCTTTCGAATCCTATGTCCCTTTTTTACTTAAAAATATTTAATAGGTATCTGTAACAGATTTTAGCGTGAGAACATGCAATTAAATAGATAATGATCAATTAACGCATGCTTGAATTGGAATTAATGACTCGAGTAATATGAAAAGTCATAAAAAATAAGTGATTGTTGTAAAGTTGTATTTACACTGAAAACACATACTTTTTTACAAACGTGAAAGATTTCGTTGCTAGAGACCTTTGGATAACCTAAGAATAAAAACTAAATATTCAATTACATTCAACGTGTCCGCCGTTTCTTTGAATACAAAGGTTTACCCTGTTTCTCATTTCAGTAAACGAACGTCTTATCATTGGTTGGTTCTGTCTCAATAAATTCACTTCGTCCACTATTCTTCTTCTCAATTTAGTCGGATTGAAAAAATGAGGGCCAATAATTTCCCTATTGCCACAAAGGCAAACCCAAACATGAAGCTTTTCGCGCGAATTACTCTTCTCAAATTTAAAATTTGGAGGAGGCTGACCGTTTGGCGCGTAGCAGCGGACGTTTTGTGTGCTGACCTTACCACACATATGGAAAACAGCTTCATCACCGATCACAATATTTGGAACAAAACGAATATTATGTGCTTGCTGCTGAAACCACTGACAAAATCGTAATCTTCTTCTAAGATCACCATTTTTAAGCTCCTGTATGATGTGGATTTTTGTACGGGTGCCATTTTAAATCTTTATTGACAATATTGTTGAAAGAACATTTGGACAGTCCAGTCGGGTTGTTCCTGCACGTAACGTCTTGTGGTTGTTGTATCATCAGCTGCCTGACTGCTGGATATTTTGTTGTGTTCTAACAGTTTTTCTTCTGTCACTTCTTTCTGTGTTTAAGTTATAACTTGTTCCATCATTGTCATACTTCTTGACATTTCTCTGAATTGTACTTCTTGAAGGTGGATTTCTGCCAGGAAAACGCTGTCTAAAAGCTCCAATAACTTTTTGCTTCATGAAATTTTCTCACGATGAACGCTCTTTGTTGCACTGTTAGCTGCATGATTAAATAAACTTACAAGCTTTCCTGCTTATAAAGAATTTGACAAGGCGTTGGGAATATGAAATTATTAAAACATAAAAAAGATTTTAAGCTCACTTTACACAATGAATAAAAAATTGGTGATCTTCACCGAATTTCGTGCTAAACGTAGCACAGTAGCATCCTGAGCAGTAATTGCAACGAAACAAAAGGTTAATGGCTCATTAAAAGTCCAGTTTATTGATCATTAAAGAGTTAATGACCGTATCGAATGAAAAAGTTCTTCGTATTTTCTTAAACAAAAAATACCACAATGAAAAATTATATTTTCAGAATCCTTGAAATATTTTCTTTCTAACGGTATAAAAATCGCATTGATTTGATAAAGATTTAAAAAGTTATATGCTTTTAAAACTAGGGGCCCGTTTTTTTGTGGACACACTGTACATATTTGTAAATTTGTGAAAGATGTTTTTATTGCCTGACGATGTACTTGAAGTACGAAAAGCTTCGCAAAAAATAAAATATCTTTAATACATTTGTTGTTGTTTTTTTACATATGAAATAAACATGGATGCACTTTTTAACCCGCATTTGCACTAGTTTACCATAAATTTTCGCAAATTGTCAGTTCAGCTTAAAATTCACGAAATCTAATTTCATGAATAAGGGACAAATTTGCGAAAATTTCTGCTCGCAAAAATATCTTTCGCGAAAATTTAAAATCGCACAAATTTCTTTTGCACATGCAACACACACAATGTCATAGGTGTATTTAAGGTCAGTCAAAAAAAGTGGAGGAGTCCAACGTTATGATATTTCTCTTCAGTTTTAAGTGTCGATTAGGTTGCTTGCACGTTTTCCTTTTCTACTTTAAATGACCTAACTCTCCTCCACAAATTTTGACTGAGCTTTAGCTACGCCTCTGAATGTTGTTGTCACGCAAAAAGTAATAGCTAGTGAACCAAAACAAATAAAATTAAAATATATCCAATTTGATATGGGCACATAGAGATGGTAGCTGGTGCTATCGATATATCCCGCAGGTCTGAACAACACATTTTACACCCCCGCTCCACCAACATAACATACACCATACATATCCAAAACTGTAGGAATAGCTGCTACCGGTCGAGTCAACACTGGTAGCAACTGCGTACTGTAACTGTTAAGTGAGTGAAGTACTTTATTTGATAGCTAGTTACGATGCTACGAGGTTAAATATATCAGCTGGAGCTGGGGGATGTGAACCTACAACAACTGAAATTTGTAAATACAAAACCAAATTCCGTTTAGTTTTTTGGATAGAACTGTTGTAATAACAAGAATTTAATCATAAAAAGTCTTTCGATGAAAGAAAGTAATTCTGCATGTCTCTCTCACGTTCAATAGTCTGTGAACTACCGCGGTCTTTATTTCACCCTTTAAAACTGCGGTGTCAGGCTACAACTAGGGACAAATTCCCGATTACGGACGTACAAATGTTAATGAAAGATCAGCTGCCTTACCGGCGCTGACCAATGAGTGATAGATTGTGATCAAGCAACGAAAGACATAGCAGGAATTAAGAAAACGTGGTGTTATTTTCTTCAAATAGCTGCTTGACTGAATAGTAAATTCAACTAAATATGAATCATAGCGATCTTCAATGGCTCCATGTTTTCCTATTGCTTCAATCTAAAAACAATTATAAATCTTATGATAATATGAGACATGCTATATAACCATTGAAACATAATACTGAATGCTTTCTATAGATGATACCATTTAACATCATATGAACTCAATTACTTTATTCCAATACAAACTGAATGCCTAAAATGTGCGTTATAAATATTTCATCATTCTACTCTATGCAATCTGATAGAATTCAAATCTATCTAAAATATGATTCGCCATTAACTATTCACAACATCAATCAGGTGTATATTATGTCTTTGTAAATAAAACATAAGTATTGCAAAAATGTGCACGTCCTCAATAAAATAATTCTGTAACTTTAGTCACCGTTGATGCAAATGTTAATACGGAAACGCATGTTGATAAATATAATCAGCTAGTATGGATGTTGAGCAACAAGGAATTGATACAGTGAAAAAAAAGGATGAAGAGAAGAGCAGAATTGCCAGTAATAATTGTAACTGCACCAAGAAAAAAGCAGAATCTGCTGAATTTCTTCAAGTCTTACTTGGAGTTAAAAGGAAAAATGCTGAAGATATTTCAAAGGATGAAACCAACAATAAAATCAGTCTGAGCATATCGGATATAAGACATATAAGCGCCAAAAAAGTGCTTAAAGTGAGTTCACATTCAACGATCAACAATGCAACAGGCAATCCAGAATCAACAGAAGAATTGATCACACCAAGACAATCATCACCGGATGTTGATGTAGCAGGATCTGATAAATCAGTTGAAGGAGGATCTAAATTAACAAAATATGTTATGGATCATAGGGAAATAAAGTCAGAGCAAATCAAGAAAAACCAAAATGCACCTGTCATTGAAGACAAGGTACACCATGAAAAAGTGAAGATAGAGACCAACGAAGATGATAACAAAAAGGTGGAGAGCGGCGTTTCAGATAGTGGATTAAAGCCACAACATTCGAATCTAGAAACAAATATTCTAAATTCCATGTTAAATGACAAAAAAACTGTTCTTAAAAATCCTACATCAAGAAAATTCACCGATACATCAAACGATGATGATATTTGTGACTGGAGAATATTTACAAAAGCTAATTTATTACCGTATCAGTTTTTGAGTACTTTTATGAACAATGATGAAACCAAAGTTGAACCACCAAAGGAAAATAAAAAACATGACCTATTGCCATCTTTTTATACAGAGCAACTGACCCCAAGTAGTCCCCCAAAAAATATTGAAAAAGTGATGAAACAGCAAGCTGAAATCAAGCAGCAGTTAGAAAGCCAAAAGAAATGGATAGAAGATTATAGTGCAGTTAACATATTTCATAAGGATAATAGACCCATGCATAGCTTAAGACCTATGATGCCCATTCCTTCTGTGGACCCCAAAATGAGAATTGTTCCTGATAATTATCATTCTAATTTCAACCAGAAACTTCAATATTTCGAAGATCGCATCGGGTTGCTGACAAAGGAGATAGAAGTCTTTAATCGAAATCTGAAATATCAATCTTCACCAACTCTTTCAGATGAGACATTATATAGAGAAATAAGACACGAAGCATTGGAGATGAAACTGAGGCAATTGGAATACTTCCATAAGCTTCAATACACAGAGATTGTGCAGCATTGTCAAGAACAGTTACATGCTCAGCAACAACCAATGCCGGACGCTCGAACCTATGATAAATGGGAAATGTGGAATTATGCCAGATATAATGCTACAGTCCCTGGAAAACCATACTTACATAATCAGGCCATGCACCAGGATACGTCTAATAGATACAATAGCATATTTCAGAAAGAAAGACTGCATCATTTTCAAAGACTTCTTACTATGGGATTACAGAAAGTGCATAATTTAGAACAAAATGATAGGTTGTTCCATCAAAAGAAGGTAAATCAAATATTGAAGTTGAAATTTTAAATTCTTATGTTCCTTATGTTTAAAACGTACCTGCACCTTTAAAAAGTTGCAAATAAAGAATACTTTATCCATTTCAGATTTTTCAACAGGACCTAAAAGAGCGTATTAATGGTAGCAGAAACTTTCATCCAAGATTTAATTTCCCACGCAATGCCGAAAACATTTTTCGACATCCATTTCATTCGAACCGAATCAATCCACATAATCACATTTTCGAGCAGCAAATGCCACCTTTTGTAGCCATGGTTCCGTTGCCTCGCATGGAACCCCTCAGACAACCATTTGAATCGATAGAACAAC
Organism: Turritopsis rubra; assembly: GCA_039566895.2. Classification (NCBI taxonomy): domain Eukaryota; kingdom Metazoa; phylum Cnidaria; class Hydrozoa; order Anthoathecata; family Oceaniidae; genus Turritopsis; species Turritopsis rubra. The sequence goes on from CM077620.1 coordinate 8,873,026, forward strand.
CTCCAAAACACATGAATAACAATGACCATCTCCAAAACTCAAGAACGCCCTTGTCTTCTGGAACAACAAGCAGCAGAGTTATTGAAGTTGAAAGATCGCACTCAAATTCTGTTTGTGTTATTCCATTGGAAGATCACAAATCAAAACTTGAAGAATCCAAATTTGCATCATGTAGTAAGTGTCATGGAACGGCACAATTTTTATGTTCTGCTTGTCATCAAATATGGTATTGTTCCAGAGAATGTCAAGTATGTAACTATTGATCTTACCATCTTATCATTTGTTTTCGTTTTCTATTTTTCGCTGCTTTTTTTCCCTTTTTTCTTCTTGTTTATTGTTGTATTGTTTTCATAGGGAAATGGTTCTGCAATTTAGCTAGGGTTATTTTGAAAACTCGTGAAAATTAACTGAACATTATGTTCTTTAATGTTTCTCCTACACACTATATTGGCCTGTTATATCGAAATATCTAAAATTGATTGGGTATCTTGGATTAAATTCCCTACCTTTTTCTTAGAAAAAGATTTCTTGATCATAGACCTTTCATTTTTATATTTTATATCTCAACTTGATTGTTAGTACGGACATTGTTCCATACTGCATTATTGAAGTGTTTTCCATAACTTACTCTGTATATCTTAACTTAACTTTTATATCTTTCAGTTGATCGACTGGAAACTACATAGCAAAATCTGCAAAGAAAGCAATGTCACAGAACAGAAAAGGAGCGTAATTTTGAATTAATCATCAAGCAGCTGCAGACAGCTATTATAAACTTACGAAGAGGTGTTTGTTATATGGGATTTATTTTGTACTTGTGCGGAAAGAATTGCGCGTTACAAATAATTGTTTTATCATCTTACATTCCCCAAAACTTTCCAGAACGTTGAAAGTGAAATGATATTTTTGTTCGCATGTCAACTATAGTTAGAATGTCAAATAAACAATGAGCTTTCTCCAGCAATGCCCAAATAGTTTAAACTCATATCGTACACAACGACAAAAGACAGGTTTGAAATAGAACTAGAGTGCGTTGTCAAAACAACTCCGTCACATTTCCGCGAATTTTTTATCGTGTTATCATGGTGAAATAATCCTTGAATGATTTTATTTGGAATCTCGTACGGGGATTAGTTTCATATCAATGGAGCTCAAAATGATATTTCCAAAATAAAGAAAAAATTAACAAAACCGTGCTGGTGTTAACAAATGGGTCGCATCGTTAGTATAAAACAGACAACCTACGACCATGCGGTTATTTAGGTTACGTGAATTACAGGTTAAAAAGCAGAGAAAGTTTGAATTGCTTATATCAGTTCATTTGAAATTCAAATGTTACCTGCTGCTCTTTCATTTGCTATTCGATCTTAACTTCCCCCCACCATTAGGTTTTATGTAAACAAGACTTTATATTTTAAGAATAAAAATGTATGATACGGTATATAAGGTAGATTTAAGAATTTATGTTTGGAGAAATTTGATAGATCTAGAAACGTATTGATTAAATAATCATCAACTGTAACTGGTGACAAAAATGTTGGAATTATGGAAGGACAGACAAACGCTAATGAAAGCTCAGCCTGCTCCGCGCTGACCAACTACACGGAATGTTTTTCTTTTAAACAAACATAGCCTGCCTATAAGAAATGTCTTACTCAAAAACAAGATCATTTATTTTTACATGGGTGGGTGGCATTAGTGTACATTTAGCATAGAGACAAAGTGGATATAATATTTATTGATTATTAGATATATTTATAGATTATTAGATATATTTATAGATTATTATAGATTATTTATAAATGCTATATTTGTGATTGAACAACACCTACAGATGAACTCTGCAAAAGCTATACTATGTCTTATATTGATGATTCTACAAAAAGGGATTGAGTCATTTTATGCCTCCTTTTTGGAGTGATTTTCTAAGGCTTTTCACCAGAGAAATGAACTGTCTTGATATTTGGTGTTTTCAATGATTACAGGCAACACTGATGACAATTATATGATATCTTCTTCGTACAAATAAAAACTGTCTGCTGTTTCTTCTGTTGTTCATCTGTCTATTAGCCATTTAATCATAAACGCCTCCGTGTTTCATTTTTGGAAGAAATGTTGAGTTGTAAAACAATGGAACAACCCAACAAAGAGACATGACAAGATAAAGAAACGTTCCCCTGATTTCAAACGGCCAGCAGAAAACTCCAGCAAATCAAGTAAGCGTAGTTGGCATCTATGCCATCTGACTTTTAATTCAAAAGCTGTCTTGCACCACATGTGTCTGCACGATTAAAAGTACAATCTCCGTGATATTTTCTTTTGCAAAAAAAAAGAAATGAAAATAGAGACCTGACAAAAGAAATTGAGGAAAATAGGAAATTTTGATATCTTCTAAAAAAATGTACATAAATAAATAATTTCTTACACGTTTTTAATACAATGAGCAGGTCAGCGGTAGTGTTTTTTGTCTCTGTCATTTACCAAATTTCTGCTCACAAATGATGAATTTACATTCTGGACATCAAGGCAAGCGTAAATAACTTTTTCACATGGCAAGAAAGAAAGCAGCATGTTATGGCGATGTTTTGCAAAAAATAATTTTCTACCTAATACACGAAAGTTCATGTAGTTCATAGTAGATAGTGATCATTGTATTACAACTACAAAAATGCGTCCGAAATGAATAACAATTATATATTTAGTTCTGGTTTCAAATATGAGTACTAGTATCGTTATGTATACAGCAAATATAACTAGCTAGTAGTTTCCACTATAAATGCGCCCGTAACAGGCTCTAGACATGATCAAAACACTTTCGTATGCTGTGTATTAGGTTATGATATGCCACATTTCTTTCACGGAGAATTATTTAAGTAGAAACGGCTACTTTCTCGCGCCGAAATAATCCACCTCAACTTTTCAAAACAATGTGCAACCTCAAATCCAATTCACTTTTGGATTATTCCGATAACTAACCAGTGGAAGAATAATCCAAGACTTCGGCATTCGCTAAAGTTTGCCAAGTAACTCACGTTGGCTATATTGATTATTAAAGTATAATAGGGAGACGCATTCTTGTGGAAACAATTATTTAGAAATACGCAAGTTACCAATTATCTTGTTGTTTGATTAGTAAAAATTTTATAACGATGAGTTTTAACAAACAAAACCATACCATTTTTATACCGAAAATGTGTTTACAGAAGAACAGTGACAGCTCAACTTGTACTTTTTTATGTACACTTTTTCACTGGGAATAAATAAATAGAATGAAACCATATCTTTTCTTTTTTTTTTAAAAAACTCTTTCTTCTGAACAATAAACAAAACTTCTTTCCAAAAGCAACAAAAGAATATAATATGTCAGTGTTGATGAACCTTTATAATAAAAATTAAGTTTTCCAATAATACTTTCACATAATAAACGCTTTTTTCTATAAATAACGAAACAAAATTTTAGCGGTCCTTATATTAACAAAAGAATATTTCACTAGTCCTTCTTAAATGTCAGTATGTTGCACAACCTTTGCGACAACCCTTTTTTTCGTGTAATGGAAATCGTACTTTTCCATTTCCAATATTGCTTCTTCAAGTACGGTGCTTGGGACATCGACACACAGTAAAATTTGAGCAATCGAGTTAAAATTCTGATCAACTCGAGATTTTTTGTGGTGAACTCCTGCAAAATACGCGCGCGCGGCAGTCTATAAAGCGCCCTAACGGGCGCAATAACAATTCTCCAAGTTTTCATAAGGGTCTATCTAGATTTGTTTGTTCATGCGACAAAGTGTTCTAAGTAAACTAATGACAAAAACCTTTTTAGGCAATTCCATTACCCAGCATAATCGTCAAAACACTGCATGGCCGTGAGAAGTTGAGAAATGAAAGGGACTTGTTTTATTTCACGCTAGGGTCGATAATCAGCCAATAATTCGTTTTAATATTGTACTTTTCGAAAATTCGCTTCTTCCTCATCAAGAGTAGTCCTGCGCGGTTTGCAAATCAGTACAACCAAGCTGGTCTATCGTACCGAAAACCTCGTCTTTGGTATGATTAAATATAGACAAGCACGGTTAGCACTTCCAAGATGGCTGAATCGTAATCTTCGTCATCTCTTCGAACGAATCGATGAATGTAGATGAATGTGTTTGTTGGATTGGGATTTCCCTAAACTATTATATTCGCTTTTAACCTCTCTTATACTTGTGGAAGATCTATCGATTTATCCCTCTTTCAATTTGTATGTCATTTTCGCTTTATCGTTTACTTTTTCCTTATTCCTTTGGAAAGCAAGTATTTTTAGCAGGGAAGGAATTATTTCAATGGATGAGGGTCCTGTGTTAGAGGTCTTAGACCATCTTTAACCCCAATTTGAGCTACGGAAGCAGCATGTCCGTTTCAACCATCTCTCAAGCTGGATGCTAAGCTGACATGACTCGGCAAGGTTGTGAACTCTGTGAGTGCTCGCCATGCCACCAGTCAGTAAAGACTAAGCAGCGAAACGTGTTTGTTCTGGCAACCCCCTCGAAAACCTTAGTTTTTATTCTATTTTTATTCAACCATTTTCGCTTGGAATAGTAAGAAGAACTTCAGTGAAGGTCAAAAAATTTCTTTCATATAACACTTTTACAGGTGAATGTCACAAACAAATAAATAATAAGTATATTTACAAGATAAACAATATGATGATGTCGTTGGAACTAAATGTCTAACTCGTGTTTATGATGAACAATGTCTTTTATGAATTTTCCAATCTGAAAGCTAAGAAAGGAAAAAAATAACAAACATGAATAAAATTCATTACAAACAGTTAGATATTCACACATCTACTTCGTCTCCCTATTTGAGTTTAAAAGGTTTATTTTCTATTCCAATTCCGACAGCAAGGATAAGTTGGAATTTACATAAAGTATCTCACCTGACATTGTTGACTACAGTACCAAACAACACGACATTCCGAACATAAAAACGAAGCAACCTGACCACATTTCGCGCAAGGTTTGTGCAGTTTTGATTTGCTTCTACTTTTCATTTCGCGCAGTCCATTAGAATAATTTTGATTGGTTAACGCTCTTTCCTCGCTATGTGCAACGTTTGGTCGATCATCGCAAAATGCCGATGATCTATAATTAGGAGAACGTTCCTGGTGTGTTGATGGTGTGTTTCTTCTGTATTTATTTGGAGAGGGACAATAGTTATCGATTGATTTACGTTTGTACGGATTAGTTTCGTCAGAAGTCTCTGGAGATAGCATTTTTTTAATAACCACAGCTTCAGGACTAAATGGTGATCTGTCGCTATGCCTTCCGTTATAGCAGCCATAGTTGTTTGTCTTCTCCATGTGATTGGTACGAGGTACCTATCCGTAAATTCCAAACTTTAAAATGTGACAATGATTACTTAATGATACTATAACAATTTTTTACTTTTGTTAGAAAGGTAAGGAACTAGAAAGTGAAAATCATTTCAAATTATCAACAAGCAAATCAAGGTGTCTTGGTAAATGCTTTCACTTGTAAGGAAGATTGATATAAACACAAACACAGTAATATTATAAGTGTACCTGATTTGTTGGAGACATCCTGAAGCGACGTTGTGTTTCAGTTGGCGTTCTGACTTCGTAGTGAAACCTAAAATCTTCTTCATCAGCTTCATCATACTTGCTTTGCAACTGGCTTAGCAAAAAGTTACTGTCTCTTCCAGGACTTCCATCACAATAACTTTCTTTACGTAGTGGGGAACACACTTCTTCCATTGGAGGATAATCGCGTTTCTGCGTCTTTCCACAGAATTGCATTTTAGTCGGACTAAGTAAGTCTTTCTTTTTTTGAAGATGTCTTATTTCTCTCGACAGAACTTCTATACGTTCATCGATCACTGATTCATCTGATTGGCTAGTTTTTGAAGGTTCTAGGGCTTGGTTGTCTTTAAGTTTATCATTACCATTTGCTCTTGCATTATGAAACTGTCTCTTAATATCATGTTCTTCGATCCATTGTCTTTGAATTTGAAGTTGTCTTTGTATTTGCATTCGACGTCGTATTTCTTGCACCGATGGCTTATTCACCATTGAAAATGTTTTTATTTTCCTATTCAACGGGGCTAATTGAGTCGTGACAGGACTATAAAGTTGCTGATACGGGGAATTTGCAAACATTTGTCCCATTTGCGTTGGTATAATTAGATTTGTATTCTGCATTGGCGAGATTAAAGAATTTAATTGTAGCGATGGACGTACTTGCATCAATGTTGGATAAATGTTTTGATTATTCTGGTAGAAGTTCCGATTATTTTGTAGATTCAAAGGGACATTATTTGGCTTGGTATATTGTATGTTAGGTCTAAGCCCTATCTGCGTACCGGCACTTAATATATTCGAAATATTTTTCTGTATGTTCACTACTGTGTTACTACTGGGACTTTTCATCGGTATATGTTCGAAATTGCTGATTTTTGAAAGTTTTTTTGGCATTATTGTATTGGTATTGCAGTTTCCGTTTTCGATCGCGCTAAAATATGTCATAACTCTGTTCATATCTGAATAATTTTGTTTTGGCAAATTGTTGTTAAATTTTGATTTTGTGATCTCTACCCTTGCTTTCTCTTTAACTTCTGTCTCTTTCTTATCGAAAGCACTTAACGCATCGTATCGAACTGTTTCTAAATCTTTTGTTGATGGTATCGAGTATTGCTTACTTGGACATTCAGACAAGATTTTTGGCTTAAGAGCTTCCGCCATCTTTGATGTTTTGATTTCGTCAATCATTTGATTAATTGATGTCTTTCTCGAATGTGCTGCAAAAGACTCGAATGTTTCTCGAATTTCTTGTGATATTCGGCTTGATGATTGAAAATTTGCGTCTATTACTTTTGAAGAAAGTTTACTATCAGATTCAAAATTTGCATTCTCTACGTTCAGTTTAGATAAAGATTCCACTTTCACTATTTTGATTCCATTAATAAGATTACCATCGACATCTTCTACATTCTGAAAGGTTTCACCACATTTTTCATTGTCAAGTGCCGTAACATTTTCCAAGTGTTTCGGTTTTCCATTTAATACAGCCGGGGGTTTGAGCTCTTTCTCTTTTGCAATACTTTCAGTAATAGTTTTGATATCATCTTCTCCTAATTTATTTTCATTTTTTAAACGTTCCACCAACCAGTTATATCTTGGTAGATCTCGAAGGAATCGTTCTTTAGATATTTTGTCATTGCGATCGTTTAGCATCTGACTTTTGTGTTTTGGCTCACCAAATTCTTTTTCCACACTCATTACTTTGCAGTCAATGGAAGCGTGCGTCTTCCTCCCATCTGCCATTTCATCGACGATCAAATTATCTGCTTCTTCCTTAACCCAGGGACTCACACGATTCACCTTGATGGTTTTGCTTAGTAACCTTCTGAAAATGTCTGAATGTTCACAATGAATAATACCAGACTTCTGAGTATCTTTGTCAATGGATGTTAAAACATTGTTATTCGACATGTCATGATGAGAACACCTAAACGTCGTGTCATTCGTTTCACTGTTACCCTGCAGTTCTTCTGACACATTTATTTTGCTAATGAACTCAAACGGGGAAGAATCTGCGTGGTTTAACGATACTTTCGGATTAAATTCATTTCGTTTTTCATTTCCACTTTCTTTTGATTGTGTGACTTGCAGGTTTGTAACTTGTTTATTATCAAGTTTTTCTTCAGGATTTCTTTCTATATTATTTTTTACCAACTTCTAAAACGAAGAAATGTACATTCCTTACACAAAGTGATAAATATACATATATTTAAGTTTTACTCCTACTGTTGTAAAGAATTTGGAGCCCTTATTTGTGTTTAACATAAAATGACAGTTAGGGAAAAGGTACGCACTGCTGGTAATGAAATGAAGCCAACTCCATTTTTGTCGTTCTCGTCAAAAGGATTTTCTTGCACGTAGGGATTGTGTTTGTTACTTTCACAGAAATAACATTGCCATGGAACTTCCGGCAACAGTATTTCCGAACTAATCTTTGGATCATGACACTTTTGATGATAACCTAACAAGAAAATTCATGGAAATGCCAATACAAATCAAAAGGAAAATTATGAACTAAAGAGTGAAGACGTTGTTGTGAACACTGATTCTATCACTGTGTGTTAACTCACCTACAGAACAAATATCACACAACACGATGTCATTGTCTGTTTCGGTTCCATCTCCTCGACAAACAACACAAATGATGTCAGCCGTAGTTTCGTTTACTAAAAGGGAATTTAAAACGCTCGGTATGATTCAAGGATTTCTTCGAAATCTTTATAAAGTATTATAGTTTTTAGCATAAACACTCTTGAGCGTGGATTATGCTTGTGTAAACAGCTTGGGAAGGAATCATTTTTAATAGCTTTATCAGGTTAAGTAGGTTGTCTTGAGTGTATTTTGTCAGTTGTGAGAGGCTAGCTTTCATATTTATTTCACTTACCACTGAAAATGTTGTGAAATTCAACTCTGTCTTGTGAATTATCGTCAAACAAAAGCATTGCTAACTGTCTTTCAGGATCAATGGATAATATCTTAGCATAAAAGATTTCTTTGGCGTATTTTGCTAAAACTACCTCCCCTGATTTAAAGGAAAAGCTTTTCTCGCTAGTTTCCAGCATTCTTTAACTTATTTTTTCATGCTTTTCTAAAAAGAACAAATTAAACAATTAATACAACGATTTTAAAAAAAGACTTCACGAAACTATTAAATCTTAATATCTAAAAAATGTTCTGTTAATGGAAAATTCATGAAAATGTTCCTTTAATATTTACAAATCTATAGTTTCGGACATTTTGTTTCCTAAAGTTGAAGCTTTCGAATCTCCGTAATTGATCATTGAAAACCTTAAAACTATTTGAGTTGGAAGTTTGCCAATGACAACAATTGAAGAAATTAAAAACAAATTTATCTGATGCCACATCTCAATCCATTTAAAACCACAGAGATAAAAGTAAACATTTTTTTTTTGCCGCTTTTTATTCATAATTGTCAATCCAAGAAATAGAGGATTTAACTAAAAAATAATCGAATAAAACGGAACTTTATTTGAACGCATGTTGACTTTTGACACGTCATTGGTATTCCACAATCACTTCCACATAGCTATTGTATAGCTGTGTATTGTATATTTTCTATGAGTGACGTTATCAACTCGCTGACTGATATCACATTATTTTTAACATTTAACCTTACAGTTCACTTTAAGGAATAACTTTCGACTAGTTTTAGCAGAAAATACAAAAAAAAAAAAAAACGTTGCGGAAGTTCAAAGTTTAAACACACACGTACGTCTAACTAGATATTCTGTATAATCGACAACAATGCACAAATTCGCACAAATTAATTATTCCGTTTACGAGAAAATATCCTTTCGAACCAAAATTCCAAGGAATATTAACGAAGTTTTCTGTTGGGATGAAAATTGTCATTTACACAAGGACGTCAGCATTCTTTTCTTAAATTATCTTAAACTTTAACTTAAAAGAATTTTCCATGTGATGCAGACTTACTTTATTATATTATATTATATTTTATATTATATATTATATATATTATATATTATATATTATATTATATTATACTTTATTATATTATAAATATACTATACTTACTTACTTTATACAGAATTACTTTAAGAAACTGACAGGATTATTCACAGTCTCCTAGTATTTATAAATCAAATCCTACACTTTGTTTCAGCGGGACGCAGCAAACTTTATTAGTTTTGTTTATTTTCCTGTTTTCTTCCGGTGTTTGAAAATCTGTGGTGCGATAAAAGTCCATTCCTAACACTAACACGTTCATGAAGAAACGCAAATAATTTCGGATAACTTTTTCTAGTAAGTGCTTAAAATAAATTCCACATCACTTTTCACATTTTCACGACATGATGAATTACTCACCGCACAGCAAGAATAATTACTATATAGTCTTTTATAATGATCGAACAGTAAAATAAGATATAATCAGTCCATGTTTTTAATCTTCTCAGCATTTGAGTTCGTCAAGTAATTTAATGTAACCATTGTATTAACTCAAAACATAGATATAACAAATGCTGTGTTTAATGATATTTCGGCATGATTATTCACATTGCATGAAACCTAAAATTACAGGTTGAAATCACTTCCAAAATTGTAAACATTCCACATACATTCACGCAACTAAGGTCACGAATGATTCAGTGGGCAGTGATAAAAGCATTGTATTAGCATAACAATGATATAGATAACATGAGTAAAGTACGGCTGACTATGTCTGGATGACAACTATCTTTAAGATGGCTTACAAAATGTTTATTGACACCAATTTATGAAGCTTCAGGTTCACGCAAATGGGTAATTTGTGAGAAGATATGAGCAAATCAAATGATCATACTCGGCATTGATTAATTAAAACTTATAAACAAAATTCTGCATGATTAGCACAGACGGTTCGATTCAATTTGCTGGTTTATTTCATATTTCAAAATTAACAAGAAAAGTTCCACAACATCCAAAACCTTCTGGGAAACAATTTACTTTATAAATAAAATACTTTTTATTTATCCAACTGTGTTACTTCCAGATCACGAGCTCTTAACCAGCATTTCAACAGGTATATTTACGGTACCAGCCGAACATGGTCTTGTACAGAAACGTTCAATTGATTTTGATCACACCAGTGTCGGCTGCACCAAAACCTCGACCTCAAACCAAGAAAGAGCAGAATATAATTCCAAAATGCTCGCTTCACATGTACAGGGTGGCCATTCAAATTAGAACTTGAAATTCCATGACTTTTCCATGACTTTCCCATGACTTTTTGGCTTTACTTAATTCCTCAGTACAGGTACAGATAGTTAATACGATCAAGAGAAGAACAAAAACTAGACAAACAGAAACAACTAATGATGTGCTTTTCAAGAAAATGGCTAACAACAAAAATATTAAGGCAGCCTATTCAGTCCTTTTCTTCAACGTCAACAAAATCCTATCCTATTATCCCGCATTAAAGGCCATCTATAAACAAATATTTAATTTTTTTCAAGTTTTTCTTAAAAAAATGTTTTTCGGGCATAAGGCCAACCCTTGAGTGCATTTTCACAGCTGGTGGAAAAGAGGAAGCAACGGCGATAAGACTGCGTAAAAGAAATAACGGCTTGGAAATCCCCTGTAAATACATATTAAAAGATCGAAAATATGCAATTAACAAGACAAAAGTTGTAGTAAATGATATTTTAACGATAACAAGGAATAAAACTTCATGAACCGAGTCATTAATTATGGATTTCCAACAACATGACTCTTTTTGGACAAGTTGTAATTGGAGGTTTAAGGTAATGCATTGGTAAAAGGTCTTTTATCGGGAATTTAAGGACATGTCCTTAAATGGTTGGCTGTGTATGCGGAGTAATAGGGAAAGAGTAATTAATCGTAATATCTGCTGAATTAAACATAGAAATCTTTGTATTTCAACTAACTTTCCGTAAATGTTACTCCAATATCATTACCAATTTCTTCATAAATTCTTTGGTCTGTGTGATTTTCTTCTAGACACATTTTCTTTCTGAGTAAAATATTTATAAGGCACAAAGAATGCACTCCTTTCTTCAAAATCAACGAAAATCCAAGAACTGGCTAATAAATAAAATCTATTATAAAGGACCATAGAATAGTCAGTACCCCAACTTTCTTTGCGTAAATCTTGCTGCAATTTGAAATAATACTATCGAATTATTTAATCAATTCTTTCTTTTGTGTGACTTTTTTTCTAGAACATGTTTGCTGTCACTAACAACTGTTCTGCTTTTCTATATGAATCTGCACAGTGAAAACATCCATGACTTCTCCATGACACTTATGCAGGTACTTTTTTAGCACGAAAATGATGTATCTTGAATAAAAATAAAAATCTCCACTAAACCATTTCCACCATAAATTTGTTCAAACACACCTTTATGAAGGTCAGAGGTATTGGGTTACAACATGGTAAAATTGTCTTGATGCGTTTAGCATCTAAACATCTCTGCTTCTATTGCATCTTCATGGTTGCCCTTTAGACTCGCGAGAATATTTACATCTAACACACTGACCGCGTAATTGCAGTAGCTATGACATACAAACACTTTCAACGGTAAAATATGGACGACATTTTTTAAGATCTTACTTTTGAATGCTTACATTCATAATGTTGGATCGTAACCATGTCGTTTTCGCAAAATCCTTACAATACAACATATGAAATACCAACGAGCAAAAATTAGTTATAACTATTATTATTAAACCTGTACACCTGCCACAGATGGTCTGATTGAAAAATAAACAAATCGTTCTCACCAAACCTCCAAAGATGTTCAATCTTGTTCATTTCGCACGTGGCTATACGTTTTGCATTTTATATGATAAATGGTATTTTCATTTTAAGAATTGGGCCATGTATTCCTTGAAGATGTTCTGTTTATTTTTCGTATCAGTTTCCTGAAAATAGTTTTTTAGTAATTCATGAAAATACTTTCGCTTCTTGCATAATGTTTAGTTTCGTTTCCTTCCATTTTAGTTTCGGTTTCGTCTCAAGACATAGTTTCGCATAGACTGTCTTAATTATATATCGTGTGACCATTAATTTGTTTGCAGACAATAAAAGTACTGAATAATAAAAAAAAAAAACATGACCAAAAAAGTTAAGAACCATTACAAGTGCAAGAAAGGTATCCAAATAAAGGCGGTTTTCAAATGAAAAAAATGGCTCCTGTATTGGTAAAATTAAGTGAAGTACTTACTTGAATTGGAAAGTTAAAGAGGTGAAATACATCCCCGATGAAAACTTTCAAACAAAACAAAAGAAATATGATCCCATAAAGTTGATTACACATAAAACCACATATTCTTTGCCACTGTTTCGTTTCAGGACAAAATATATAGACATTCTGAAGGAATATGAGCACCATAGTTAAGATATTGCTTACGTAAGGTGAAAGCAATTCTATTAATAGAACTTGATTGTTTTCGTGAATTGGAACGAAATCAACAGATAGTAAGCAGAGATTAAGAAGGGGAATTCACGTTGTTGTTTTTTTTTCGTTTCCTTCTATCTCATGGACTTTTCCTCCTCAAAAAAGTTTTTTTGTTTTTTTGTTTTTATTTCTTGTTGTTATTAACAACATTTACTTCTTTATTTTTAGATGAATAACTGTGGCTATGATGACAGTTCTCTGTGGTTATTAATTTATGTTCAGTCATATTCGTTTACTTTAGCTACTAGCAAAGGAAAGAGTCAGACAAAACATCCAGCATAATACAAAACCCATTGTTTTTATTTGCTCAAACCATCAGTAAGAAAACAAAAGGCTTTAGATCTTACTTCCTTTTCATCACATAACGAAATGTTTAGTTGACATGCCGATGTGTCAGCTTCCGATGAAGCCACGGGGACACAAAAAACTCTTTTCAGGCGATAGTAAGTAAGTTACCGGGTAAGTTATGAGTCCTTTTTTTTCCATCTGTATTGGTTGGTTCTCCATTTTGAATAAAAAAAGGCCGTGAAACCAGGCCTTGACAAATAAGACAAGAAGCCGAGCTACTTTTACACAGTAGAAAAAAAATTAGAACTCGTGGAAACTTATCGTTCGTGAGGAAGAAAAACTCTTCGAAAAGCAGCGTGCCTAACATAAATCATGTTAGTTATGGAAGACTTTTACAGAAGAATATATATTCATAGTAAAAAAAGTTCGACGCCATCTATCAGGGATTCCATCCCTAAATGAAATTTGGTATTCGCCAAGTTTGTCATTGAAGTTAAAACAAGTTTATCAAAATTTAATATTCTAATTGTAACAAGAGCAAAATGAGAGCAAATGAGCCATTTAACAAAACAATAATAACACTGAGTCTCACCCAAAATTATCTAGTTCTTACGAATAACTATTTCCTTACAATATAGTCTACTATTTATCTACAATATCCATATTTATCATTGCTCAAGATTGCCCAAAATCGTATATTGTGACCACCTGTCTACTGTTACGGATTTAAATTTGATCATGTTTGAATTGAAACCCATATTGTAGCTGAAGATGAACAAATGCCATTGTTTTAAAAAAAATTCGTTGCTTGGAAACGCATGCAGAAAGTTTGAAAACACGTGAAATAATGTCATTCAAATGAAATTTTTAGTAAACATTGTGTAAAATAATAAGCATTTTAGGAAAGAGTGGGTGTATTGTAAAGAAACGGTATGGGATATTGTAAACACAGGGTAGTACGCGATATTGTGCGTGTATCAGACGACCTTTGTGAAAACAGTGTATGCTTATATTTTTGTCATTTTCTATTTTTCTAAACGCATGATTTTTTTATGGTGCGATATTTTTTAACCAATCACAATTAGAACAAGATTCGCATAAGATGCGACTATATCTCCCCATTTTTATTTTGGTCTTAAAATACATGTTTTCTTAATGCAAATATTTTAATGTTCCATCCATCCGCAGTGTGTGTATTAATAAGCTTACTATGATATACAGTTCGACAAGATAAAAAAACAACACTTCGCTTTGTTGGTCAGCATTGGGTTTAATACAATCTATCTGTTACCAGTACCTTTATGCAAAACCAGTAAACAGATGAAATATCAAAACTAAATTACAGTAAAAACAGGGCTCTTTCAATAGAACGGTTTTCAAAATGGTGTAAAAACCATACCATTGCAATTATAATCATATGAGATGCTCAATTTTACTGGATTCTGATTGGTTAACAGAGATTATCTACTGATTTTTATTTAAATATTGGGACAAAACTCTTTCTTACATGAATTGCCCCCTCACATCAGCAACTCAACATTGTTTGTGGCTGGGGGGTGGGTGGGTGGGTGGAGGGAGATTGTTTTTTTGTCCCAATATATTTTGCACACGATTGTAGCGAGTCAGTATAATCATTTGGTATTAGCCAGGGATTCAGCTCATGGTTTTCAGTACGGAAGAATATGGCCTGAAATTGGAACTAAACTGGAAACTTTAAAACACAAAAGGAAAGGGAAACAAAAAAACAAAAACGAAAGCGTCATTACCTAATAAATAAATGAATACCATCTGTATAGTGTTGAACATTTTTTCTTTTGTAAAGTATTTTTTTTTAATGCAAAGAAAAACATAAACATTGTTGTTGGAAATATTCCGAAATATGAACCTGGTTTCTCTAAACTTGAAGAACACTAATTTTTTCTAGTTTTGGTATATGATTAACCAGTAATTACATGCCACTAAAGTCTGTATCAAAAGTTTTTGCACATGCCGCATTTTTAAAAATTGGTCAGCACTGTCTTTTTCTATGAATTTCTACAAATTTACCCTTGTTCGAAAGATATTTCATTCAGAGTGGATAATATGCTTTCATAAATTTTAAGAAAAAAAATATAAAATAGAAGAAGAAAAATGAGATAGAAAAAAATAAGTTTTTTTTCTACGTAACCTACGTAACTTATTTCTGTTCAAGCATAACGAAAGATAATTAACGATGATTAAAAGATTAAAATATGATTATTAACCCGTTATAGCATGAATCTCTCAGGTAATTTAGGGATAATAAAACCCAAACTATTAAAACTATTAATTCCAAATTGCTCTCAAGGTCGTGCAATTACTGATACTATTAATAGCGTTAATGACTGATACTATTAATAGCGTTAATGACTAAGTAATGAAGTCTAACATTCAGTGAATCAATAAATTACAGCAAAACGCGGCTGAAAACGCGGCCAAAACAAGGTTTCAAAATATCGGGAAAGGTGTATTCTTGATACGAAATTTGAAATGTTCGTTTTTAGATAGTCAAGTCGTAAGTATTTACTTGTTTTGATTTTATTTCAGTTGATGTACTTCTAAGAAATTAAAACAAAGAAAGAAAATAAAGCGATGACAAGTGGTAAACATTTTTTGTAAAGATCTGTTCAAGTTATTCTGTGACTGTGATGTGCTTTCAAAATGAAAAGCTACAGTCATTTATTGTGACGACTGGAGATCGGCATCGCGCTTATAACTAGAGCTATTGAAATATAGCTTTGTTTTGATTATGGCGTCGCGATATTTATCCAGTACACAAAAAAAATGTACAGTCGAAATTTATTATCCGATTTTATTCCACTCTCCTTCTCGTAATTCCTTATCAGAGAGACACGGTTAGAAGTTCACTGGATGTCTGAAAATGCAACATCGGTGGTCTAAAGAAAGTTACAAGTGAACTACAGTAGGATCCCGATAACTCGAACCTTCGATAATTCGAACTTTAAGTAGTTCAAATAGTTTTGGAATTTCCCTTAAACTAATACTTTAACTAATACTTTCTCTCTTAAACTAATACTCTCTCGTCAACGACTCTCGATTACTCGATTACTCGAAAGTTCGGTCCGTTGGAGGTTTGAGTTATCGGTTTGAGTTATCGAGTTTACTGCATTTTATCAAGGATGCATGGGGACAGCCGCTACAAATCTTGAAATGGAGATGTTAGGAAAACGAGCCACTCGATTTGTAACTTAGATTTAATAAGACAAAAGCAATATTGTTAGTAGTATTGTAGAGTATTGAGTGTTGTTGTTGTTTCTGTCCCATATCTTTCTCTAAATTATGCATTTGCCGCAATAGATTGGTGGAAAATTTGATACAAGACGCATTCAATTAGAGGAGCAATAAAAATTACGAAAATGACACTCGCACTTATTAATGTTTTTAGTAAATAGAATAATTACATATTTTGCCAAAGTAGTCCATTCGCACTAATTAGAAGACGCGCTAAATTAAAGTAATTACTTAGTTTCTTGATTATACGAGAAACACCGTCATTAAACAGCAACATTAAGCCTGGATCGTATTTTTTTCCTGGCAAACTGTGCTTTTCGCTACGTACCATAAAGTGTTTCTCGCTTAAGCGTTTAAAAGAAACCAGTATTTCATAAACAATTCCAGAAACAAAATAGCAGGAGGTTTTGAGCTATGTATTTGTGAATGAATTATTGTGGAGTGCTCGACAGAATCTTCCAGGGAAACCAAGATTGAATGCAGTTTCCCATCCGTTCCGCGTAAAATAGATAATAATCAGCTTTATGACATCACAAAGATAAGAAATGATAGCAAAAAAGATATCAGTCTCTAGTTAAGGCACGTCATCTTTGTAATTAAGTCTTTCGATAACTTCCGAAATAACATCGTCGCTTAGGAATTAGGAATAATAAGACGGCATGTGGTGACGTGTATGTATGTATGTATGTATGTATGTATGTATGTATGTATGTATGTATGTATGTATGTATGTATGTATGTATGTATGTATGTATGTATGTATGTATGTTGCAAAGTGATAGCCATACCGTTTTGCTTGTCCGAAGAATTTGTCTCACAGAAACATTAATATATTATACGAGTAAAAAGACACAGGTCGCCGTCGGTTTTGGTTAGGGTGAGGGGATCTGGTTTTCTCAGCTTTCCGACTTTCTGTTCTTAAATATAGTTTACACCAAGTCGTTGCTAAGAGTATCTCTTTGATGACGTAAGCGTTTTCCTGACAAAACTTGAACATTAGGTAAAATTAATTTATATTTCAAACAAATGTGTTTATTCAAAGAAATATGGTAGACTTAATATCACTATATATGTTGTAAAACAAGTCTCCATGACATGTCCTTTCCCATGTATAAAATTTTGCAAGAAAATCATTCGTATAATGTGTTTGCGGGCGAAATTTAAATGACATGATATTTTATCCAATTTGTGTTTTGGATAAAAAAAAATCACAAAGCCTTACCTGACTTTTTATCTGGTTTCTTTTTTCAAAACTGCTTCTTATCTGTTAAGAGCTTCACGTGTTACTCAAAACTCAAATCTTTTGAATGAAACAACATAAATAGTAAACAGAACGCAAATTGTAAACATGTTGAACGTGGATACTCCACAAACATATGATAAGGGGGGTTAAATAAGAATTATTTATCTAACAAATCCTGTGATGTTTCGCGTTTTTATTTTGCACAGCAAATTATCCTTATGGAAGGACTTTAAAAACAACTGGGCTATTCGATTTAATTAATCTTACGAGCAGTGTCCGATATGTTTTCAAAGAACATTAAATAACTTTAAGATTTCCCATGTGAAATTTGATTGAACAAAAAAAAATATTCTTGTTCCCCCAACCCAAATGCAGATGTTGTATGTTTAGACAATTCTTGATCCAATTATGTTTGAAAAAGTCTGACAGCTGTTCATATATCCCATTATATTGAAAAACTTCAGGGAAAACAACTCAATATCACATAAGAAATTGAAGAAAATTCAAATTTATGACTTGTTAGAAAGCCAATAAACCTATTTGATTAAATGATAGAAATAAAATGCTCAGCGGCACAGGGCTAATAAAATTCTTGTAAAATTGATAAGCAATCAAGCAATTAACATCACATGATGTTCTGCATATCATATGATAAAGTTATGTCTAATTAAAAAAATTATTTTACAATACGAAAACTTCTTAATCAATCTTAGTTTTAGGGACAATACTTATCACCACTCCTGTGAACTGCCTTGTTAACGAAATTAAACGATGACTTCACGCTACTATGTTGCTAGTTCGTTAAATTTTCCAAATTTTCCACATATTTAAGTCCAATAGGTTCAAAAGGTTAAACTAAATACACACTATGAAAAGGTTAAAACTAAATACACACTATGAAAAAATGTCAAAAATCAAAATAGAAAACCAGGGCAGCATATTTTTCCGAATTTGATAATTCTACATCTTATGAAATAAACTATTGTGAACATTTGAACACGTTTTAAAGAAGGAAAATCTCGAAGATATACAGTATTTGTTTCGATATGTGGGTAGATAGAACCTTAATGTCTAATTTTAGCGACAACAGTCATTAAAGTTCATTCAAAGGCAAGCTGTAGGCGAAATCATGACAAATGAAACGTGTTGAATGAATCTTGCGAACACATCACAATAGTAACATGTTTGCTTTAATTCTTCTGGTTATTGTGGTCTGTTGTAACAGTTCCAAAGAATTTCTGATCGGTTGTAAAAGATGGCATGGAATCATATGCGATGGAAAACATATTAAGGAGAAGGAACGTAAAAGAAGCGGTAATTTTATTTCACAACAGAAAAAAACGAATATTTTAACCAAAAACATGATTAACTGATGATTTTTGTTTACTTTGCAGAATCAAAAGATACCGTTACAGATCTACAGCAAGACATTGCAAGGATATGGAATAAGAAGATATTGAAATATCTAGAGACAACTCTGTCTAATAAAACAGAAAAGCGGCTGTAGCTATACACATGACGTTCGTTTTCAGTCGTGAAAGACGGTAGTTGGACGGTGTTTGAGTACTATAGACGATCGACAGGAAATGAAACGTAGCTATAAATAAATATTTTGCTACATAGATCTACATCTATCAATGGCGAATTTATTCAACACAAATACTTTGCTGAAACTGCAATTAAATTTAGCTTATAAGTATTTTATAGAATTTCCTTTTATCTTGTATAACTCTCTTGTTTTTCCAGTTCCAGGGAAATAAATATACATTTTCTGTACCCATATATTTGGAGTTTAAATAATTTTTAAGTCAAACTAATTGGAATTTGTGGAAGAAGTTACACCCAGTTAATGTTAAGAAAAATAACTACTTTGAACGCTGGCAGAAAACACTCGTTTTGATGGAGAAAAGAGTATCTGTCAAGACAAGCAAGTGTGTAATACAGAAAAAAGGTTAGTCAATATTTTTGACCAACAAAACTCTGTAGCTTTACTTATTTCTTGTCAACAGCTTTATTATTTAGGATTTCTGTCTATCTACTAAGAGTTGCGCTGCAACCGTTTTTCTGCCCATCCCGATCGGTTATTAGTTTTTAAATGGCGGAAATCCCCCATTAAGTGCCGAGAAGCGTATTTTTTCCCAATAATGTTTTTTATTATATCCATGGTTTCGATGATGATGTGTAATTACGTTAAATTTAAGTATTTTCTTGTATTTTTTAAGTGTGTACATTTGATATGGAGCAGTTGGTCGTCTTCCAACAGCTTTTGAATTGCTTATCTTTTATATATTTTTAAAAATACATTACAATGTAAGCGTAGATAGCCGAGTGACCTAAACATATGTATTCTTTTTCGAGAACATAGTGATTCAAATCCTATGACAGGCGTTTTTCATTTTTTTTTTTAGTATAAGTTTCAATAAGTAAATAACTTACAGCTATCCTCCTAGGTTACAGTAAACATGATTAGAGCCTGATTTAGTGCTAAACGATAAATATATTTGAAATAATCCGCCATTGAACCACTATTGATTAATACCAATGACATTTTTCACAATACAGTTTTCACAATACCTTATATTGGCCCTTTTGGCCGGCCCTTATTAGGCCAAGGCAAAAATCGTGATTTGACCATTTAGGACCGTATTTAAAAAAGACATAATTGAGACACTTTATAAAGCTTCTATTTCCTCTGGAGTTAATATTATCATAAACATTGATAAAACAAGTATTCTGGGAGAAACTGTCTAGGGAAATCTTTTTAATAAACAATGTTGATCTTGTTTATGGTTTGTTTTCCTTGACATCATCAAACTAATTTCTTCAACGAAACGAACCTAATAGATAGAAAAGACATTGGTATTAAAATCATCTTCCAGTCACGTGGACAATGGATAAACCTATCCTATCTTGTGGACAATAAATTTTCCATTGCTATGCTGTGGTTTTTGAAGGATTACCGATTCATGCACGAAAAAGCTGAATAGGAATGCAACAACTGAATAATTTGTAGTAATTTTTTTTTCATGATGACGAGGTCATCATCCAATATCTGTAAATAAACATCTGTTGAAACTTCGCGGGCGCAAATAAACAACAACAGTAAAAACAACAACAAACAAAAATAAGAAAAAAAAGATTACCTTATTGAATAAAAAACCGAATTTGTGACTTATTTGTAACAGTTACAAATAAGTTCTTTAAAGTTGTTTATTTGGTATTTTATAAGTTGTTTATTGATTACAAAAAGTGACAAAACCTGACGGAAAAATGTTTGACGACGTTTTTTGACGACGTTTTTTTATCGTGCTGAATTGACCGTTCCCCTTATTCAGTTCTCACTTTAATACATCATACCAGTAAATAAAGAAATTAGAGCATTGCATTGTGGTAGTTGTATTGTGTATTGTAGAGATAACTAAATAAGGGGAACTGGAAATTACGAGAGGAAGGATGGAGTATTATGAATTTCAGTTTAAACGTTGTGCTATGGCCTGAACAGGTTAGAAAGTCCCTAAGTAGCGATTTTTAAATATATAATTCTTTAATATTTTTAAATATATAATTCTTTAATATTTTTCTGTCTAAACTATATGCATCAAACTTTCCATTTTTCAGAGGTTAAATCGCTCCTCAAGGACAATTCCCCGACGGATACTTACCCGACAGATAGCACAAACTAGACATTATCCCGACCTTAAATTGGAAGCAGAGACAGGTTCTCGACTAAAAACTTTCCCGACAGTTAGTTCTCCGAACGAATAGTTCTCTGGCAGACATTTCCCCGATCAGATAAAGAAGAACCATTTTTTTTTTTCATTCTTTAAAACATTCTCCATCGGATTACACAGATGTTTGCTAATAATCTTTCGTTTTTCGCTTTTGTGGGTTTCCAGAGTTTTTTTGCAATGAGATTTCGTAAAGCGTTCTAAAAATGTATCACGTGTTAATATGACTATTTCATTTCAGCTAAGTTTATGATCAGGCTTTAAAAATTTATAAGAGTGTCTTTCTTTCAAACACTATAAGACTTTTCACCGGAGCTTTTCAGATGAACCCAATTGATTAGTCAAGCTGCATGTACCTAACAGGAGACAAATCACTGTCGGGGAAATTGTCTGGTCAGGGATATGTCTGATCGGGAAACTATTCATCAGGGAACTTTCATTCGGGGAGGAGAGAGGTGTTTCCATTCGAGGAAATGTCCTAGAACTGTAAAAAAAAAAAAAAAAAGAAAAAAAGATTTAAAGCTTTCCAACAACGAACGAAAATATCCAGCTTGAATTTTTACAAACGTAAAATAGGAAGAGGTGGTGTCCAGAAAAAATTCCTATCTAAAATCGTTGCTTGCACGTTTTACTAATATTTTAACATTTCTGAACTTAACCAATGTATTGAAGAACAAGACCGGCAAAACATCCCACAGACACAGAAGTCAGCTTTTCTTTTCTTTTTTATTGTTGCAGTGTTCAATTATACGCCTTCCAAAGATACGCCCTCTTTATAATTTGAGGCTCAAGAAGAAATGTTACCTAACTAAAAATGTACAAACGGTTATATTCATGGGTAGAATACAGCAATTAGTCAACTTTAACAAGGGGATTTGTTTCTGACATGTTAGAAATGCTCACATTATTTTTAGTTTTATGAAACACTGCGTTTAATCTTCTTGAGGTCCTTCTTTACATTTTCTTTTCAGAAAGCTGCCATTCCTTATCAACCCTTTTTACAGTTTTCTTTGAAATGTTGCAATAAAACTTAAGCATTTTCTTTACATTATCGCACCCAGGAGGCTGTTAGACGGTCACGTGGATACAGAAAGTAAATGGAAGTTTTCTCAAGTACAAATTAATCAGAATGTTAGAAAAAATTTGGGGATTATTGATACCTTTTAGCCCCTACCCTAATTAGACCAACGCAGAAATCGTGAATTGGCCATTTTAGGCCAACCATCAACTTTGTTTACAAAACATCTTAACTAAAAATTTCAAAAGTAATTTTTTTTACTTTCTTCGAACTGTGACGACCATAAACTGTAAATGCATTATTCTGATCGATAAAATGTCATTTTGATAGCTGTAAATCAGCCTGGCTGGTCGAGTAGTTATTTCAGATGCTTCGCTTTAAACACCGTTTTCCAATAAGCGCCGCTCTTGGAACCTTATGAATTAAATAGGCGTCATGGTCGCTTGTTGGAGGAAGTACGGGAACCGTTTTATTTATATGGATGTTTCATGAAAAAATGTAGCTACGTTTGAAATCCTAACCAATCTTAAGAATGTACTTATTGCGACGAACTCAATATCTTCAAATTCAGATCTCAATCGAGTCATTTATTCAGTTTTCACTTGCGACTCATCTTTCAGGATATTATTGAACCAACCATACACGTGTTAACTAAGTATCAGGATGTGACACAATGTAAACAGGGGCTTTTTATGCCTTGAGAGAATAACATCTCCCACAAAATGCAACTCGAAGAAAATTATTTAATAAGTGGAACATTTTCTCAACTGAAAACAAAAGATTACAAGGTTACTCGCTCCACTGAGCACACCCATGCATGTGTCTCCGAATTAAAATCAGTGGAACGGAACGAGATTTTGTTTGTATTATACTTGTTGAATATAAAAAAAATATTTACAGTTTTATACATGAATTAAGATTTTATAAAAACACTGTTATTGCTATTTTTCTTAAAAAATTTTTGTGATATAACTTTGAAATTTCTCCATATTCCCGGCAAGGTTCCATTTGAAATATTGAA
This sequence comes from Turritopsis rubra, assembly GCA_039566895.2. Lineage (NCBI taxonomy): Eukaryota > Metazoa > Cnidaria > Hydrozoa > Anthoathecata > Oceaniidae > Turritopsis > Turritopsis rubra. The sequence continues at coordinate 8,896,611 of CM077620.1, forward strand.
GTAAGCTTCGTTTTCACGTATACTCTTTCTCAGCAACAAGTAGCGCCATTTCGTTTTTCGGTCTTCCTGAATATTTGGCCAACTCTAGCACCCTCTGCAGCATTTTTGTAACGATTCAACCAGATTCGCGCAATTTTTGATTTAAGTTTCTCAGTTATGCTCATTTTGAGTACTAAAATAACAAACAGAAAACCTGAACTTTATCCACACCTCACGAGATCAACTGACTCTGTCAAATTAACAATCATTTTGCAATCACTGTAAAAACTAAACAAGGCGATCATTCCTCCAAACTTGTCTTCTTTTAGCAATAAAATTAAGAGACTTTCGTCCCAAAGAACGAGTGTTTTCAAAATGTTAGTTCTATCTATAATAGAACTACTACGTAATCTTTGTGACATCTTGGATGTGACGTAGGGAAACATTGTTGGGCCTTTGGATAGAATTTTAAGGAAATGTTTCCATTCTGAACTAATATCATCATTTTGCGCATGATTCTTTAGCGTGTATGAAAGTATTCCAGTGCGAAACTAAATTCTTTCAAACCTTCAAAAAACGATACCATTGTGGTTTGTTTCCATCCACGAAAAATTGAACTGATTAATTGTTTCATATGTAACTTCCTACAATTCGATGTTTCAAGTAACATAAAGAAACTAACGATGTTTGCTGAATGGCGGTTGGTTTTAAGTAGTGTCGTTTAAGAAAAAAAACGTTTTTAACGATCATCTAACATAGATTGGGGAGATATCTGTAATTACTTTCTGAGGGGAACCCTTTGCTTCAATAGAGAATATTACCTTTCATATTGTTTTGATATTGCAGCAATTCAGTTGAAGGTTGGACACATTTATGCCAACGCTTACAGTCGTACACCAATCTTCGAGATAACACATTCTTCCTTAGTAATAATACCAACATCATCAAAACCATGGAAGACATTCTTACATGCATGACTTTAACACACGTCTGTATAGCTACTGAGAAGTTGAATGGCGAGGTTTATAACTACAACAGTTAATATATCTTTCGCTACGATCGCGCCTACGAACTTCCTGTTCATTTTTATTAAATGATTGTTCCGTGTTGTTTTATAAATGCAGAGCCTCATTAACAAGTAATAAACGCTTAGGATTGAGAAATCTTGAGTAACCTTTCCATACGGTCAGTGTCAATAAACAGTCCATCAAGGTCAGTTTATTACTGCACGAATTATTTTCTTAATTATATCACCTTGTCACTCTCAGTAATTGAAGATTAACTGAGAAATCCGAATCCCAATACCTTGTAGGCCTTTTTTACGACTGTCCTTAATGGCGTTAATTTTCATGACTTGGTCTGTCTGAGCATGGACGTATAGGAAGAGAAGGACTTACAATTGACCAATACGTGACGGATATGGAAAATCAATAGTCAATGTAAAGGTCTCGCTACCTCGACCTCTACTATCGACCCCGAGCATTATTTTTCGAACCACGAATATTTGGAAAAAAAATGTTCAAGCAGTCTCGTCACATACACCAATATCATGTCATAAATTTATGTTGATTATAGATTTCTTGTAAAATACTATATCCTTCACATATCCAAGGATTTCTGGTACTTCTTATGAAAAATGTTCCAGATGATCCTCTCGGCAAATACATGCAAGTTAAGTGCCTGTGCATAACCATCAAATTATACAAAAACACTTCCACTATGTTCACTTCCTTAATTCTACTAATTTACGTCACACTTAATATCACCATTTATGATGGTTACTCTCGTTCAGTTACGCAATGACAAAGGAATACATCCTTGAATATCCTGAATGAATGGAAACTGTGGTTGTGTATCTGCTTCCTGTTTTGATTTTTGATGAACTGTTAAAAGCAGATTATCTTACTATACAGGTGAAGTGTGGTGATCTTTGAATGTTACCGTTATTTTGAGGGTTCCCCTGTGCTAAAAAGGACGCATAAGGAAATGAGAATGAACAGGGGCACTGGAATCAGGTGTCGCGGATATACAGGCCTCCCCTTGTAATCGTATCGTGGTATTAAAACTAAAGGTTTTGTTTAATTTAAAAAAGAATCAACATTTTACGTGCCTTACTGTTTTTATAGAACAAGATACAAACACGACTGCGTCGCTTAAAGGCTAAGGGTCGATATGCAGAGACAACGAGACGAAGAGGCTCTGGAATGGAAGGCCGAAAGTGAATCATATATTGAGAAATTTTCATCAAGTTGGACACAGAAGTGTGTGTTCAACCTTTTACCTTGCTTTCCTTTCAAAACAGAAAATTCATTGACTCAATGTCAAGTCACATGACGTTCGTCCAGAGGAATAATATCAACAAAAATGGGAAATTAGCGCGCATGCACATAAAAAGCAAATTCAAAAAATGAGCACTATTGAATACACCCACTGATCTAAAAATAAAACTGGATCGAACAACCTATTGTTTAAAAATGGAAACATAATGGCCAAGTTATTTGAGGACCCGAGTCTAAAATGTCTCGAACTTCTCTCTATCTCCAACCAATTCCTTGGTCCCTTACAAGTTCGAGATAGAGAGAGTCCACTGTATTATAATACTAATTTTAATTTCTTTAATCTTTTCCTAAAGTCAAATTTTGTCTAGATTATTCTTAATCGTCTACTTTTTCTTTTCCCTTATTCGTTGAATTTTGCGCCATTAAAACGGCTTTTTGGGGATACAGTTTTAAGATGTTTTTTAGATTTTATCTTAGAAACATATATTTTATATTTTTTTAGTAGATCCACATCAGTGTATAACTCCATAGACGTACTGACAATTTGTATTGACCACCTTTACCAAATAAATAAATCCACGAATCAGATAAATTGGAAATATCCATTAGATCAAGGCCTTTAAATTGTATCAGATTTCCTTTCAAAGCCCCTTCCCCTATCCATTTCCCCTAGAATGGACATATTCAGACAAGAAAACCATATTTTCATTACAAAAATAAAGGAAAAACATTGCTGTTAACTTTTAATCCATTTAAATCAAGCAGATCTGTAAAAGTTCTGATCTTCCATTTCACAAGATCAAAATGGAAAACATCTACAATCAATAATGACCTGAAAAGAGCAGTGAACAAACATTGCAGTAGCATTTCTTCCATGAAACATAACCCTAATAAGCGTAAGTGTCAGAGGGCAAATGATTTTTTTGCGGTGCAATTAATAGTTACGTCCGTGTTTGACATTCTCATTAGTAGCTAGATATATGCTCCCTAACTTCATAAAGGATTTTCAAGTCAGGCGCAATTTATGTTCACAAAAAGGGCACTTTCTTTTGAAAGAGGATAGGTAAACGCACCACGACGCACCCAACTGCCACTGACCCTCCACTCTCCACCGTACGCTCTTCCCCTCCCCCTGCCAGAAACGGTTGCCAGATCTTTCACCAAAAACGTTTAAGTTTACATAAAGCTAGCTTGTTCAGAAGATCAGCATGATCTGTCCTGCATCATGACTATTATATAAACAACAAAGAAAAAACAGTATCTTCTGTAGCACGGTAGGTAGCACGTTCAAACCAAAAATAAAATAAAATTTGTTCGTTTTATGAGTGATGCAAAGAAGAAGGGGAAGCTAGCTGCAAAACTGAAGTAAAATTACAGATAAGCTTGCTCTTCTCGTAGTTAATTCTTCTGTCTACATTATGGATCTTGTACTTAAACCTTGTTTGTCTTTGTAATTTTCGGTTCACGTATACTTAGTGGGACCTCAGCGATCGATCTCCAAAACAATAGGATGTTCGATCGAGTTTTATTTTTAGATCAGTGAATGCACCTTTCTTGAATTTCCGTTTAAACACCGATTATGACCTGCTACTATGTTCCGCCTCGTTTTCAATATGGAAATTGCTTTTAACTGCCCTACGAAAAATTGGAATAAATTGAGGCCATTATGAAGTCATACAGTTTAAAATCAGTAAAACAATTTATTACCTGGAGGGTATTACGAAGGAAGTTAATACGAGAAATGGGAGAATTTGATTGGCTCAATTATCGGTTATTACACGCCATGAAAATGGTAGCTTCAATGAAAACAAAACATTAAAACTTTCCAAGCAATGTGATATTCAAACTAAAACAACAACAAAAAAAACCCCCATATTAATCAGCATACCGTAATGCATCGAATAAACGCCCGGGGCGTTTATTAAATTTTTGAAAAATTTGAGGGGGCGTTTATTCGAGGGGGCGTTAAAAAGAGGGAGGCGTTTATTAAATTTGTTGTCACTGGTAAAACACACAGAGAAGTTGGTTTAGTCGTTCCTGCGAAACTCAGTTTCGAAACTCAACAAAAGGTGTTTTTAGGAGGGGCGTTCATTCGAGGGGAGCGTTTATTAAATAATTTCAGTTTTTTAGGGGGCGTTTATTCGAGGGGGCGTTTAAAAGAAGCGGGGCGTTTATTCGATGCATTACGGTAATCTTTTTTCAAGAAAAGATTGAACATCGATATAAAATCGGACCGACGTAAAAAAGTCTTACAAGGTAAAATCTTAACGCTTTGTTTCCACTATTTGAAATGTATGAAATTTATGTATAAAGATGTATGTCGTCAACAAATATTTTTGAAACACTAATAAGGTGTTTTGACCATGAAAATAAAGCCTTCGGACAATGTATAAATAATAATAATAATAATCCACGCGAATTACAGTAAATTTCGGTCAACCGCGCGAGAATAAATCCACGCTAAATTCAATTTTTTTCCATCGATCCCAATTACGGCAGGTTTGCCTTTTCAAAAAATAATGTTATTCCTATTATAATATTATAACCTATTATAATGATGAGTGGTTTATAAGCTATAACGATGAGTGGTTTTGGCAGATTTCAAAAAAATGTAAATTTCCAATGTTTTAGTAGCTTGAAGTGGTAACGTTCTGTACAAGCTTTCAAAGTTATTATAACTTTTTGCTACAAGAATGCGATTATTTTGAGATTCGCGTTATTTTTCTGAGTGTTAAGTTTTGTTAAAAAAGTGGCTCGTGAATATCCTGTAATAAAGTGTCATCGTTCAAAAGAGAATACACGTTTTTTATAAGCATCACTTAAAATCACTTAAAAAGATAAGTACCACTTAAGCACCACAATGAAGGACTCGTAATGAAATTGTTTTCAAACAATTGTTTTTCTTGCTTCCCTCCTTCTGTTTCAAATAGACAGGTAGTCCTCCCATTCTGATATTGAAGTATAGGTTGCCAGTGGGCAAAATCTTCAAAAACTCTACGAGGAGGAGTGTTTTCTATAGGAATATCGCCTGCTGTTTCAATAAAAAACACTCCTCCACAGAGACTTTTTGAAGATTTTGCCCGCTGTGCAAAAAAGCGTGCATTAAATCATGAGCAACAGAAATTATGAAGACTGGAAGAAAGAAAACTATTTAAAAAAGAGAAAAAAAGTTATAGGAATAACGTAAAATGTCGTGATTTCTTTATCAAAAAAATATAGGATCAATAATAAATTTACAGTTGAAAAACTTTACAGCAGCAAATAAGAAAATGATAAAAAATGTGTATATGCATTGCGTATATAAAAGATGTTCCTTCCTGATTTCAAACCTACATAAATCTTTACATGTTTTAAGTTAAGTAAACAGGCGAATGTCCATCTCGCTCAAGAAATAAATACCAGTGAAGAAGGGTAAAAACAGTCAGACATATGTGGTGTATTCCTCTTTTAACGGACAAGTAAAAAACATAAATGCGTTAAAAGATGGAAATCAAAATTGTAACTAGTAAATATTAGTATATTATTAGTATTAATAAAAAGTACATTAAAAGTGTCAGTTCGATTCACGGAGAGATCATTGAAGGGACTTTGAAATTGGTTGGAAATAGGGAAAGGCGGCGAAACACAATCACAGTTATCTGATCAGATAAATTTGAAATCACATTGTGCATAGAAAATTAATCTGAAGTGGGATGGTGATACACGTTCAGTTTTTTGTTATGAATGCTTCAGCATGATAGATAGAAAGTTGAACTTTGACCACTGATTTCTTCTTTTTAAAACATGAATTCAGATAGTGAGGATGATATAGTTGCTGCAGCTGTGATAGTAATAAAAACATTATCGGCGAAGAAATTTTGTATTTTTCACTTCTGATATCCCACAATGCATCCTCAGCAAACTATTTTGATATGAATAGACCCGTTTACGGTAAAAAATTGCATCTTGGGTAATCAGGACAAACATTTTGTAAACAGTGATATTATAGCTGGCGATCGTGTAGATATATGGTATGTGTTGGGTTTTTAGCTAGTTGTATTATAAATAAGTTTACAGATATGGCAACAGAAGTTAAAGAGAGATATCTTGACGAATTTTTGGAGATGTCCAATGGGGAATTAAAGTTTTTTTTGCAACAGCGAGGCTTAACTGTTGGTGGAAATCACAGTACTTTGGCTGCCAGGGCATTGATAGGTCATGAACAGCAGATCCCAATTTTGGAAAGTGGTGAAAGCATTTCGAAAAAACTCTTCACAGATTATGAAAACTTGTTAAAGGAGAACAACCTGAATTTTGATCCTGCATCTGTAAATGATTTTGAGGATGATGTTTTTAAATGGCCAAAAACTAACATGGGACATATTTTTTCATACATTTTAAACACAAAAACATTTAGTACAGAGTACCTTGGTCAGTATAAAGTGCGTAAAGCTTACTCACATTTTAAAAGTGGCTTCGTTGATAAAATATTTGTTAAGAAAATTGATAATGGTATTATATTAAGAACGTTAGTTACTCCCTCACAAAGGATTAATGATGCTAAGCACAAGCTGTGGATACTGTTTGATAATGACGGTGATATTAAGACTGCTTATTGTAGTTGTAGTGCTGGAACATGTCACTGTTGTAACCATGTTGTTGCAGCTCTTTATAAAATAGAATTTGGGAATCAAAATGGGGTGACAAATCCCTCTTGTACTGAAGAGCTATGTGTTTGGAACAAATCAGCCAAGGAGATAAAACCAATGAAAGTAAAGGATATGATAATCCGAGAGCACAATAAGGAAAAAGAACAAAAACAATACTTAATTACTAACGAACATAAGAAGAATTTTGATCCTCGTGTTGAGAAGGATCGGATTGTCTCACAATCTGAAATTGAAGGTTTTTTGTCTAAAACTAAAATGCTAGTGCCTGCAGCTGTATTACATACTGTATTAACACCACAAAAACTTTATGATGTATCCACACCTATTACAGAAATTGCTAATGCAGTGTCTGGTAAAATGAATGGTGGAGCATATGACAGTTTGTCAAATCAATTTTTGGAAATGTTATCTTTTAACGACAGTCAAATAAATGAATTAGAAAAGGCTACAAGAAACCAATGTTCTTCAAAAATATGGTGGGACCAACGCAAAGGAAGAATAACAGCTTCTCGCTTTGGAGACATTCATTTCAAGATGAAAATATTGTTCCGACAACGAAGGAAAGTCGGTAAATGTCTTGTAACTCCACTTATTTCCTCAATAACTGACCCACAGGAAATTATGAATGTACCTTCTTTAGAGTGGGGGAAAAAACATGAACTTAGTGCAGCAGAAGCCTTCATGAAAATTGAAGGATCAAAACACACAAATCCCAAGCTCTTGTGTTGTGGATTATTTATTTCGAAAAGTCACCCATACATTGGTGGAACACCAGATAATATTTTTACTTGTTCATGTTGTGAGAATGCATGCGTTGAATACAAGTGTCCATACTCATTACGGGATAAAGCAATAACTACATCATGGAAATTAACTAGCTTTTTACAAAACAATGATGGTATCATTACATTGAAGCATTCCCACAAATATTACGCACAAGTTCAAGGGCAAATGTCATTAACAGGGAACAGTCACACATATTTTGTTGTGTGGACAAATCAAGGAGCTCCGGTGATTGAGCATATACGATTTGGTAAGAACTATTGGGATGATGTTTTAAATAGTTTGGTGGTATTTTTCAAAACATATATTCAACCAGTTTTGCTTGGGAGTAAAACAATTTATACTTGTCCTGTTTGCAACAAACTTTGTTTGGATGAAAACGAGTTTCAATGCTTTGACGAGAATAGCATTGAATGTGAACAGTGTAAAATGTGGTTCCATTGGGGTTGCAGTGGAGTAAACATTACAAATTTATCAGATTTTATTTGTGATTTTATTTGTGATTTTTGCAAAAGTGATGGTGCTACCTTATTGGTATAAAACTTTGCAAGTATTTTCAAAATTTTTTTGCTTGTCATTAGAAAACACAAAGATTACAATGCAAACGTATATACCAAAAATGTATCATAAAATATATACCTTTAGAAATTCACTTTTTACATAGTGGTGGTAACAGATTTGTCATTACAGCACATATAACTAAAATATCATCTACAAGTGGCAATAAACTTATTGGAATTTCGTTTTTCAAAATATGAAAGTCTTTCATTCGCTTGATTGCCTGTTCTACGTAAATCCTCATGTTAGCAATTTTTGATGTTTTCTTTACGTCTTCGTTTGACATTTGTATATTTGTATGTTTTGATGGCGGTATAGTCAAATAGCACTGATAAAACGCCAATAAATCTTGTATTTTGAAGCCTCTGTCTGCCATCACTTGATCTCCAGGCTGCAAATATTTCAGAAATTTGCTGTCTTGAACAATAAATTGGTCACTGGCTCTACCTCCATAAGCATCTGACAAGAATGAGATAGCTCCATTGGGAGTAATGCCAACAAGATATTTGACTGTCGAATGGTGCTTATAATTTGACCAACAAATGCTAGCAACATCAAGACTGGAAGGAGTTTCAATAAAGAGCTCTGCACAGTCAATTATCACAACACATTTTGGGTAATACTTTCTAAAAATTGATGGCAGGTTTCTTTTCAAAATATGCCTTTCTGGCCACATAATCATCCACTGAAATTCTTTGCTCAAAAGTTTTATCCAGGTTGTAAACAAAACACTCACTTGGCCCTCACTTATTTTAAATCTAAAAGCCAAGTCTTGTGTCATAACACCAGTTTTCAGTTTCATCATTGTAAGCAAAAACTCTTGCTCTGGAGATAAGCATCTCAGAGAAACGTTCTTTTTGTCTCTAGGGGAAGTAAAATCTGTAGTGGTATTTTTCATACCCTTCCAATAATGCATATCAATGGCTTTCTTTACAAGAAATTCGAATACACTTTTAAATAGTTCCCTGCTCTGCAAGCCAGTAAAAAAATTTACATCATTATCTCGGGTAATATCAGCAAAAATTAGAGCACTGTTCCTGCCGAGTGAACATTGGACGACTTGATCTTCATAAGTTCGCTCTTGCACTTTTTTTGCAGGAGGGATCAAAACTTTTCTGCAAGCTGGTGCTTTTCTTTTCTTTGGGGAGGGTTTACTCGCATCACTAGCTACAAGGTAAAGAGTTGGATTTGGCTCCATAAAAGCGGGTTTACCATTTAAGAAATGGTTGGAGCAGACTGTTTTGTGATCTGATGCTTCAAATCCAACTAAACCTTTTGATACTTGCTGTGTCCATAGAGCTCTTTTTTGAGGGTCTTTTGGAAAGTGGTGAAATTTAAGAATTAGCACATGCGATCGTTTCACTTGCCTCTCTGAATATCTTGAATCATTGTTGCAACCTCCAACACAACATCTATATGCAGGCATTAGAGTAGATGTAGCTATTTTTATCTTAATGAAGCAATTAAAAAGCACTTAAAATCATTGTATGTAATCCGATATCGTTTGCTTATGTTTATGTTTGTCCTGATTACCCATGATGCATTTTTAACCGTGAACCGGTCTATTCTTCGTTGAAGTCTACTTTTTTGACATATTTATTATTTTACGGATACACTAGTAAACACAGCAGAAAAAGAAATATTGCAGCTTGCTATTTTTCCTTCTTGCTCATTTGTGGCGTGTGAATATGCATTTTGATGCATTTTGAAAAGCCTTCAGATTAATCTGTAAAGTTGAACCGTACTTTTAAAAAATCTGATTCGAGAAAATTTATCATGCTGAAAACATCAGATTTTGCCGATCGTGTATCGCCGCCTTTAGGGAAAGTCGAATTACAGAAAGTCTACTGTATCCTGAATGTTCACAAATTGAACAGTTTAATATTGCTTAAGGCAGATTTCCACTTAAATTTTGCGCTGCAAAGAATGAAGAAGGCGTTTATAAATGTCATTTACTAAAATAAGGTTACTCAAAGTAGCAACAAAAATCTAATGCATGTTTATTTTTCTCATCTTTTTGAGAAGTAATTCGTTCTTTGTTTATAATCTGTCACCAATTAAAAAGGCAGAATCGTAAAAAACCCAACATTTTGAGATGGCAAAATCAGTGACTAACCATATCGTAAGATATGTTTCAAAATTTGCACAACCAAATCAGTGAAGTATGCAAAGTAAAAAATTCACCAGTAAAAATAAAGAAAATCCTAATGTGTTCCCATTAAGTCTGACCCTACCAAGGAAGATAGATCATCTGGTACTTTGGATTTCATGGTCAAAAATCAACCAATTGTCACTAACAATAGCCTTAATATTTATTATGTTATTACGAAAAGGTGTACAAATGGAAGGTCTCACCAGTGATAAAGATGGCTCAATGTTTAGAGTGATATAGCAAACCTTTGAAAACAAATTTCAGGACTTTCAGGCCTGAAACCTGCTATTTGTCAGGTGGAATTTCAGTTCTTCCAGGCCTATTTGTGTCAAATGGAAAGAGGGTATTCAAAGCAAGGTCAATGAAATCATGGAAACACAATGTGTATACGCTGTTAAAGAAAACAGAGTTACAAAATGCCAAAACTACAATAATGATAGGCCACAGTAATATCTACAGACGATGTATGTTACTGTCTTTCAAGTCAAAAAAACATCTAAGTAACAACAAAAGATAAACTTTTCAGGTTCTAATTTTGCCAACTTTTTCACTCAGAAGAAACATAAATATACCACATCAGGAAATATGCTCTCCATTGAAATATACCACATCAGGAAATATGCTCTCCATTGAAATATACCACATCAGGAAATATGCTCTCCATTGAAATATACCACATCAGGAAATATGCTCTCCATTGAAATATACCACATCAGGAAATATGCTCTCCATTGAAATTGTCATAAGTAAGTAAATAGGCTCATAATAATCTATGTAAAGAGGAATGTCAATAACCATGCAATGGAAACCAGATAAAAAGGTGTCAAAAAGATGTTGGAAAGCAACAGACTGAGAAAACTCTTTACTATAACATTTACTATTACTGTTTCTTCAAAAACTAAATCTGATATTTAGAATGTAAGTACATCTTGCAAATTGTCTAACATTAACTGGAACTTACAGTATTCATTATTTTTATCGTATGCCTAAATCTTTTTTTTTTTTCCTTTTTAGTTCAGAACTTTTTTCAGCATGGTATGTCTTTCTGTCTATTTGCATTTAGACCACATTTTTAGAAAATTTCAATTTATGTTGATATTTGTATGAAAAATTGTTCATTTTTTATTATTTTCAGATCTCCAAGTGTCGATCCTAACTTTATTTATTTATTCTTTATTTTTTTTTTTATTTTTTTTTTGTAATTAACTTCTAATTTTAATTGTTGATGCGATATCACTAAAAAGGTTGTTACCGTTGTTAATTTATCATTCATTAAAATTAATTTATTTCCTTCTAGGCCACCAGTCGGGTAAGAGGCTGTGGAAAAGTATAAGAGGTATTGTTTGGGCTGCCAAATAAATCAGCATATTTGCAGGAGCAATTCAGCGAAGTGGAAGGCAACTGGTTTGCCTTATTCATACGAGGAATGTACGTGCAAGCATGATGATTCGACCCATAAAAATAAGCGTAGCAGAGGCGGAGATTGGAGTGGAGGTTCAAGACGGTGTTAATGTTAGAGGTAGTGTTAGTTTTTTTGTCGATTGTAAAGAAAAACAAGAAACATTAACTTGAGCAACAAAAGGTTAGTTTGGTGTTATTTTTTTACGTTTAATCTTCAGACTTGAAACTAATCTATTTATTTTTTAATTTAAAAAAAAATTGAATTATTAATATTTCTAAACTTGCCTTCAGTTCATTAATCTAATTTAGTAATAGTTCATCTCGTTCCTTAAAAAATTTATTTATTTATTTAAAATTCAAATTGTAAATATTACAAAATTTTCCCGTTACTTTATTTCAAAAAATCTCAGTCGGTCTAATACTGGTTACTTCCAACCCAACCGCTACAATACCACTGGAACCCAGTCCTTCATTCTCTTCTAATTTTGATCGCGAAAGTGACAAGAGCTCAAGAATTCATAATTACATTAAAGTATTATTGTTATCATCTCTATCTACTTATATTTACCGAATCAATGGCAGATGACAGATGACAAAGAGGGTAACTCTTCTCCTAAGAGAAGAAAATCTCGCAGGTCTGACAAAAAGAAGAAGAAAGAATGTTATTCTTCGTCCAAATCTTCGAAAAAACTAAACTGGAATTAATTTGGTGGATAGAAAATGTAGCTTGTTCAAATGGAAGGGATGATAATTCCAACCAAGTTCTGATTCAGACGGATGCCTCAAAAAAAGGTTAGGGGCAGTCTGCAAGGGAGTCCGAACTGGGGGAATATGGTCCAAGGAAGAGCAAGCATTCCATATCAATGTACTAGAAGTTTTGGCAGTAAAATTAGCTCTGCAAAGTTTTACAAACGTCTTCAAATATACAACAAAACAACTCTTTCCTGTTTACTAAAAATGGGGGGACTGTCAGCCAGACAATGACCAAACTGTCAAAAGAAATCTGGGATATATTGCTGAAAAAGAACATAATGATTTCAGCAGAATAGGTACCAAGCTCTCTAAATCAGATAGCAGATTGGGAGTCCAGGCACAACAGAGATTCATCAGACTGGAAGCTTTGCCCAGTAATCTTCAGTAGGCTCTCGATTCGATTGTGCCATCAGTTTGACACTTATCTGTGATAGAAACCAGATCCTCATAGCTAAGCTGACACAGACTTGGTATCCAAGCCTCCTCCAATTGACCACCACATCTCCTGACAAATGCAAGAGAGGAGAGACATCCATTAGTAGAAAACCAGACACTAACGTTGGCGGCATGGAAGGTTTCAAGAAATCCTTACTTAATAAAGGAATTTCAGGATCGGCTGCTTCACTTATCACCAACCCAAGAAGACCAGGCTCAAATTCTAATTATGATTCGTCCTAGGGAAAATGGGCTAGCTGGTGTATTGAAATTCAAATTGATCCGGTTCAATGCCCTGTAGGCTTTATTTTAAATTTTCTGGCAGAACTCTTTGAGGCAGGCTATGAATACAGGACTATCAATTCATAAAGATCTGCTATTTCAGCATACCACAGTCATATTGATAGTAAGGCAGTCGGCCAACACCCTAATGTTTGTTCTCCTTTGAAGGATGTGTTCACAAAGAAGCCCCCTCAGCTTCGATATACCTCTACTTGGGATGTGCAATCAGTGTTAGATTTTATGAAACAAAAATGGGCCGACTCAGAAAAACTGTCTGATAAAGACCTCACATACAAACTAGTAATGTTGTTAGCTCTGACATCACCCTCCAGAGGATGCACTATTCATTGTTTACACTTAAGGTTTATGTCAAAACACTCTTATTTTGTCCAGTTTCACTTTGGAAAACTGCGTAAAGGTTGGAAAGAAAAAAAACCCTTTCCTGCAATCAGATATTATGAATATACAGCAGATAAGGATTTATGTGTTGTATCAACTCTGCAATTTTATTTCACAAAATAGGAACAAACGATCTAATATTGGAGTATAGCCCGATCTCGCATCGAGGAATCCAGGCTATGGCAAATAGCTTAAAGCTATTGCTCATAGCCACCAACAACCTCTTTAACTCTTTCTCGCGGAAGTATCAAGACGTGTTTAGAAGCCACAAAAATGTAAGTTATTTTAATCTTCAAAAATCAATGCAATCTTGTCATAAAACTATGTAATTCAAACTGATTCTTCGAGACAAATAACAAATATGGTGTCTAAGATGCGTTTTTCTAATTTTTTCCTAAGAATGAGTACCATTCAAGCATCTGAAGAATCTAACGTAGTTGAGACTGCTTCGACATCTATGGATCAAGTTGAGAGTCCGTTGAACGCAGAAGCCAGACCGAAGGACCAAAATCAGGATCCGTCTGTGCCAATTACTCGTAAACGTCCATTAAACGAAAAGCTTGAGAATGTTCCAACAAAAATTAGTAAGGTGGAACGATTTGATATATCCGATAAGGACAAAACAAACGCTTGGGATATAAAAACTGTTTTAGCGGAATATGCTATTAAGCAAATGAACTCTTACATTCCAGACAGTGATGTGAAGGACGAGATTCTTTATCAGTATCCCATTCCTGATAATTTGATCAACATAAAGGAGATGGATGCAAATATTAAATCCTTGCTACTTGAGATGAAAGCCAAAGAAACACTATCTCTTGATAAAGCATTCAGTTCAATTCAGGACAAGGTATCCAATGTTTTTGGCCCCCTTTCGCAAGTGTGGGAATTCTTAGAAATGCAGAAAGATAATGCTGTTGAGCAAGCTTCCAGTATGAACGAAAGTGATATGACTGACGAAGTTACTGAAATGCTAAACACAGCCAAAGACTGTTCCAGACTGATGGATATGACAGTCACCCTACTTGGCCAGGCCTTCAACGCAATTTCTTATTATCGACGCCGAAATGCCCTAATGTCCATTCTCAAAGGCGACAAGACCAAGGTGAAGGACATGATGAAGGAAAATAAGGACATTTTACAAGAGGACATCTCCAATCGTCTCTTTGGAGAGAAATTTGACGAAAAAATGCTCGAATTTGTGAAGTTAAAGAAGAAATCAAAGGAATTCTTTAATATTATGGATGGGAAAAACAAACAATCGTCCTATCAGCCAAAGTTGGGTTTGAACCAGCAGCCCTTTCGTGGGGGCCCCTTCCCCGGTTCAAGTGGAAGGGGGCACAATTATTTCAACAACTACCAAGGCAACCATTCCCAAAATGGAAATAACAGAATTGGTAAGTCAAACTTCTTTTTCTCATGTAATGACAAATTCGGTTCCAATCCTTTCAGTTCAGGACTATCCAAAAGTTCACAGATTGGTGAGAAACTTGTTTCCGGTCAGGATAAGTCAGGGTATGCCACTAGCCGGAAGAGTAAAATTTTTTCTCGAGAACTGGAAAAGGTTGACAAAAGATCCTTCAGTTCTAGACATAGTGCAAGGCTACAAAATTCCCTTTATAGAGACTCCTCGCCAAACTTTTTTGCCCAAAGCAGGCAACTTAACAAAGGAAGAAAGGAAACTAGTGAGACAGGAAATAGAGCAAATGCTGGTAAAGGGTGCAATTTCAAAAGTAAAACCCTCTCAAGACCAGTTTTTGAGCAATATTTTTACAGTTCCCAAAAAAGATGGGGGGAACAGACCTGTGATAAATCTAAAATATTTGAACGGTTTCATTCATTGTCCACATTTCAAAATGGAAGGTCTATTCCTTGTAAAAGAACTTCTTTCGCCCAACGATTGGATGTGCAAGGTAGATCTCAAGGATACCTACTTCTCTATACCCATCCATCAGAATTCACAGAAATTCTTACTTTTCGAATGGGAAGGTTCGCTTTATCAATTCCTCTGCTTGTGCTTTGGTCTGTCTCCTGCACCACTAGTGTTCACAAAACTATTGAAGGTTCCAATAACACTTCTAAGAAAATTACAGATAAGGCTGATAATATACCTGGACGACATTCTTTTGATGGCATCTTCCAAGGAGAAGTTAGAGATAGCCAGGGACACGTTGATTTTTCTATTACAACATCTAGGCTTAGTAATCAATGTGAAAAAATCCGAATTAACCCCAACAAAAAGGATAGAATTCTTAGGGATCATCATCAATTCAGTGAAGATGGAAATGTCCCTATCAGAAGAAAAAGTTCAAAAGATAATTGTGAAATGCCTAAAAATGCTGGACAAGAAAAAGGTTTCCATAAGGGAGGTTTCTCAACTGATAGGGACATTATCATCAACAACGATGGCAGTTCTGCCAGCCCCTCTTCAGTACAGATTTTTGCAGAAACAAGTGATACAAGAGTTAAATTTTTATCTGTCATACGAAAAACAAATTGTACTCTCCCCCCAGGGGAGAGCAGAAATAGAATGGTGGATAAACAACATACGTTTGAACAACGGAAGGTCTCTTCTTTGGAAGCCACCCCAATTGTTAATAAAGTCGGATGCCTCAAAAGAGGGTTGGGGGCTTACTGTCAGGGAAAGAGGACAGGGGGACCGTGGTCAGAGAAGGAAAGGGACCTACACATAAACATTCTAGAGTTGAAAGCGGCAAATTTTGCCATCTTGACGTTCACTCAGAACAAGAACTATCTAAACAGCATACATATTCAGATGGACAACATGGTGGCCCTCACCTACCTTGTGAAAATGGGAGGGACGAACAACCAGGAACTGGTGAGAATAAGCAAGAAAATTTGGAACTATTTAATTTCTCGGGGGATCACGCTTACAGCAGAGCACCTCCCAGGGATATTAGGCTGTTTTAGCAAGACGACGCGAACGTGTTGATGACGCTACCAAGACACGTTTTGCACTTACGTTCGCGTCATGCGGGAATTTGATTTAGCACGTGAAAGGTTTTCAAAATGGCGTCAGCCACAAGTTTGAAAGCTGTTCGAGATATGCTTGTTATCGCTTATTCCATGGATTTATTGGATGATGGAGATTTTTTATTATTATATGATCTAAATCGGTCCCGAGAGGTATTTCCGTATTGGAAATTTCAAACATTTAACCTTAACACCATGGATGAGGCGCAGTGCACAACAGAATTCAGATTTAAATCGACAGATATATACGAGCTGTGCTCATTACTAGACATTCCTGAGAAAATTGTAACTCCACAAAGAACTACCTGCAGTGGCGTAGAAGGTTTTTGCATTTTATTAAAACGACTGGCTTATCCATGTAGATATACTGATATGGTTCCATTATTTGGAAGGGATCAAACTGAGCTGTGTATCTTATTTAATTATGTGCTTGATTTTTTGTATACGCACCATTGCTTTAAACTTACATCCTGGAATCAGTGGTTTCTACAACCTCATATGTTGGATATGTATGCCCAGGTTATTCATGATAAAGGTGCACCACTTCAAAATTGCTTTGGTTTTATAGATGGCACAGTCATCCCAATGTGCAGACCTGGTTTACATCAGAGAGTTGTTTATAATGGGCATAAAAGAGTACATGCTCTTAAATTTCAGAGCATAGCTCTTCCAAACGGCCTCATAGGAAATTTGTGTGGCCCATACGAAGGAAGGCGACATGACAGTACAATGCTAAATGAATCCCAGTTGCTCCCAGATCTACAAAGGATAGCTCATTACAATGGTCACCCCCTATGTGTTTATGGTGACCCAGCTTACCCATTAAATATACATCTACAAGCACCTTACAGAACAGGAAACCTAACCCCTGCTGAAGATTTGTACAATCAAGCTATGAGTAAAGTACGGACAAGTGTGGAATGGCTTTTTGGAGATATACGAAATTATTTCAAGTTCATA
This sequence comes from Turritopsis rubra, assembly GCA_039566895.2. Taxonomy (NCBI): domain Eukaryota; kingdom Metazoa; phylum Cnidaria; class Hydrozoa; order Anthoathecata; family Oceaniidae; genus Turritopsis; species Turritopsis rubra. Next base: position 8,914,235 of record CM077620.1, read on the forward strand.
GATTACAAAAAGGGACTAAAGTTAAGACTTTCACCAATAGGAAAAGTGTACATTGTATGTGCCCTTTTACAAAATTTACACACATGCTTGTATGGGAACATTGTGTCTGAGTATTTCGATTTACAGCCACCAAGCATACAGGAATATTGTTCATAAATCAACTTTTATTTATTTATCAAGTATCATGTATTTTTCATGTAGAAAACAAAGAAACATTAACATGGACTATTATTAACTTCGTTTATGGAGAATAAAAGTGAAATTTTTGGTTGAAGAATTACAATTATGTTATGATGCAGTTCTTAAACAAAAATTTCATTTTTATGTGACATAACCATAAATAATAAATAATCTCTTATCCTGTATTTTATATAAAAACATAATACCAACAATGTCTGTCAATCTCCAGAGTTTTTTAATACTATTTATATCTCTAATCTTTTTTGAGGGCTTGTATTAATGCTAACATCTGGTTTTGTTGTTGAGTCATCAGGGCACGAAGTTGATCAGATTGACTTTGTGCTTGGGCTGCAAATAATTGGATCATATTATCGCTATTTTGTTGTTGTTGAAGCATCATTTGTTGAAATGTTTGTTGTTCCTTTTCTTTATTCTCTAGTTCTTTCTTCTTTAATTCTCTATCCATGTCCATTTTTTCTTTTAAAAATTCTAATGTGTCATTACTGGACCTTCTGGTACGCTTTTCTTTTGATTCATCTTCACATTTTCTTTTTCGTGTTTCCTTCATGCTTTCCATCGCTATATTTCGTATATCAACAGCCTTCTGTTTTTCTAACGCTGTATTTGTAATTTTTGACAACTTTTCCTCTCCCTTTCTGAGCTCGCTGTCAGCACACATATCCAATAAATCTTGAAGTAAAATTTCTGCTTCAGTGGGCTCATCTCCACTTATTCCACTGGCCTTTTTTTCAGTGTTATTTTGTGCTGAAAACTTTTTCATTAGGGAAGTTATCCTATCTCTGACAGCTCTCCCAGTAACTAAAAATCCATCGATTGAATTAAGGTTTGTTGCAACAACTTGCCAGGAATTTCCTCTCTCTCTCGATCCAGATTTGTGTGTAAATACACCAATAGCAGCCACCTCTCTCATCATCAAAACATCTTTCTCATCAGACCATTGCATTGTTTCTCTAAAAACAAATAAAAACTTGTTTACTTTTCCAAAAGAAAATACCCCACAATTGTGTTCGTTAAAATTTTACTTACTTTTTCTTCGTGCTGCAATTTTCTGTTGACATTTTTGGAACGTTTTGTAGAGGACGTGAAAATTATGATTTTGAAGTTGTAAACGCGACGTGAAAAAATAAGACGCGTTCGAATGACTCGACCTAGTCTTTTTTTACTCTGGGAAAACCCCGATAGAACGTTCGCGTCGTCTTGCTAAAACAGCCTATTAAACAAGGAAGCAGATTTCGAGTCCAGGAACGTGAGAGATTGCAGCGAGTGGAAATTGGACCGAGTAGTATTTCAGAGACTTTGCCAGATATTCGGAACACCGGAGATAGATCTCTTTGCGTCAAGGGTTTCAAAACAACTGAAAAAGTACTTTTCGTGGAAAACAGACCCCTTCAGTCTGGGCAGAGATGCATTTCAGGCAAGTTGGCCCCAGGGTTTAAATTATGCTTTCCCCCCATTCAATCTGATAGGAAGGGTATTAGCAAAAGTTCAGAGGGAGCGATCAAATCTAATCCTAATAACACCAGCTTGGCAAACTCAGTCTTGGTTCCCAAAACTAATGGAAATGGCTGTAGCAATTCCAATTCTTCTACCCTGTCACAAAAATCTCTTAAGCAACCCAAAAAAAAAGAAATCCATCCATTATTAGGAAACCACTCCTTGAGACTCCTGGCATGGAAAGTCTCAGGAAAAAACTATATGCAGAAGGAATTTCAGAAAGGGCTTCCAATCTCATCTCCAATGCACGAAGAGATGGAACAAAATCTAATTACGAATCGGCCTGGAGAAAGTTCGATAGTTGGTGTAGTGGGAAACAGACTAATCCCACTTCATGTGATGTACCCATAATTCTGGATTATTTAGCGGAACTTTTTGACCAGGGTTACGGTTACAATTATATTGCGTCTCACCGATCGGCAATTTCTGCCTATCATGAACCTGTAGAAGGAATTTTAGTTGGCAAACATCCCAGGGTATCAAGTTTATTGACAGGAATTTTCAATAAGAGGCCACCAGTGCCTAGATATAAATTCATTTGGGACGTTGAAATGGCTTTGAAATTCATAAAAACACTTCCAAGTGATGATTCTATTTCTGACAAATTGCTCACTTATAAGTTAGTAACTTTATTATCATTGATAGCAGCTTCCAGGGTTTCTGAAATTACTAATTTGAACATCGACTATTTAGCGAAACATCCGGATGTTTACATCTTCACTTTTTCTGAAGTTTCAAAAACCTGGAAACCAGGCCAAAAGGCGCCTAAGTTTGAATTTAAAGTTTATGACACAGATGTCCGTCTGTGTGTTTGTCGGACAATAGATCAATATCTTAAGAGAACCGAGTCTAGAAGAGGCAATTATAAACAACTTCTAATATCTCTGGTCCGACCTTATCATCCGGTTAAGTCCTGCACTGTGTCTAGATGGATAGTAGATATGCTAGATATGTGTGGTATTGATACAAAAATCTTTAAAGCACACTCGACCAGATCAGCCTCAACTTCGAAAGCCTCGTCTTCTGGTGTTTCCCTTACGGAAATTGTTAAAAGAGGGAAATGGAAATCTGACTCAACTTTTCAAAAATTTTATCATAAAAACATAACTAATGAATCTGGGTTTCAAGGAAATATTTTGAAATCTAAAAGGCTTTGAAGAGAGGTTGTTGGTGGCTATGAGCAATAGCTTTAAGCTATTTGCCATAGCCTGGATTCCTCGATGCGAGATCGGGCTATACTCCAATATTAGATTGTTTGTTCCTATTTTGTGAAATAAAATTGAGGATTACGTAAGGGCGCGAAGCGCCTGAAATGTAATCCAGATTTTATGAATAAAATAGGAACAAACGATCTAATATTCCCGCCCACCCGCTCCTGGTATCCTTGCTTGCTTCTATTTTATTCAATCTATCTTTTTCAGGTCAAGGTCCGCCCGGTGCCAAACCTCGTGGCCGTGGACGTGGTCGTGGTCGTGGTGGATTTCGCGGATGGCGCTGATAGTTTTATATATTAACATTCATTTTACAATCAAATATAGAACTCAAAACTTAAATTGTTTCTTGTCATTTTCTCCATCCCGTATGTCTTTCTTAAAAAATTTTGATAACCTTTTTCGACTCTACATTCAAACTATTTGACCAAATAATTTAAAACGTCTTGATACATATTTCAAAAATAACAAAAAAAAAAAAAAAAAAAATTTTCTATTTTGGAATCAAGTATTTTGAGCTTCAGACACTATTACCATAGACTGGATTCCTCGATGCGAGATCGGGCTATACTCCAATATTAGATCGTTTGTTCCTATTTTATTCATAAAATCTGGATTACATTTCAGGCGCTTCGCGCCCTTACGTAATCCTCAATTATACATTCATAAGTCTCAGGAATGACGGGACAACAACAAGACACAATTGCTCTTAAGCCATATAAAACCACACAAAGAAGTAACTAGTAATACTATTACAAGGTAGATAAAGGAAGTAATTTCACTTACAGGAATCAATACAGATGTTTTCAAAGGACATTCTTCCAGATCAGCTGCATCTAGCACTATCAGGTGCTTCCATGTCTGATGTACTTAGTATGGGCTCATGGTCTAATGAATTTAGCAAAATTTGGCAAAAATTAGCAAAGTCGATTTAACTGTGACTGTGGAGCAAGATAGCTCTGAAATGTTTGCGAGAAACTTTAATACCTTACGTGGATTAATTTTCGCGTGGATTAATTTTCGCGGATTTCGCGGATTTTCGAAAAATCCGCGAAAATTAATCCACGCGAAATATTCAAAAATGACACCATCCGCGAAAATTAATCCACGCGAAATTTTTCATTTTTTCCATCCGCGAAAATTAATCCACACACTTTTTTTTCTGCGAAAGTTAACCCACGTGAAATATTTACGTACGTACTAAAAGGGGGAACAGGCTGAACAAGCTAGAATAGTCTGTAACAGGCTAGAACAGTCTAGAGCACATGCTGACAAGACACAAGCTGTCTAGACATCTTTTTGAACACAAAAGTTAACCTGTCAAAAAGCAGGTGGCTTTTACCATTTTGTATGAACACCTTTTGACGCTCGTTCATGACACCTGCTTTAGTCGTTTTTTAGTCTTGACACCTAGAAGGAATCGCATCACACCGCATCGTGCAGATTTACGCACTCCTTAGAGGAGTTTTTAGAGCCATATTCCTCCGTGCTGGCTCAGTGCTGGAGGAAGTTCGCATGCTATGCATGCGCTCGGAATGTGAGCGAACGAAGAGCTTCTGCTCAGTTTCCTTCTACCAAATTTGCCTTCAAAATTTCTTCGTCCGCGAAAATAAATCCACGCGAAATATCCCATTTTTAAACCATCCGCGAAAATTAATCCACGCGAAATTAGGTCAAAAGGGGTGTCCGCGAAAATATGTCCACGCGAAAATAAATCCACGTAAGGTAGATAAAATGATGAAATCTAGACAGCTTCAAAAATATTGGAATCTATAGACATGGCGAATTTGAAGCAAATGCTAATGAACAATGACATTATAATAATATATTTTATAATAAAGACTCTTTATTGTAAAAGCTTTGTGCTAATTCTACAGTCACTTCCATTACGTAGAAGGAGAATGGCATAAGTAAAAATTAATCAGTTGCTTTTGGAGCTGGAGTTTGAAGAGGACTGGAACACTTCATATGTAATGACATGTTTATACACGTTAAGTTACATTATTTTATGTTTGACGGATGTATTAAGAAAACTGTGTGCCTACAGAAAACACTTCCAGGATGTTAGTTTTTTTTGCTTTTATAATTTTTTTTATTTAACCTTTTTTGGTAACTTTCCAAATTAGTAGCTTTAAACATTTATTAAGAAAGTATACTTAAGAAACTTAATGGAGATCAACCTTCGAGTACAGTATGCTTAATTAATTCCATGTAATGGAGATCAACCTTCGAGTACAGTAGCCTTAATTAATTCCATGTAATGGAGATCAACCTTCGAGTACAGTATCCTCAATTTATACCATCTAATGGAGATCAACCTTCAAGTACAGTATCCTCAGTTAATACCATCTAATGGAGATCAACCTTCAAGTACAGTATCCTCAGTTAATACCATCTAATGGAGATCAACCTTCAAGTACAGTATCCTCAGTTAATACCATCTAATGGAGATCAACCTTCAAGTACAGTATCCTCAGTTAATACCATCTAATGGAAATCAACCTTCAAGTACAGTATCCTCAGTTAATACCATCTAATGGAGATCAACCTTCGAGTACAGTATCCTCAATTTATACCATCTAATGGAGATCAACCTTCAAGTACAGTATCCTCAGTTAATACCATCTAATGGAGATCAACCTTCAAGTACAGTATCCTCAGTTAATACCATCTAATGGAGATCAACCTTCAAGTACAGTAGCCTCAGTTAATACCATCTAATGGAGATCAACCTTCAAGTACAGTAGCCTTAATTAGTTCCATCTAATGGAGATCAACCTTCAAGTACAGTATCCTCAGTTAATACCATCTAATGGAGATCAACCTTCAAGTACAGTATCCTCAGTTAATACCATCTAATGGAGATCAACCTTCAAGTACAGTATCCTCAGTTAATTCCATCTAATGGAGATCAACCTTCAAGTACAGTATCCTCAGTTAATACCATCTAATGGAGATCAACCTTCAAGTACAGTATCCTCAGTTAATACCATCTAATGGAGATCAACCTTCAAGTACAGTAGCCTTAATTTATACCATCTAATGGAGATCAACCTTCAAGTACAGTATCCTCAGTTAATACCATCTAATGGAGATCAACCTTCAAGTACAGTATCCTCAGTTAATACCATCTAATGGAGATCAACCTTCAAGTACAGTAGCCTTAATTTATACCATCTAATGGAGATCAACCTTCAAGTACAGTATCCTCAGTTAATACCATCTGATGGAGATCAACCTTCAAGTACAGTATCCTCAGTTAATACCATCTAATGGAGATCAACCTTCAAGTACAGTATCCTCAGTTAATACCATCTAATGGAGATCAACCTTCAAGTACAGTAGCCTTAATTTATACCATCTAATGGAGATCAACCTTCAAGTACAGTATCCTCAGTTAATACCATCTAATGGAGATCAACCTTCAAGTACAGTATCCTCAGTTAATACCATCTAATGGAGATCAACCTTCAAGTACAGTAGCCTTAATTTATACCATCTAATGGAGATCAACCTTCAAGTACAGTATCCTCAGTTAATACCATCTAATGGAGATCAACCTTCAAGTACAGTATCCTCAGTTAATACCATCTAATGGAGATCAACCTTCAAGTACAATAGCCTTAATTAGTTCCATCTAATGGAGATCAACCTTCAAGTACAATAGCCTTAATAAATATGATCTACTAGATTCCATTGCCATTCAACAGCTCCTTCATTGTTGAAATAATTTTTAAAGCAAAACTTAAGCATGCCTGACAGACCTCTCCTACTTTTAAAGTTCCATAACAAAGGAAATAAACAAAACAAAAACATATAAGCACCAGAACAAGAAGCAACAGAGAAAGTTACTCTCATTCAATAATTCTGAATGACATTCAGCTTAGATCAGTTAGGAGACTCTATAGACGAATCTATAATGTTCAAGGCCCAAATCACCTATGCCATTTAGTTACGAACAATAAGCTGATTCGATGGCTCTTCATAACCGTTGGGGCTGTGGATGGCTTCAGTCAACTGCCTGTGGTTCTGCAATGTGAAGATAATAACAGAGCTGAAACTGTGCTGAAGTGTTTTAACGAAGATGAGTGAACATCAGTTATGGCATTACAAAAATACACCAACCCAATAAAAAGCCCATTTCCTAAGTGTGAGAATAAAATTTAAGATTTTTTCAAATGTCAGTTGTGTCAAATGTCAAAAAATTAGTAAATCCCAATGAATTTTTGTTTTACATTTTTTGACAGCAGCCCAAAACAACATTTTTTAATTGTCCTTTCTATTTGTATTTTTCTGGCAGCAGCCTGGAAAGGAGATTAATTCTTTCTGCAATGTGTGCAAGAGATGTGTGTTTCTTTAATATAGTAATTTTTTTTAGTTAAATATAACAATGCAAAGTGTAACGAATGAAATTCTAGAGACACTCTTAAAAAAGATTGGACTTGAAAGGATTTTCTCCAGATTTTGCCAGAAAGAGTGACTTTTGAAGCATTGTGATATAATGTCAGACAATGATTATTGATCAAGTTAGGTTTGGAAACCATCGGGATCGTGCAAGACTCAGAGAGGCTCATTAGTCAAAGGCACAAAGTTCAATCTAGTTTCCCAACAACATCCAGAATATATTTGGTTCACTCAGAGAGAAATCTTCTCTTCACACCAAGGAGATCTGAAGGACCAACTCGAAGAAATAGAGTGTAAAGCCAAAAGAAAAAGCAACTCCCATGGACTGGTAATTTTCTTGGCCTGGCCAATAGGTTTTCATCCAAAGCTCCCAGCAGCCAAGAGAAATATGTCCTGGCCAAAGCATGACATAATGACCACGTTTTCTCAGGTTCAAATAACTAGTGATAAAATCAACCTATTAGATGAACAGTGTGCTCAAAGCAAAACACTAGTGCCCACAGTCCTACATAGTATGATACTAAGCAATTGGAGCACATTGTGGTGGGAAGGTCCAAGCTACTGTTTATGCTGAGGTGAACAGTGCAACAAAATCTAAAAAATCAGAGGTATAGGGTAGGGTATCCAGGCTGCACAATAACAAATTAACCAAAACCACCACATAACCATTTAAGCACCACGTAACCATTTAAGCACCACGCAAACAATTTAATTACCACGTAACGATTTAACCATACTACATAACGATTTAACCATACTACGTAACGATTTAACCATACTACGTAACAGTTTAATGACTGCATGATATAGAATAACTACCTCCTCGTTAGACATGTCTACCCAGCGAAATAACTATTCTAGATCACAAAATGAATTACCTACTGCCAGCTCTGGTGTATCTGGCACATAATAATAGATAGATACAAGAAATGTTTTGAAGAATTACATATAACATAACTAAAATGATCAAAGAATACATTTTAATTATCTTTGTTGCACTAAACTGTGTCTGTGCATCAACTATTGCCAACAAAATTTGATTGTGATTCTTCTTTTTTTCTCCATGTTACTTTGCTTTGAAAGTGATGAAGAAATGTCAGAATAATAAACAGACCGGCTAACTTTCGCCAGTTAGTAAATTAATGGAGGCGGGAGCAATACATATTATAAGTTCAAAATATTAATAATAATGAAAAGTTCTGTAACACACAGTGACTTGTCCTAAGTCTTCGTACTAAAAATAAGTGATACTCTGGGTAGTTGGGTATGTCTTTAAGAGGAAAGAGGCCTCACACCAATACTGAAGGTGACTTTTTCACAGGTCCTGCGGGTACCAAACCCTACATGTCTCCTGAAATGCTACACAAATAGAGGTTTGCAAAAATAAAATAGTCTTTATCATTTTATTTCTTATTATTTGGAACATCTCATAGTAAACATATGAATCATAAAAAGCTCAAAAATAACTCACTAAAGCATTAAATGATATTGATTTTTCTGTATAAGTTCCTAAAACTTCAGATGAGCAGAATATATTTATTCCTTTATGAATAGCTAGCAGTTTCTTTGGCACCCATTTTTTAAAATACAAAAAACAAATTAAAAGACAGGATAACTCACGTGGATACCCCATTACAGCACAGAGTGTAAGGCAAAGACCGGGTATAGTGAAAAATTGAGCGAAAGTAACATTTTCAAGACTTGGTTCGATATTTTAACCGAACCCCCATTTTATTACAACTGTTTTACACACGTGCTATAATAATACGCCTTATACATTGAAATATTTGGTGAAATACTGGAAAATTTCTGTTTTTCATAACTTCTTCGATACATATCAACCATTCACTTTTCACACAATGGCTTGGTGCGCAGCTGTTGGATGCACAAATTATAAACGCAAGAATAAAGATCTCACTTTTTTTAAGTTACCTAAGGAAGAAAAGTGCGCAGAGGCGTGGGTAGCCAAAATAAAAAGACAAGATCTCCCAAAACCTGAATATATGATCTTTTTATGTGAAAATCATTTGGAGGTTAAATATTTTGACAAATCAGTGGATTTGCAAAACCGTGTATTCCCAGGTATGTCATGAACTTAATTTTGTATTCTGGTCAAACGTCACAACGTTTTTACCATGTGTTAAGAGAACTTATCATCGGAATATGTCAATAATGTTCAAAGAACAATTTCTATGGGGACCTAAACTGATAACAAAAAAGAAATTGAGAAGTGAGATCACTCAAGCTAATATCAAGGTATGAATAATTGTAATTGGTAACCGATAGAAACAGACTCTCATTTTATTAAACTTTTATTTTATTCCACCATATTTAGAAAACTGTTAGATCTAAGACGATGCAAACAGATAAGATACAAACAATCGATCAAAAGGTGGGCTGCAATCTCACCACATTAGGTATACGCATACACTTGTTTTTATAAATAAACACTGGGTATAATCTTTCACTTTTACCTTTTGTCTCACTTGCCTTTTACCTTTTACCTCTGCTGCATTATTTTTAAATTTGAAATTGAGTTCTCATATTAATTAGTTATTTTGTTTGCCTTTTTTAAGTGGAAACCTCCCTTAATAATTATAATTTATTTATATAGTAATACTAAAAGAATTGTAATAAAAATTATCTACAACACCGCAATATTCAGACCAGAGAAGTTGCTTAAGAGACTCAAACATTGAAGCTTAGTTCCTTGAGCCAACATTCCACTATCTCGATTGCATTTAGCTCAAAAAATTCTTTGCTGTTTCTTTGAAAGTTCCTGATGTAACCAGATTATAGATGTTTCCAGAATAAACTCTGCATATTCCCTGCTAGAATAATGGTACCTGCCAAAAATTCATAATAATCTAACATCTTTAATTGATATTTAGTAACAAGAATTAACCACAATACCTCGTTGCACCAACTGTCTCATTGTTTGGTCCGATATCTAAAAAAAGTAGCAATAATTTGAATAAGAATCCTAACTGAATTGGTATTTTGTTGTTTTTACTTCAGTTACACTACACAATCTTATTGCTTACTGTGTCAGGAAATATGAAAACAATCTCGGTAAGATTGCTTTTCATGCCTTTCCGTTTAATGTTGTTGGGATTTCAAGGGAATTTTTTTGTTTAGCAAAGTAACAGCTAGCAACTGTTGTTTTAGTGTAATATAAAAAGAAAAGAAAAATAATATCTCATTTTATTGCAACACTTAGTTTCATTTTGTATTTTTATGCTAAATTATGCTAAATAAATATGAAAATTCAAGGATTTTAACATGTGAAAAACATTTCGAGGGCTGTCATTGTTTCCTTGATTTTCTTAGTTTGTCAAAATCTGCTTCATAACATAACATAACATTTTATAGATTATTTACTAAAGCTTTCTTTCCACATACTAGACCGAAAAGAAACTTAAATTAAATCTGCTTAGTTTTGATCAATAGAAAAAACTAAAATCTTTCACTGCGACTTACATTGGGACATTTCGTAACACGGATTTCTTTGAGGGTAGTGTTTTGGTCTTCTGTGAATTTAATTAATGCTCTATTAGTTAATAAGCAACCTCCAATATTTAATATTGACAGTTTCTTGCAATGTTCTGAGACAGAAATAATGGATTCATCATTGACACCATAATTTGAACTTAAATGTAGTTCTTCTAGATAATGAAGGTTGGCTGCAATTTCTTTGACACCAACATGACTTATCTATGGATAAGAGTGGATATGATCAGTATCTTTTATACAAATTGAAAAAAAAACTTATTTAATGTCAGAAACGTTTGTGGGAATTAAAAGTTTGCAGTGAAAAAGTGAAATTGATGGGCATAATTTTTGCATTCGTGTAAAAATCCAGTTTCCTATTTTCATGGTAAAAGGTTAAATAGCATGGATAGTAAAGGCAGATATATCCATTTTGAACATGCAGTGGACTTGTTCTGTCCTGGTTTTAAACACATTCAAGATGTATCAGACAATCTATCTTTCTCATGTTCACACATTCAACAACAATTTCTGACAGCACATAGCGACCATTCGCTAAAAATAAGCTTAATCTACATTACAGTATTAAATTTAAAAGAAGAAGGGAAGTATAACAAGAAGCCAAACAGCATCAACACGGTAGCAACAATTATACAGGATAAATTCTCAGATGAAGAATAGAAACGTTGTTAGTCAAACAACAATAAAGAAGGAGCGACAAAAAATGTGTAGTTTTCGAAATATAACAAAACAAAAGCTTTCCTTTTCAGATTAAGATTCAAACAAATGTTAGCATTAGGTTCTGATTCATTCAAATAGTTTTCTTTGGAAGGAGAGTTGCTTATACTTCATTCAGTATTATACTGTTTTGTCTGAAATACCATTGCCGAAACATACAATTCATAATACAGAATGTACAGAAACTTTTGTGAAAATAAATTGTGGAATTAATTTTCTGTGGAATAACCTGCAAAATTAAGTTCTGTGAAAAACAAAGAAAATTTGTTGATTTGCCCAAAATTTTGGTTACTTGGATTGATAATCCATTGCCTGAGCAAAACACAAATTAAATACTTTAATGTTCACAAATACCTAAATATTCACAATCATATTTTCTTGTTTCTCATTTTCTTGTTCACTTTTATTTACCATGTCCACAAACTTAAATTAAAAGTATAGATCCACAAATTTCAATCATCCACATGCGGATCCACATCTGCAAAGGGAATTATATAAAAACTGATTTATTGGAACCTCTTTTCTTCAATCCTCATTTTTAGATATTGTACAGCACATCAAACCAGGCCGAAACACTATCTCTGCATTACAGATACTGAAAAGTCATTATATATTTCGTAATAAGAAAATTACTTTTGGGGAAATCGCTTTTCATGAATTTTATTCCAGTCTGTGAAAAAGTCAGAGTTTCACTCTAATCCACGGAAAATAATTCCAGTAAAATTTCCAAATCCTGACAATCAACTAGAATAAATTGATTGAGACACATTTCAGAAATATTTGTAAATATGTTAACTAATAAACCAGAAAACTATTTAAAAATAATTTTCCAAAAAAAAGTTTTCATCCAAGAAAATAAATTCCCCGGAAAATTAACTCCCTGAAGCTAGCAATAAAGGAACAAAGGGAGGGAGGGTGTGATATGATATGTCAGTCCGGCACATAATTCTAAAATTGCAATCATTTCCTTATTTCCTTTCTTTATCTGGAAAAATCAATGTTAACTATATTTCTTAATATAGTAAATGTTTCTTGATATGGAAATTGCTCAATGTTCTTATGTATACTTTGAATCCATTAAGTTTCTGTACTGTATACTGAAACTTTCATTGCAGAATAATCACTGAGATACATAACACACTCAAAAAAGAAACAAACAAACAAACAAATCAAACAAACCATACAAACCAAAACAACAACTCAAACATAGACGAAGCCGTAAAAAGATCAACCAACAAAAACCACAACAAACATTACTGATACAAAGGGAAAACGGTCTTACTGCTAATCCAACAGAAAGTAAGATCATCGCCAACTCCTTTAAAAAAACTTTCTACAAAAATAAAAAAGCAAGAAACATCATACCATCAACACCAATGACAAAACCGTTCACCACCAACCAAATACGGAAAGCAGTCAGAAAAATGAAAACAAATAAAAGCTCAGGATGTGATGATATACCAATAGAATTAATAAAACATTCCCCAGAATGTATCTAACCATATCCAACATCTACAATACCATGGCAGAAACAGGTGATATACAAAAGAGATCACCTTTGGCATTCTAAAACCCCTTCAAAAACTGGGAAAAGCCAAAGGACCACCATTAAATATAAGAACAATAATCCTGCTATCAACACTCTGAAAGATACTTGCTTCCTGCATAATAAATAGAGTGAAAGATCGACTCGACAACAAAATCCTAATTCCCAAACAGCCTATAGATAAAAAAGATCAACAACAGAACAGGTGTTTGCATGTAAACTAATCATAGAAAGAACCATCACAGCCAAAATTGAAACTGTTCATGAAATAATCGTAGACATGAGCAAAGCATTTGATAGCATAGATAGACACACACTAATTGAAGATCTTCGAAATACCATAAACACAGAGCTATGTGGAGAAACAAGCAATAAAAATAACCATGATTATAGTCAATATACTAAGACCGCATATCACCAACCATTTCACCGAGCACAACTACAGCATTTTGCCACAAAGGGTACATATTGACATTGATATGCAATACACAGACAACATCAGTAAGATCTCGAGTGATTACAGTTCCATCCAGTATTTCAAAAATACCATTCCTGAAAATAACAACTAAAGACTGGAGAGTGGAGAAAATGTAAAAGAAAAATATTCGCCATAAATGCTGCTAAACAAAATATCAATAATCCTCAAAAACAAAAAACTAACAATCATATCTAAAATGAATGCCTTCAACACATATGTGAAACCAATTTTCTTATATATAACTGTGAAATATGGTTGCTAACATCATCTCAAGCAGAAAATACCATCAGCAGTTTTCATCGGAGGATATTGGGAACATATGTGTTAAATATAAAGTGCCCAAAAACTATTAGAAATGCAGAACTCTGTGAAAAAACAAAAAGCTTAATGGAGCAAAGAAATCCAGAAGAAACGCTAAAATTTGTTCGGTAAAATCATTCAAATGAACGAAGCAACACTCATGAAAAAAGCTTTCAGATACGCAACCGCACCATATAAAAATTGCACGGCATACCCATCACAACATGGCTCAGTCTGTTGAGAAATGACCTAAAAGAACTCAACAACTTCATGAGGGAAGAAGCCGTACTTGCTGCAAAAGAAAAAAAGAATTGGGAAGAAATAGTTGTTAATTTTTAGAGATATTGTCTTCTATGTATTGGTTATGTAAATTCATTTTACAGAAAATACCAAGTTATTATTATTATTATTATTATTATTATTATTATTATTATTATTATACTGAAACTCCTAGCTGCTTTATGCCTACCACAACACTTATGTACCCAAAGCTCGCAAAACTTACAATAGCTCATAAAAACTGGCGTGGGTGCGCACTCTTCTCACAGTATTCAATGTCGACGATGGACAGTAAGCATAAACTAGCCACTAACGGAAGTCAGGGAAACTTGTGGCATAGCACCATATGGTTGACCACTCTCCGTTGTTGAGTCTCTTGTTGTTATCAAAATGCCCTGGAGTGACAGATAAATAAGTTTTTTTATAAAAGCTTTATCAATAGGTTTATGTTTTCTCACTTACATTTTGAATAAAAGCATTGAAGCATCAGCATCAGGGCTTGGGTGTACCCTCACTTTTACATTGACGTTAACCAACATACATTATGTCTTTTGCTTTTCTGTACGTGCATGGACACAAACTTCCCCATTTCCATGTACGTAAGAAATTATATATATGTTTCCCATATTTGTTAATCTTAAACTTGAGAAAGGCTTTCATGCTTACAGATTAAAACTGTTGCTTTTTTACTAAAAAATGCATACACTCTTACGAAATTTTCAAAAGTTTTGACATCTCAGGTAGATCACATTGATTGAAAATAATAATTACAATTTTTTAAACAAACATAAATATAACGACCCCATTCAGTTAGATGTCATCAATGTCAAGATTATTACTCTAAAATATTAAGGAAAAATGAACTCACTTTATAGCACCGACTTAAATCCAGATGTACCACATTCTTGCAGCTTACACACAGTTTCAATAACATATTGTCATCAAAGTAACCACATCGACTTGCAACAACAACTTGCAATTTTGGGCAATTCATAAATAAGGCTTTCATATTATCAGGTGTGGCACATTTCCAACAGTTTGTCACATAAATTTCTAGTAACTGTTTCAAATGAACAATTATGAATCCAAATCCAGTCTCAGTCAATATATTTTCATACTCTCTAATATCTAATTTTTTCATCTTTTTCAGAAAAGATATAACAATGTTATTAAATTCTTTAGCTACTCTTCGAAGTAAACATAATTCTGAAATCTCCATGTATGGAAGAATATTATAAAGCCACAACTCCCTTGGCAAGTCTTTAATATTCATTTCTTGCCCAATAAACAGAAACTTTTAATGATCATCTATCTCCTTTGACAATGTATAGTATATTATGATTTCACTATAATAAAAAATAAGAATGTTTTAATTTTGCTTGGAAGGGTTGGATATCAACTTTGGGGCCATGCATACGTACATACACAGAAAATTACCGATTTTCTCATCAAAGTTTTACAGGAAGGAGAATAACAACATGATTAAAAATGACAAACTATTTTTTATCATGAAAATAACATAATCTTGACTCTAAACTTTATACTTTAGATGTCTTAATAAAATAGCATATCTTCAGATTTTTTTACATTTGTATTTTTTCAACTTCAGTCTTAGGCATACAGCTATACATAATATATAGCTATACATGTCAGTTGGTTCGCAAAATAATGTTGTTAGCTTTCAGCACTTGCATTCAAGGAAATCCCTTGCGGACGGGACAAGGATATAAGCCAGTTTTCCACTAGAGCAGCTATTGTTTTCTCCACGTAATCACTAATTGAATCATTTGATTGGCTTGCGGAATATGAGAATAACTCTCTAAACGTTTTAAAATAGCTATTCTTTAAGTCATTTTTCGACAGAATAAAGGGATGGCAATTACTTTATTCACATTTTTGGACTGGATAGAAATCTATTGCATCATTTGCGGAAAATGAGGTTGTGTTAAAAATTTTCCCACCAGATGTGAAAATTGTTGTTACGGATTCACAAATTAATAGATGACTAACATTCAAAAATCGCGCAAAAAATGTGCAAAAAAACGCGACTGCTAGACACCAGTAAATAAGAAACAAATGTTTTTTCCTTCAATAATAATTAAATACAAAAGTAATTCCAGTAAAAGAAATCTGAGGAAACAACATCAGTCCTCGACAACATCGAGGACAACATTTTTCTACTTATCAATTTCTTTTTCGTAAAATAATCACCTAAATGGTCTCTCTCAATTCATATTGCTCATTTTATGTATACAGCAGAAATATTTTCTGTCTTGTGGTTAACATCAAGAATGGGTGGCGTGTTTAAATATATAAATTTATCTTTATTTATTTTTAAATATATTTTAATATAATAACATTATAATGTAATAAAAAAAAGGCCAACATTATAAATGAGAAAAAAACTGCGCTTTGTGATACACAGAACAATTCATCTTCATGAAATAAAAGGAAGGATGTTTTTAATAACGAAGTATTTTTAAGTTGTTTTTTTATATTGTTTTTTCATTATGTTCATTAATACATCTTTTGATTTTGCTTTTACTTTGAAGTTCTTCTAATCATGAATACATTATGTGTATTTCCTGTGTACATACGCAAAATGTCATCTCAACATTTGAAAAAAAGGTGATCTGACATGTTCAAAAGATATGATACAAAATTATTATATAACCTTGAAACCATATGTAAAATAAATTATATTTCATACAGGTCATTTGATTTTTAATACTGAATAGTGAAGTAAAGAGATTGTTTCTAATATGCATCAACTACCTTCCAAAATCCTCTAAAATACATTCACTTGTTATGTTTGCAGATGACAAAAATATATTTTTATCGCATAATAACGTCACTGAACTGTTTGAAAAAATGAACAATGAATTAAAATATGTTACTGAATAGTTTCAAGCAAATAAACTGTCTCTAAATGTCGCCAAAACGAAATACTCTCTTTTTCATTCTCGTAACAGAAAAAACTCTATTCCAACTACTCTCCCGAATTTATATATGGATGGAATTCCTATAAAATGTAAAGTTTTCCAGCTAGCATCGACTCCTAATCATTTATCTGCTTTCAGAAAACAAACCTTAAGATGCACAGGAGTGTTCAAATTATTCAATGCTTTGCCCATTAAGCTGAGAAGCATCACAAAAGTATCTGCTGATACATTCAAGAGGGAACTTGATAAGTTTTTACGGACAATTCCTGACCAACCTGTTATAGGGTCAAATATCAGCAGTCCATACGGTAGCAACCACATATTTGACATATGGTAGCAACCACGTATTTGACTTCATCGTGGATTGTTTCTGTTGTGAGGACGGCAAGCAAAAGCAAGTCATCCTGAAGTCGTAAACTTCAAAAGCCAACAACACAAGTATATAACTATACAGCGCGACCGCATTACAAAGTTCCTGAGAGTTCTTATTGATGAAAATTTATCATGGAAATTTCAAATAGATAATGTATGCACAAAAGCTTCCCAAAGCATTGGAATTCTTTATAAAAGTAGACAAATTTTAATCAAAAATTATTGAAATAGCTTTATTATATATTCGTTTGTTCACGGCTATACTATACTGACATAAATTGGGCAAGCACTTACAAATCCAAATTAGAAAAACACCGTCAGAAACATCCTATACGCGTACGCGTACTTCATAATAAATGAAAAAACTTTAGTCCTTTCGCGCCTATATTATAATAGCTAGCTATTATAATATAGGTTTCTATAAACGTACAGCTATAATATAGATAGGGATAATATAGATAGGGATCTCGAAAAAGATATTCTGTGATATAAGGAATGAAGGAGAAAATGTTGGAAAGACTGAAAATGAACACAACCTTCTTCACTTCGAGCATGCTTCAATTCGAGTTTCAATTTAACTGGTTTCTCAGAAAACACACGGGAAAATCGTTTGTAAAACGTTTTGCACTTCTCCTCCGTAGAGATTACAGATTTCATGTTACATAACACAAAACAAATCAGTGGTCTTGAATGCAGTCAGCTGAGTAATTTCTCCTGTCCACAGCAAAACGTTGCACACTTGCACAATGAAGGCATGCGTCTGAAAATGTTGTGCCATGGCTCCAAGACACTATTATGTTAACGAAGGCTTTATAACGGAGGCTTGACTTTTGTTCTGGTTCTGTTTTGTTTAGCTATAATAGTCATAGCCATAGATTTTTTCTTATGACTATGGTTTAGCTAAATATTGTGCGGTAGGCGTAATTAGGTGTACATTCAAATGTCTAAATACAGTACAGACTAAAACAAACTGTATATTCATGTCCGCGTAAGATAATTAACTTTAACAAAGGATTGGTGTCTATGTTTTGTGAATTATGGAAAGGCCTTAAATTCCAATCATGTATACAGTGTTGGGAATTAAAAGAATTGCTAATGTGTGATTGATATGTGATTGACAATGGGAACTTTTGTACCTTTTATTTTAGGTATATATATGAGTAAACTCTTTGAGATTTTTCACTGTAGCAAAAGATATTTTTCAAAGACTTCAGCAATGACTACATTAGAAGAAAAGGTTGTTTTTTGGAATGTTTATTTTTGTAATTGCTTGTTCATTTTTGTTCTGCTGGTGTCTTTGATGTCAAGAAAATACAGTTTGTAGCAACCTAAAGTTACTCTGTTTTCTCCACAAGCACTTTCTTAACTCAAGTTCATGGTTCAAATTCTACAATGAAAACAAAAGTGACCCAAAAAAATGCTGAAGTTCAGTTATTATTCTATTATGCTTTAATGTAATTAAGTGACTTAATAAGTTATAACTACTTAAATGGTCCTTTGCAATGAATGTTAACTCGTGATATTGCAGTAAACATCGATGACACTCTATCTTCCGAATTTTTCCGGATTTCCATATTTTTTGTTTTGAGCTTCCTAATTCCGGATATTTCCATATTTTTATGAGATAGTAGGAACTTGCTTAGCTAGCTGGGCATATGTTTTCCAAGGCTACTAGAAGCTGTTTTATAAATCAAAATTTGTTGTCTTTGCCTCCAGAAACTCACCAGAGTTCTAGCCCCAGACCACCATCATTTACGAATCGTCATTAGAGCTACAGTCAAACCTGTCTATATCAACTACCTACGGGATTTTGCGTCTGTGGTCGTTATGGACAAGTGGTCTACTGTTCAATTTCTCCTCTGTATTTCAGGTATCGTCTATGAGAATTGATTACAATGTCACCAAAATTAACGATGACAATCTTCCATCTAAAGATCCTTATGCATGGTTTAAACTCTGGTTTGAGAAAGCCGTTGAACATCCGGGCATTGTGGAGGCAAATGCAATGAATATTGCCACTTGCTCAAAGTATGTGTGTAATATGTGTGACGTGATTGTATGCCTCCAAAATGTGTTGTGTCCCTCCAAAATTCAGGTATATAAAGGATTAAAGAGTCCTTATATCGTCTATGATGGCTAATTTCATTAAGACATAAATTTGTTATTAATAAATCTTGCCATGTTATTTGATGTTAAAATTGTATTTTCCATCAACAATAAAAATAGCTAAGCTTTTCGGAATTGCTTCATCATCAGGCTATTTACAAATAAATATATATGTACGCAATGTTGAGCGTAAGGTGTTTTTCATGGTTAAAAATCTTAAAAGAAAATATTTCTTTATTTTTACCCCTTTTGGGAAGGTTCACCCAAGAGGCTGAGGTATACAACTTATGGTTCATGAGTTGCATAACTTTTTAGATGTCTGCTTTAGGGTTGCTCAAACATTTCCATATTCCAAATGGGGTCTGTGAGTGTGAAAAGAACAAATGTGAATAAGAACATAAAACGTAAAGATATTAGAGATATGCTAAAAAAGAAATTTCAATGAATGTATTTATAGTATGTCCTATTATAAATTTGATTCAGTTATCTTTTGTCTCAAACGACTTGTTTAATGTCCTATATAATAATTTTGGACAGTAGAGGGTATTGGGATACAGTCCACGCCAGACAATAGTTAATCAATAGAGTAGAGCCAATTAACAGCTTTTCGGCCACAAATAGACAAAAAGCCTGGGTACATATTGCAAAGGGGCGATAATTTTATTTTATATATTTCGCATTGATTTATTTTCATGAATCTTCACCAAAATCGTGAATATTTGTCCATTTCAGTCTTGCTAGAAAGTGGATGTTTGTATGATAGTATGCAGTCTTTACCCTCCCAATTAAATCAATCAAAATTTTGATACAGATTGTGAAATTAAATCTTATCAAAAACTAATCATATAAGTGAAGAGATTTATCATGTCATGAACCTAATCTACTAGAAGCTTTAATGAGGAGTTTATGAAGGGAATATCGTGAAATTGTTTGTTTCATAGAGATGGTATTCCTTCTGCGAGGACAGTGTTATTGAAACAGATCTGTGAGAGCGGATTTCAGTTCTATACCAACAGCACCAGTGAAAAAGGAAAAGAAATAGTACGTTCATTCAAACTATGATTTACTTAACATTTTAAGAGCTCTTGTCATTTATTATCCAAACTTATGATGGAATGATGCTGAGTGACAAAGTAGAAAAATATCGATTCGTTTGTTTAAAACAATGAGCTCTTTTCTAATGCTGTCAGATGAATTCAGTGTGAGTTTTACATTATTACAATTGTCACATACTTTGAGCCTATGCAGACCACTGCTAACTCCCTATGGTCGATTTTTTCATATGACCCCGCTAATGAAAGAGAACCATACGAATAAGTCGGCAATACTACAAACGTTTGCCCCAATTTGTTATCCAGTATGAACAAGTAATTTTCATTAAAAAAGTTTGCCAAGCTTAGTCGCAAATTGCAAGCAAAATGTTTTTCTCTATGTGACAATTCAGAAAATAGTACCAGGCTAAAGAGCTCGAAAAGCTAATCAAAAAGATATATGGGGTCATTTGTTTACGACAAACCGTTACTGGGATATCGTTGATCAAAGATTTTAATGACGTCATGATGTGAGGTCACAGTTCCAAAAGTACCCAAAATTTCAAGTCGGCAATACTACGCTTTCAGCTTCACTCAACAAAAGCTTCGCAAAAATTCGACCAAAGTGTATATACCATAGGGAGTTAGCGGCGGTTTATATTTTTATGGGCTACTTAGGTTTATGTTTCATTTTAGGCTGAAAATCCGTATGCAGCCTTGACATTTTATTGGGAGCCACTTCAAGTGCAGGTTTGTGTTGCGATTGTTTGATTAAAATTGCGTATTTAATCGTTATTTAATTAAGCTCCTTCAATCTTCACGGCAACTTTTAACTTTTAGGTTCGCATAAAGGGTGTTGTCGAAAGGATTTCAGAAGAAGAATCAAAGAAGTATTTTCACTCTCGACCATTTGCTAGTCAAATTGGTGCTGTGGCAAGCATCCAAAGTTCTGTAATTCCAAACTATCAGGTTTGTTCTTGATATGATCTGTAATGTTTATTCCATTTGACAACAATATTTATTCATTTCTAATCTTCCTTTAGCTGACACGGTGATCACATGATCTTTTTTGTCTTGCTTGCGTTCTCACCATCGGCCATTAACATTACTACATCGCCGCTTTCGATCTTCTTTTGGTGCTGCACTATAAGTAAGTCATAAGATCATGTGATTCGTGTCGTAGCCCCTTGAAGTTGAAGTTACCGATGTTATTTGATACAAATTTTACTTCCACTTGACTATTCATGTATCGTTTTTCAGTGTTTAGAAGAGAAACGTGTACAGTTGACAAACTTGCATGATGGGAAGGAAGTACCCAAGCCAGAAAGGTGGTAAGTACCTGATACGATCGGAACACATAACACCGCCACTCATCAATTTTATAGCTACTACCTCGTTTGTCCTTCAACTGATTTGGGAGCTTACAAAATGGTTAAAAAGTATTCGTGATCGGCATGATTTGGAACAAGTTTTGGATTTGTTTAATTTTTATAAGTCGGCTAGCTGTAAGCCAATGGAAGTTTTGTGTATCAATGAGTTCGTGGCAAAAACTAGCGCAGGCAGGCAGGCAGTTATTGATTTATTTATTTATTACTTGGAATACCCTAAAACTCGCAAATATCTTTGGTTTCAACGTCATGATAAAGTTGCGAAAGTGTTTTTTAACTTTGTTCTTTCAGAAGGAAACGGAAGCTTTTCTTGTAAATTCAACAACAAAAAATTATAGAAAATTCCTGAGATTCCGCGAAATCTTTTACCCTGGAAATATTATTTATCTATGATGATATTCTGCGTTTTTGACTTTCAGGGGCGGTTATTTAGTGAAACCGTGGTTATTTGAATTTTGGGCTGGTGGTTCAGGCAGATTGCACAGAAGAGTGCGGTTCCGTAAACCAGCTGATGGTGAGGTGATAGATGAAAATATGACGAGAAAAGGTGAAAAAGATTGGTTGTACGAATTTCTATCACCATAAATAACTACGTCGATGCTCTGCAGTCGGAATTGCTGGCTTCTTAAAAATTGAGCGAAAGAATATTCTTACCTTATGAGCTTTAGTGGATACAGGCAATAACCTTTAAAGGAGGAACATCCCCAAATTTTTAGTTAAAGAAAATAAAACAATGCCAGTCTTTTGAATGGTTCATCAAAAAAGGTCCAAAAGTTGTTATCATAGCAACCATGTGGTAGAAAGAGAAAATTATATAATGAAATTATGTAAGAGCCAAGTAATATTTTTGGAATTGAAATATAATGCTATTATTATATTAAATTGTTATAATTATGCCTTTTATTTACACAAAGTATCATAAATCTTAAATTGTATATGCTCTGTAGTAACTATTATTATTCAAGATTAAAAGTTGCTTACCGTAAAAGTCCTATCTTGCGTTTTTATTGTCTTGACTTCATTGAGCGAATGACTTTGTTTCGCTTTGAACTCTCTACATTCGCTGTGTGCTTTGCCATGGTCGCTTCACACAGCTTATACTTCAATGACAGGCGTATCTTTTACGAACAGCTTTTATCCAATATTTCGTAGCTCGCCCTCGGGCGCTTATTTAATAAATCAACTTTCGTTGAATCTAGTTGGGCGCTTGATTAAAAATTGAAGCTGTGCCAACATGTTGGCCAACATCACTCACCGACATTTGTGTGAGGAACATGTTCGAGTGCAAAATGTTGCCAAAAATAGCTACAAAATGTTAATAGATGTTGGCCGAGTCAGCTTGTTGGTACGGTTTGCAATGCCTCAAGAACGTGTTGGCCAACATTTTCATCGAACATTTCTTCGAACGGTTTACGGCCTGTTTAACGCTAAATAAAGATTTCTTTTATGAAGATATGATAAGGATTTATTTCCAGTATTTCCAAATAAATACATTTGGCTCTACACCCAGAAATGCGTATGATATAAGTGTTTGCATTGCGTCAACATAAAAAATTGAAATAGCATAAACGTATTCGTTATTGTTCAGTCATGAAATCCAGCTTACGAATTGAGTGTAGGTTGAAATTGGACAAACAAGCTAAATCAAATAGCGAATAACGAATAACCGAGAAGATTTGTGTATATACACGGGGTTTTTTTTATAACAAGGTCAGACGTTAGTAGTAATGTTGCTTAAAAAATGACTATTTTTTAGTAGTAGTGTTGCTTAATTTGTTGCTAAGCATTAATCGAAAATATACATATATGTCCCGTCTTGAAAACCTTTGTTCGCATTTTAGTTGTTTAATTAAAGTCAAATCATTACATAGAGCGCACAACCTAGTGCTGCAACCTAATGTAACAACCTAGTGTAACAGGCTAGGAATTTGGGACAAACTACAGAAAATTAGTCATGAAAAAGACATTGTCTTTTGAATTCCATGGTTGAAAAGACCAGTTTTTCATCAGTTAATGTATAATTAGACCGGCTGACACCTAATGCTTAAAAAAATGTTGTTTAAAAAAATGTGTTGTAGTGCTGCATCATTTCAAAATTTCATGTTGCTAATTTATCTAAGATCCTGGTAGTACTGTTGCTTAACTTTTTGGGAAAATTTACTAGTGTTGCTTATAAACTTGTTGCTTATAAAAAAAACAGTGTAATCTTAATAGTTTTGTTTACTGAAGAAGGAGATGTATTACCAATTTACTGGCTCATGCACTCGCTCCAGAAATGAGTCGTGGAAACATTATTTATGTACTTGCATTGTCTTGCTTTTGTCTAAACTGCTTGAAGTTACCTCAAAATCCCACCACCCGCTCGTAAACGGGGTTGGCCCTATATACCAGGCTTATAACCGGGAGGAAACATTTGTTTCAAATTTGATGGGCTTATAACACCGGGGGGGGGGGGGGGGGGACTAAAATTGGGATTTTATGGTATTATGCTTTTCAAGGTATCAAAACACCTTTTCCTGTTTACATATTTTGTTTTTATGTATAAAGCATGAGAAAATTTAAAATCAGAAGAGAAAAGCACATTCAACTAACTAAAAAAGTTAAACATGGCCTTTTGAAATCCTGGAATGAAAAGGGTCCTATATACAGGAAATTGAAGCCATCCTATATCACAAGTAAGACGCAAGAAACAAACTTCAGAATGATTCACCAAGGTTGGGTAATACACTCTTTTTTTTATAAGAACATTGAAGCTCAGATTGTACGAAAAAATAAGAACAAACTGAAGCTCAGATCAGGTTCAGTTCAAAATATGAACTTGATAGTATAGTTTAGCCTGACTTATCAGAACACTGGTTATGTAGCAGCGGAAAACTCGACAGACATTGGAAAAGTTTTAAATAAGGAAGTTGAGAACCTCTACAGCTATTTTTACGAAAACGAACTACTACTAAATCTAAAGACTGGTAAAAAAGAAACTACATTATTTGGGACTGCCAGACGATCAGCACAACGAGACGAAATAAAAGTCGTAATTCAAGAAAAACCTGTCAACCATACATACATCTACATACACCTACTTAGGAAATGAATTAGATTACACATTGACACTTAACAAGAACTTCGATAAAGCGTATAAGAAAGCATCTGGTCGAATCAACTTACTTGCTAAGCAAAGGAATTTCCTGAGTATCGAAGCAGCTCATAAGGTGTATGAAATGGTCATTGTACCAATTATGTTGTGCAGCTCATTGATTTGTCTTCAGTTAACTGCGACTCAGCAAAAGGAGTTAAAATCACTCGATGAAAGAGGGAAGCGAATTATTGGTGCCGGTGTCAGTGTACACAAGATCGAAAATCGAATGGAAAAGAAAGCGCGTCTTGTCGTGAAACAATGTGTTGATGGGTCGTCATGTAAGAATTTTAACAAATACTTTGCATTAAACGAACATTCAAAAAAATACCAGAAACAAGGACAAATTCATGAAACTACCAAAAATAAAGTTAGAATTTGGTAAAAAGTCCTTCAAATATCAAGGAAGTAAAGTATATAATGAATTGCCGCTATCTATCCAGGAATCTGAAAGTTTGGCAGGTTTTAAGAGGATGCTTAACGCACATTTCAACAAATAGACTCGTTTCGTGGAATATGCGTATTTGTATTTGTCTAGGAAATCTGTCATTCTTATGCTTTTAACAGTGCTTAATACACCTTGCCCGAGTTTCTGTTTAAACACCATTTTTTTTTCTCACCTAGTTAGTACATCCAACCTCGTTTTAATTAAATTTATTATTTCAATAATGTTTTAACTTTCTTACTAAGTAATTATCCCCATTACTAAAACTTCCAGTAGAATGATCACATGCAATTTCGATATCTAAAACGAGGCCGGGTGTACTTACTTAACAAAAACACGGTGTTTAAACAAAAATTTGGGAAAGGTATTGTTTTCAAATAGCTGTCTTAACTTTTCACAGTCTGTTTCCTTCTACTTTCTCTATCTTTAACCTTGAATCTAATTTTCAATATGTATTAATATGTAATATTTTTAATTTGTATTAACTATATGAAATTTATTTCATGTTTTTGTATTTTATATTCTATATTTTATTTTATTCTATATTTTAAAACAGGACATAGATAGCAGTGATTGTTTTGAACTGAAGTGAACATGTCCTGTAGAAATATTGTGAATAATAATAATAAATTTTGCGGAACTTTATTTCATCTTTTTAAACTCCCCTTATATTTGATCCAGATATTAAGAAAGGGAAGATAGCAACAAAAAAAACCCCTCCTCCTTTTCAGTGTTGATAGTTAAGTTTCATTTTGAACGGCGTTGTTACGTAGTATTCAACTAAAAATATACAATTGCTACGAAATAAAATAAATACTAGTGCATCTTCGCGTTTTAAATATGGAAACCTTTGGGAATTGGAAATAATCACTAAGGAAAAGGTTGAAAGACACCGTGGATTTTAGAATGATTGACGATTCTACGGAGGACTAACAGTTACTCGCATCATATTCATCCGAAATGTCCCTGGTCTGAACACTTATTTTGCACTCACTTTCACCAATGCAAAGTAATTATTCACTACCATGTGATCAGTCAGTGCAAAATAAAGTACAAGTGTCCAGACCAGGGAATTTTCTATTGACTATGTTCGCATTCACGAAGATGTTTAAAAAGAATAAAGAACTGATTCCAATAAAATTATTTATGAAGGCATGTAAGTTGCAACGGCTCCATATTCGAAAAAATACTGTACATGACAAAATTTCAAAGAAAATAATTTACATAAAGTTTTTGAAAAGGGTACGAGAAAAATAAGTGAATTTCTTTTTGGCGTTGCTAAAAGCTAAGAGAACTAAAAAATAACATAGTCATAGGATCAACCGGTTGGCACACAACACGCTAGTGTTCCATGTGCCATCCCAACTAGCCAGTTGCCCTGAACAATCTTCATACATTATATAAACTGCATCTTTTCCAACAAATTCAAATTAAGATAATTAAAATTCATACGCCGATAAACTGCAGACCGGCGTGTGTCGAGCGAGACAAGTGTTTCTGGTCTGCATTTTATCAGCAGATAAATTATCTTTAAATGAGAATGTACGTCCAGCGTTTCTCTCACAAAACTTTTTGCTGACGATGTTGCTGTCTCTATAAAGCCGAGCCTCCACCAACGCTGTCATGCACTATGGGGAACGCAAAAACTAGGGGCGAAATCTAATTAATAGAAGAACGATTTTCACTTTTTGTCAGATGAGTCATTTGGATTTTCAGGCGTGACCGGAGATTCGACTTATACGCAAGTAGATATTTTTTCTATTTATATATATATTTATTATTACCTATTTACATTATCATATCTGTGAAATTTGATTGGAATATATTCTCCACTTCTACATTACACACCCGTGTCCGCGTAAAAGTTCCAACCTATACAGAAAACTACTGAAACAACATAAAAACAAACACGAGGGCACTGGCAGGACACAAGTGGTAAAACAGGCACATATTTGAATGGTGATATTTTATGAGATCATTGATGTTTCAAGGAGGAACTGATCACATATCACATATCACATAACACATATCACATATCACATATCACATATCACATATCACATATCACATAACACATAACACATATCACATAACACATATCACATAACACATATCACATAACACATAACACATATCACATAACACATAACACATAACACATAACACATATCACATAACACATATCACATAACACATATCACATAACACATATCACATTACACATATCACATATCACATAACACATATCACATAACACATAACACATAACACATATTACATATCACATATCACATATCACATAACACATATCACATATCACATATCACATAACACATATCACATAACACATAACACATATCACTATCTTAGTTAAACTGCTAATCGTTTACATAAAAAAATAAATGCATCAATACTATGTCCATCTAAACATGTTGTCTTCATGCAAACATTAGCTCTATGTTCTTCAACAGGAATATATATGTAAGCGACTGAGGGATTATTCAATTACGTAATATTATAACCGACGATTAGGCTCGGTTCACGCTAGTGGGAAATTAAACTTCTCACTTAATTGCTCGTGGGAAATTGAATTTTGCCACTGGTATGAACATGATTAAATTTCCCAAGGCTATTTTCTCACTAATTTGCCGAAAGAAAATCACAGAGAAAAGTATCAAAACGTTTTGAATGTTTTCCATGTTCAGAATGGGAAATTTAAATTTCTCATGAGAAATTCAGTGGGAATTTAAATTACCATTTCCTACTGGTGGTAGCCGAGCTTTCACCGTCGTAACGAGCAGATGCTCTTTAATTAGTGTTTACACCCAAAAAGGCGAGATAACGATTCTTAAAAAAACTTGACAGAGGAACATAAACGGAAGTCGCAAAATAAAATAAAATAAAATAAATAAATAAATAAATACACACACGCACACACACAATGTTAAATTTAAAGAATGATTTCGATTGTCTGCAAAATGTATAGAAAAGAATTTTGCAAGTTTCGTAAACCGACATTGTTTTATTATTTTAGCCAATAACTAACACCTAAAATGCGCGATTTCCAGGATTTCCATTTTTCATGTATAAATTGAATGCATCTTAGTATTTAGTGAAGAAGACATTTTCATTAATTAAGTTACCTTCGTTCTGTTATCAGAATCAGAATAATTATCACTATTCTCATGCAAAAACCATTATAATCAGGGTTAGTTACACGTAGCAGAATTTACATTAGTAAATAACATAGAAATGCTTGCTCAAGTATTTACAGAAGTGTTCAAATTTTGCTACGTGTAACGGACCCTTTAAGATCAGAAACAAGGCAAAGTGACGTAATTAATGCAAAGGTCTGTTTAAGATGCACACGCAAAAAAATACACGGACATGAGGAAAACCAAAAAAACTATGAAAATATAGACCTATCTTTCTTTCTCACATGTTCTCCTCGTAAGCTCTGCGAGTAAACATGCCCAATAAACCACGCTTGGTATGTGTGGGCGCGACACACATAGGCGTTTGGTTCTTGTGGCGTATGGATAGCTGAAATCAAGAGAATAGTTGATTGAATAAAATAGTATAAAATGCATATCATTCTAGTGACGTCTGACTATAAAGTCTAGTACACCCTCGTTTTTATATAAGAAACACAAAACTTATACTTTATGGTATATTCTTGTCCGTTTTTGTTTTGTTCTTTTCTTACCTAGAAAATCTCCTTATTTAGCAGTTTGTGATTTGAGCTCGTGTTGCTTATAAAAAAACGTGCACCAGAAAAAAGAATAAAGAAACGAGCATACTTCTGCAGGCGCTTGCATCCAAGGTTCACCATCAACCTGCATGGGCAGTGTACGCTTTACTCTAAAATGTCAAAAAATCACGTTATTGCCAACAGCTGGTGATGTGAACATTAACTTATAATGCAGATGCTAAAAATAAACACCTACCTCAAAGTAACAGTAGAACATTGAGCCAGTCGCAAGCCATGCTGTCGAACACCAGCAATGATTTGACCAACATAAAGACTATTTTCTAAACCGACCACTTCCATTTTCCGATCACCCATGTCTTAATGTAAATTAATACGTGTTTATTCAACACCTCTTCGATCTTCACAAAAAACATTCTAGTAGAACTAAGTTACCTTGAGCTGCTGTGCTCAAATCTAAAGTATCTCTATTAGTGTTTGATTTCTTTTTCTTTTTCTCAGGCTCGCCCCATATGTTAGCTCCACCATAAATACTTGGAATATTTAGGATGGCAATCCCCTCTAAACTGGGTAGTTCCAGCTTTACACCATCACACTGAAAGGAAAGGTAGCAGGTTATACATGTACCAATGAGTAGCAGAGCAAAAATTCATTTTTAATATTAACCTCACAAACTTACGATAATTTCAATGTCATTATGTAAGCCTTTACAAGAAGCAGCTAATTGTTCCGAAGTACCAGCTTCAAAATATCGAAGTTTATTTTTAAACCTACAACACAAACAAGCTAGAAATAAACACTGCACTGAAACAATTTTATTCATGGGAAAATGTTAAGGTTTTTGAATATCACCATTTCACATTATCGCTTCTAAAAGAATTTTTTTGAGTGAAGGGCATAAAATGTGGGACATAACTGAAAAACAAGTTACCTGCTGTTAAATTTCTCTGGACTCTTTTCTCTTTGCAAATGGAACTTTAAGGCTATTGATGCGTCCTTAACAGAAAAAGAAATGATATAAATATCCACAGATAAGGCATCAGACGAAAGGCAAGTAATCAAAAAAGATTGCAATGCTACTTACAACTCCAATGGAAAAATAGTTGTTCATTATACTCTGGGGTATCGTATCAGCCTCGTCATTTTTTTCCAGTTCTTCACATTCTATCTGCCATCTAGGGAAGAAACTCTGCAAAATCAATCTGAACAGCACAAGATACCAAGAACTTTAGAAGACTGGAACCAGCGAACCAGTATTTATATTCAGTTTGACATAATTTTCCCTATCCATCAATGAATGTGTACTACTAAGGAACCTGTCTATTTGTTTTAATAATTAATTTGAAATGGAAGAATAAGGATATTTTGACAAAGTAGAAGATGTGCAATCTTTCAACAAAGCAATAGATAAGCACAGACAATCTCAGTTATGTTTGCTCCCATTTACCCTTACCCTCCGATATGGATATGGAATAAGGATATTTTATCAAACTATCCTACCCCGCCTCGGTTTGATGTGCTGTATTGTTTCACGGTAATTACTTGATTATGTGTTTTGATTAACAACAAATCGCTGTCAGACAATTTGTGATCATTTTTATGAAATTATCATATCAAAACAGGGTGGGGTAGGACAGTTAGGCTAAAACATTGATGTTTAAAAGTCAAAAAGTTAAATTGTCAAATTGTGCCTTCAATTATAATCAAATCTTCTTATCTTATCTCTCAAATAAAAATCAGACATTGCATCGTACCTGTCCATCATTACTACTTTACTTTTCGTAGTTTTCCATAAATATTTATCAATACTACCACCATCATATCCTGAAAGATCGGAAAATATAAAAAAGTTGATACTGTAAACTGCCAGCTAAAT
Organism: Turritopsis rubra; assembly: GCA_039566895.2. NCBI lineage: Eukaryota > Metazoa > Cnidaria > Hydrozoa > Anthoathecata > Oceaniidae > Turritopsis > Turritopsis rubra. The sequence goes on from CM077620.1 coordinate 8,945,377, forward strand.
AGAGAATAGATTCGTAAACTTCAGATATACTTACCGCCTCCCCAATTTAAGCATCGAGCCAAATCATTTCCAGTACCTAAAGAAGCAATTCAATACATATAAATAGATTTCATAAAACATTAAAAATCTTGTTATCATAACTACACCTTACCTAACGGAAGTATAGACATTGGAGGTCTCTGCTTTATACTGGTTAGTCGGTCTAAAGATAGATATTAATAAAGGTTGGTGGAATAGAGCGGCAGAATGACTTGTGAAAAGATTGTATAACACCTCAAACAAACTCACAAAATAAAAGTTTTAAATAAATGTATTCACCGATTGTGGAGAGGATCCATCCCGCAGTTCCATCTCCACCACAACAAAGAACACGAAAATTAGGAACTTGTGAGAAAAACTTCAAGCCCGGTAATGGACCACCATCCGCCAGATTGAAGACTTGTCTTGGATTAAGAATGTAACGAAACTTATTTAATAGCCTAAAACCAAAAACCACTGCAGTCAACATTTACAACAACATCAATGTGTAACTCTCATCCGCCCATTTTCATTTCTCCAAAAGAATTTAAAAAACAAACACAGTAAAAGCAAAAATAACTTAAAAACATATCAGCTGTAATAATACCACCTAAAGTTCTCAAGTTCTCAACAATAAAAGGCAACAATATAAACGTACCTCGCCCCTTGTCTGCCACCACTTTTTGGATTAACAAAAACAACAAGTGGTTGTGTATTTGATAATGGAGTTATTGACATGGGAATTCCATCGTAACTTATAACAGAACTTTTCTTCTCCTTTAATGTTTGTTCTTTCACCTTTTTCTGAAATAAGGAAGTAGTTACCACATTTAACCTACAGAAACAACCACATGTATTTGTGTTTACTCCATCTAGAGATGGTAAATAAAAAAAAGAAGATACTCACTGTTTGTGGAGCTATGCATATTGGTGGTAATATATGAACTCGGTGAGGACCCAACGAACATTCAGTAGGCATTTGACCTACACACCGATTATGAACCTTGAAAGAAAAACATGGTTATCCATTTCCTGATTGGGCATAAAATCTCCTGCTCCTTATTCCCAATAAAGCAGTACATATTCTTTTAAGAAGAGCAGGCTCAGTGCCTGAGACTCAATCTCCACAGCAAATGGAAAAGCGAATCTGAAATGTTCTTAAACACTTTCTTATCTTTAAGTGTATAAGAATTAGGAGAAAACTGTTTCTCTCACAAGCTGGTTTAAATTAACAAACAGCGAAGTGAATGAGGACCAATATATTCTGATGCAAAATCATTTACCTGTGCTTGACACCATACACAATGTAAGCCAGTTAAACAGTTATTTTTTATATTCTTATTGCATCTTGTACATTTTCCAGGACAATTTCCTTCTACCCAATGATGGTCCATATTCTTCACAAAGGTTAAAAATACACATATAGTTACATCATATTGAAAACTTTTCATGGAATTTTGCAAAACAACAATAAAGAAATCAACAATCTCACCATTTTTTTGCGTTTTGATTTGGTTTCCGTGTAAGTTTGTATGCAAGAGTTAGGTACCCTGTTGACACACCTCTCGTGGCATGTGTTACGGCAAACTGCACAAATACAAACATTAAACAGGTTATTATTATAATGTTCATATTGATTGGACAACTTTTTTTCAACTTAGATGAAACAAAATTCAGATTACTAGAAAATGATAGTGAAAATATATTTTCAGTCTCAACTCTAGTCAATAAAAGTCACTCATATATGTGCCTAAAGTCAAATTATTATGCCCAAGAAAGTTTTTCATTGAAATATTCGTGGAATGTTCCATTTCAAGTGGAACCACCATCAAACTGAAAATAATGACAATTCTGAAGTAATATGTCTGAAGTAACCTTACAATATGTCAGAATACCCAAAATGTCGTTAATAAATCATTAAAGAATAGAAGACTTCTTACATATACATTGCAAACCCTGCTTGCGCCCAAAGCCAGTCAGTTGACTATGACATATGTTGCAAAATGCTTGTGATTTGAAATGTTTCATTTGCCACTAAAACAACGAAAAACAAAGAGTCTAATTAACAAACATGGGATTGACAGAAAGTGAAAATAACAATAAAAAACAAGTGCAGATGGTTACCTGGTGTCTTCCTTCTTCATCCACTTTCTAAAGACAAAAATACATTTCTGGTGATAGACAAAGGGTATTGAATTGAAACATTCTTTTGCAAGAGAAATTCCTGAAATTTTAAAATTTTAAAAAAATTTTGAAAAATTTTGAAAAATTTTATACTAGGTAGCCAAGGTGAAAATTTTAGTCATTTGTATATATGTTTGCTTCACTAATTGGAAAATTAAAATCCTTAGCTGTCATTTTCCACAAATCTAGGCACTGAAACTTTAGAATTTTCTTCTTAGAGCCAACCATGTTGGCCACTTTTAGTAAATATGTGAGTTTATGAAAATTTGCCCCACCACTTTAAAGTTTGGGTCAGATATGTACAGTTCTTACTTAAGCTAAAACTGAAACCAGTGAAAAGCGTATACAAATGTGTATAATTCCACAAACTCACCACATCCATCCCCAATAAAACTTGAAATGGAATATTATTCATTCCACCTTTAATCCACTCCTCCATACTGATTTGTCCGTCAGCATCATAATCCATTTCAGCTAACATGTCCGTTAATATCTGGAAAAGCAAAATCAAAATCATCCTAATTCCAAATAGCAGTTTATGGGTCAAGTACATAAGTACCAAAAAAACAACATGTTTTTACAGGTTTCAAGACAGTTGTATCCCATCCCAGATATTCTGCAACTCGTATCATTTGTGCTACTATGGATTCTAATTCCTAGAGAAAGAGGAAAGATACATATTTTTTACATCTAAACTCTAATCAAGTTATCTGAATAATTGTAAGCATGATACAATTCAATTTATTACACATCACAAAATTGAGGAAAAATATCTTACTTGTTGGTCTAGATAATTGTTCATGTCACCATCATAAACTCTGAACACAACTAATAACAGAATAAATTATTGCTTTTAAGAATTAATGATTATCTTATGCATTGATACAGTTTTGACACTACAAATTACATTGAAACATTATTCTGATGGTGAAAAGACTATTAAAGCATAACACATTTCAATATATGACATTAATCAAACGTTAGAGCAAACAAGAACTTACATTCAAGCTTATCTTTAACATCACCTCCTTCTAGCAATGATAGATAGCATGCAATTTCCTTTATTTCAATCATTGGAACATAGGTATCCATAGCAGCATGTTGATTCCTTCCATGTCCAGTGCTAGTTGCATCATCAAATGATAAACTTTTGTTTGGATTAGAGTGGTAGTCATTATGACTTGATATTTCCAGGTCAGATAAGGCAATCCTCGAAGAAATTTCACCTTCAAAATAAAATTAAGCTTTTTTATAAAAACTGTAGTTAATTTGTTTTGGGATTTCTGTGAAGCAGGGAATCCTTTATACAATTGTCGGACCATTAAAATGCAGAAATCCTTCTGCCTGTTAGGACATCTTGTTCATTATTCATTTCTTCACTGAAAAGCACTCCAAAAAAGCTGTCAAAAGAAGTGGATTCCATTCTTTGTCTGCCATGGAATGGTCACTTAAGGTTGCTTCTTCTTGAGATATTATTATTTTATTGCTTTGTATTGTTTCATTGCTTTATGCAACATTCACGAGTTCCCAGTTCACAGCAGGAGAACAAGTGATTATCAGTCCCACCCAAACGTTCCAAATAACGAGCACACACACACATTTAAAACCTATTAGTGCTCTAATTGATGGATTGGCATAAATGAAACAGGCAAGAAAGTACATTTTCCAGACATTTCTAAAAGTTTAATATTGTTTTTATGTTATTTTGATATTTTTCATGCATTTCAGCAAAGATTTGTGAAAAAACATTTTCATATAAACATTATCATCTTTCATAATGGCGGAGAGGCGAACGGACGTGTTTTACGGCTTGTGTTGTTTTCTTGTCTGTATATGCTGTTTCTTTGCTACAAAACCTCAATATCGTCAAGAATATGGAATGAGTCTAACACTGCTGAACACAGGGATATCAAATAAATCACAAAAATCGTTTTGTATGAGTAATATGTTTGGATATAACATACGAAAAAAGAACAACAACAAACAGTTAACAAGAAGAACTCGTTTCTTACTTATACTCATATTATTATGCGGCGACGTTGAGCAGTGCCCTGGGCCAGGTGATGTTAGCTGGTTTTGCAAGCAAAAGGGTATCAAGTTCGTTCATCAAAATATTCGTGGGCTCCTGAAAAATTTGCCGCACCTAGAAACATTTGTATCGAATACGCAAAGTAAAGTTGATGTTATAAGCTTATCCGAAACTCACATTGTTGATAACGATGCTTCTGATAATGAGGATTTATATGTTTTGCCTGGGTATACATTTATTAAATCAAATCGAAAAGCTGGACTAGGAGGAGGAGTTGGAGTATATGTGAAAAATGGTATTAATTTTAAGCGACGAGAAGATCTGGAAAGCCCTCTCTTAGAGTCAATTTGGATAGAAATTTTTGTGTTTAAAAAGAAATCAATTTTGTCCGGTTGTTACTATCGTCCCCCTGAGAGTTCAAAGCATCTACGTAAAGACTTTGATACGGTGATTCGTGATCAACTAGAGCACATCAATCAGTATAACAAGGAGGTGATTATAATGGGCGATTTTAACGTGAATTACTTAAACAATTCACTAAACAAAGAATTTAAAGCAATTTTTACCACCTTAGGCTACAAACAAATTGTTAAAATCGCAACACGAGTAACAGAAAAAACTTCAACCCTAATTGATTTAATTTATACAAATACGTCATCAAATACATCGGAACCGTCTGTTTTTCCGCTCTCATATAGCGACCATGACATGATAGGATGCACTCGAAAAATAAATCAGTTGAAGTACGAACCTATCACAGTCGAGTGCAGAAACTATGCGAACTATGATCATGAAGCTATGTGTAATGACGTTAAAAATATAGACTGGACTTCAATGTACGAGGCAACAGACGTAAATATCGCTGTTAATCATTTCAATTTGAAACTAAAAGAAACTTTTGACAAACACGCACCGACCATCAGAAAAACCGTTAAAGGAAGACCTTGTAAATGGATGAACGCTGATCTAAAAAAGAACATGAACAACCGAGATCGGCAGTTAAGAAAGGCTCGTAAAACGAAAAAAGCTTCTGACTGGAGCGAATATAAAAGACTTAGAAATCTTTGCAATGCAAACATCCAAAAGGCTAAATCAAGCTACCATAAAAACTTGATGAACGAACATTATTCGAATCCTCGTAAGTTCTGGAATACTGTTAAAACAATTTTTCCGAGCAAACCCAGGAGTGTAAGCGCTACCTCACGTAAAAAGGAAGATATCAAGTCGAAAGTCGACACATTTAGTTCATATTTTAAGACGGCTATAAAGAAAATCAAGAAATGTGCTCTACCCCTCGTGGATTTCACATGGAAGAACGTACCGCCATTACCGCAACGTACGTCCAAGATATTTACGTTAGATTATATATCTAAAGTATTTATAGAAAAGGAACTGCGATCTTTGAAGAGACAGAAAGCTATAGGACTTGATAATTTACCACCTGCACTTTTAAAGGACTGCACTAAACATATATCAGGACCACTATGTTTTATCATAAATCTGTCGATCCAAACCGCAACAGTTCCAACAATTTGGAAAAGTGCAAGAGTGACACCTATATTTAAAGCTGGAGATTCGTCACTTCCAACCAATTATCGACCGATATCTATACTGCCTGTGCTGTCAAAAATACTCGAGAAGGCGGTCCATAACAATCTCATAGACTTCCTGGAAAACGAAAAGCTTCTGTCAAACAGTCAATATGGTTTTCGTCGAAATCGGTCTACCAAAATGGCTGCTACATTACTTACTGACAAAATTAGGCAAAAGATCGATTCTGGTAAATTAATTGGTGCAATTTATCTAGACCTTACAAAGGCTTTTGATACAATTGGACATAACGTACTACTTAACAAACTTAGCTCGTACGGGAATAAAGGTAAAGAGTTGCTATGGTTCACCGACTATCTGTTCAACAGATCACAAGTAATTGAAATTGACGGAATAAAATCTACATGTGAACCGATTTTCTGTGGCGTGCCTCAGGGTTCAATATTGGGCCTCTTCTCTTTATAATCTTTTACAATGACTTAATAGAATATGTCCTTCATGCTGAGGTGATAAAATATGCTGATGATACTATACTTTTCTTTGCTCACACAGATGCATTGTTAATCGAAAAGTGTCTTAATGAAGATATGGAACGCATTGGTGCATATTGTTTGAAGAACGAACTGATCTTAAATACCAAAAAGGGAAAAACTGAAGTGATGCTATTTGGCACGTCGAAACGACTGAAATCATCCGGAAAAGAACTAGCAATTACTTATAATGGTGCTCCAATCCACTTTGTGACAAAATACAAGTATCTTGGTATTATCGTTGATGAAAACCTTACAATGGCTGACAACTTTGATCAATCTTATAAACTTGCCAGCTCACGCCTTAGATTGTTGCAGAGAATGAAACGATACTTATCAGTAAAAGCATGCAAAAGCATATATATTTCAATGGTTATTCCACTATTGACATACAGCTGTCCTACACATTCAGTTTTCACAAACACACAAATTAAACGTTTCGAATCTCTTGATAGACGAGCGAAAATGATATTACCGAATAACGATCTACCTACGATATACAACCAGATGAAACGAGAAGCTGTTGTCTTTGTTAAAAAATGTATAAATAGTGAATTGGGATGTGAAATATTTAATTCATATTTTAATATAACAGCACACAATATTAATACAAGAAATAATTTTCATAGTATCAAATTACCTCCAGTAAAACTAGAGGTTGCCAGACGGGGCTTCTATTTTGCAGGTGGTACTTTGTATAATAACTTACCATTATACATACGTGATTTTGAAAATACGTTAGATTTTAAGAAAGCTGTTTCAATCTATTTCAATTAATATAATTTAATTTTAATCTTTTACCCATTTTCATTTTTTTATCCATATATCTGTTTTTTCTCTTTAATCTAAGGACTGTCTGGTGCAGTGTAGTGTAGTGGTCGCTATTACTCTCCTTTGAGTGGTGGTCCTCATCATTTGTCTCCAACACCTATATCGCCCATTCCCCCATGTTTTTACTAATTTTATAATATATATGTATGTATATTTCAACTTTTTTAACAGGACGAACGTTAATAGCAGTTTTATTGTACATATTTGTATATACAAACTGAAGTTCTCATCCTGTATAAATATTCATGAAATAAATAAATAAATAAATAAATAGACCTCTGCTCTCTCCGCTAAGAAACTGAGTTTCCTTATCACCTTACCAGGCTGTAAACTGTCCCTTTTTGCATTAGTGGATTTGATAGCTTTGGTGGAGGAATGAATGTTATTTAAGTGAATTGATGGTTCTATGTTAGAATGATTTGCACCATCTGTGGTCTGTATTCCAGCAACTACAGTTGCAGTGGCAACAACTGTAGCTCGACGTGCCCCTTTTGCAATTCTTGCATAAGAATCTAAAAACATAATAGCAAATGAATTAGAAATAACAATTTGCGTGACATTCCTGAGGGTTAGCTAGATAATAGTGTCTGTAAATTGTTCATGTGGTAAATGTATTTCTTGGTAACACAGGAGTTTATGTTCAAAAACAATGCAAACATCTAAGTTCCTATACTGTGTGCATCTTATTATTTCACTGATAGTCAGATGAAATGTCAAACAAAAATTTTGATTTCCTTCAACACAAATTTTATTATCTGTATTCTGAAAGTTCTGTGGATGTGACAATTCCATATAACCAAATTTAAGAAAGTCAATTGGGAACAGAGTTCATCAAATAAATACTTCTGCATGCTAGCACCTCGCATTCACCTTTGTTGTAATAAAGAGAGAATCATATCATTGATTTTTTTCCGGCTTGTTTATAAGGATTCCTCTTTACTGACCTTCAGGATTTTCTACTGCCGTTCCATTCTCTGCTAAGAACTTCTTCAGCAAAGCATTAGGTAGTTCGGAATTCCTAATGTCAGTTGCTTTTACTTTCTTGTGAAATGTCCAAAATAAGGTTTGGCAGAGCTCATCACTAATTCGATCACCAAGGTATGATGACATGAAAAGTTTGAATCCTTCGTATCCCATTGGCTATGAAAATAACAAATAAAACATTAGAAAATTAACAGTTTATTTATCATGCAAAATACATACCTCTTTGGGTTCTAGGCTAAAATCTCCTTTTCTCTTTTCGGCTTTATATGAATGACATCAAAATATTTAAAACTTCACAAATTGAAAACAGTGAGTATGTATGTACCTCCTCAGTTGTATATTCTTTGTAAAGCCCTTCTCGAAATTCTGTGAGAACATCTTTTAATCTGCGTTTCGAATCTATAGATAGATGTGAATAATAATGAGGATGGTAATTATTAAGTTTGCACTGGTATTGAGAATTGACAGTCACACTACTTTATAATGAAATAGACATCCTAATCCTGTAGACTACAATCTTTTCAAAGTATTAAACTATTGGTATTTAAATTTTTCGCGATCTCCCAAAATTTCCCGATATGTATTAAATTTCATGAATTTCAGCAAAATTCACATTTTGTAGGTACAAAATTTCGCTAATATAGTAAAAAAAATAGAATCTCAACCAGATTTTTCAAATTTCAATTAAAAAGTATTATTACTAATCTCAGTTTATGTTTAACTGGTGACTCTCCTTGTGACTCATGCAAGAATCAGTCATATAGCTCCCTTTTAGATCTTACTGCAAATGACATATTCATTTTGCATGTGTGGTCATGGACCTGATGATTTACGTTGGGCTACGTTCCTAGAGAATTTTCTCTCGTCACCGGGCAAGTTGTGAATGAGAAAAATCGTTTATACATGATTAAAAACAGATGGAAATTTATACATCACACCTTTTTAAGTGAGTGGATAGACTCTTTTATTTTCAGTAAATTCCAATTTGCCTCTTTGTCTGTGACGGATTTCCTTTTGAAATGGAAGCGATGACTATGTTTCCAACAGTGGTCTGCAATTTCATTTTTATCAATGTAGCCTGCTCTTACAGCATTTTGGTGTTCCTTAGTGCATGTGTTTAGGAATTTCTCTGTCAGTAACAAGAAAATGAGAAGGCGAGAAAATACAATTTGCAAAATAAATTCATTTGAAATCATTTACTTCTGATTTACACTTACATAGCTCTCAAAATGTCCAATGACAAAATAAATAAACCTTTATACTAACCAAAGCAGTAAAGCAAAATATTACAAAAATGAAACATCAAGTTTTATATCAAAATTTCTCAAAAAGAGTTTCTTAAACCATGATATTCTTTCCTCAAAATCAATGACTTTCCTGTTTCTCCCAGTCATTTGGTACGATATTCATTCAATTGCCAGAGGGAAACCACTTAAAATTTACATCAGGTATTATTAGAACGACCGGTCGGTTGGTTGGTCAGTCGGGCATTAACCGTCAGTTTTTCATTAGTTTGCGCAATCTTTGGCATGCATGAAGCAAAGTGTATACTTTCTTGCTCCGCACAATGAGAAACATTCTTTTCATTCCCTGCGAAACCCTATGTGGAATGAAAGCTAGACTATAATTGTGTGCTAACTCTGGCAATCTCATTCGCATGGCTTCTTTCGAATTTTTGACAGACGACACATGATTATGTTGCAGTAGACCGAACGTTCTGCTAATTATTTATGTATTCATTTATTCTTTTGTACACTTTGCCGTCTCACCGACATAACTTTTCAACTTCAAAACAAGTCGGTCAGAAGACGTTAACACAATAATATTTTTGGTGGTGGCCTAATGAGGAATGGCGATACTTGTCATTCTTGTCATTGTGACGAAACAGTTGGAGAGAAAGATATGCTACAACTACTTGGACTACTTTGTACCAAATGAACACAATATAAACACCAGGAACAAAAACACACTGCTGAAGTTGCTAATTATAAATACAAATATGGCAAGAAATCATCAAAATATGTTGCAGCTAAAATGGTACACCTACTCACAGAAATTTGTATGGGAAATGGTGCTGAATTCAATAAAAAAAGTGAAATTTCATTTCAGAATTTATTTAACGTAAGGCCATATATTCTCGACAGGATTTTATCTTGTCACTAGGTTAAAATTGAAACTAGTCAATGAAAAAAATTGAAAAACATTTAAAATGGAACCTTACAGTAAGTAACGTTGACCCAATAGTTTAAATTTGAAATATCACTTTATAATTGGGAGTAGATTCAAGATGAGTCTCAAACCCCTTTAAACAAAGCCAAAAACAAAGATTAAATGAAGTTGTTGATACTCACGCATGCTCTTATCACCACATCTTGTTTACTATTAGAACAGAAAGATTGCCATGGGACTTCAAACCATGACTTTTAAATTCCTGTTTTGAGAGCAGATTACCATATAGGGGGCGTTTTCCTTTCCCCAGTGCGAGAATATGTTCTTGTCATGCTTAATAACCAGCTGATTATCAGAGTTTGTTTGGATCATGATGTTATAGTTATGAAAATGTTAGGAGTAGCTTCAAGGATAATTAGCAGTAAAGAAAAGAAATATCATCTCTTGTGTTTCCTTTGGGACTATTACGGCACATGGTTTTTACGGGATCTACTTATTTTACCATACCATGCTTCATCTCAAAATTGTTATGAAAATGTCGAAAAGGGAGAATAGATTTTACATATCGAGAATAGATTCTCTGGGTGTTCATTTTCGCCTCTGGATATCTAATCTCCAAAGAAAAGAAATGTTTTTATTACTAATGTACATCATTTTGAATTAGATTTTTTTTTTCTTCACTTATTGGATCCTGAAGTTAATGTGCTGAAAAAGATGCCCTTACCTTAATACTTCAGTTCCAGGCAGGCCCTAACTAAACAACTACAATTTTGATGCACTCTGAATCGAAAAGTACAATAGCAATACATCCTAATGTTTTTTTCAGAAAGGCAAACACCCCAAATGAATAATAAAAAAAATAACTTAACTTACATTTTGTGTATTCTTGTAACTGTTTGAATTCGTCAGGAGGCAAGCGCTCCCATATTCCAGCAGCCATATTAGATTATTACTTTACGTCAAATCAAACATGAACATGAATGTTTATAAATGCAAGTGTAAAGTTGCAAAAGAATAATTTAAAACGAATCTAGCCAGGAGAAAGAAGTTTAATTGATTCAAACTAGTTTACTAGTTTACTAGTTTACTACTTTACTACTTTACTATTCCTGTAGTAAAGATGCCATCGACAAAATTCAATACATTTTTGGTACATATCTTCTAACATCTAAAGGTGCCACACTAACAATACTTTTAATCTTTTGTCAGGACACATTCGTTTTTTCCTGAAAGTTTTCCATTGCTTTGAGACAAACTCGTAATGATTTGTAATTATATGACATGGCCTGAACTTATGGAGGGTTATCAGCATAGCGAACAAACTACTTGTATTTCAGCCGAGTGACAAATAAAAATAAAATTATAACAGTGTAAGTTTTTACCTCCATAATTTTAAGCGTACATATGAACTCTTTCTACACAGCTGCATAAATTTCCTTTTAATCCAATATGTCCTTTAGTTAATCCGAAGAAGCAACGTTAAGGGCTGGTTTCTATCTGGACATCAGATTTGGCAGATAAACAGAAAAAGTATTAAAAAAGAAATATTAAATAACGTGAATTTTGGATTACTTATCACAATAAACACAATGGCGTAAAATTTAAAAGTACTTGTTTCATAATAATACTCGCATATTGCTTGAAATTGTTGCCGCAACAGTAGCTCGTGGTGAAATCGACCACAATCTCTCTAGACCAATGAAAACTCCTATTTTAATATTCGAAAACTCCTGTTTGTTGTTATATCATTTCGATTTTTTGCATGGAATTATGATTTTACACAACTACCAACGATTTTCGAATTATGCAAAAATCAAATGTTTCTCATTTCTGGAAGAAGGAAAGTAAAGAAGAAAAAGAGAAAGGAGAAAAGAAAAGAACGAAAAAAAGAACGAAGATGAAAATTAAAGAACTTGCTAATATTTATTGCTATACTTTTTTTGAAACATAGTCGCAAGACTTGTGACTATGGTGGAAAACAGTGAACCCTAGCCTAAGAACACACGATCTGTATGTGCAAGGTTTTTACTAACAACTTTTGAAAACAAGAGGAATGTGATATTTACAAAAACTATTATTTACGAATGAACCACTGTCGTCTATAAGATGGAGTATTTCAGGACATCTAAATTTCCCGCTATAAGACTATCTGCGCAGATAGTTAAAATATAAAAATCACTGCTAAAATAAGTACTTCCGCAGATAGTTAAAATATCATAAAAATCACCGCTAAAATAAGTATTTCCGCAGATAGTTAAAATAGTATGAAATCACCGCTAAAATAAGTATTTCCGCAGATAGTTAAAATATCGATAAAATATAGGGTATAATGGATATGTTAATTTTTGATGACGTCATCAAATAAAAATCGAAATATTTTTTATTGTCATGGAAACCATTCGGGAATTTCCTTTTTAAGTTCTGCCCACTGGAAAAATTTTTCAAAAGTTAAAAAAAAAAGTTTATATAATAAAGGATGTTGAGTTTTGATGTATGCGTAGATAGTAATTATGTTGTTTCAGAGTCTGTAGCAGTGACTCGTGATGCCCTTGCTGATCAATTGATGGCAGACTACGTTAAACTGTGTGTAAAAGAGTGGGGGAGGACGAATTATGAGATAATTATGAGGCGTGCAGCTAAATACGGTCACATTGAGATCGTGAAACTGTGTAAAAAAGAGTGGGGTGCGACGGATTATAATACACCTATGTGGTGTGCAGCTAGAGAGGGTCACCTTGAGATCGTTAAATTGTGTAAAGAGTGGGGTGCGACCGCTTATAATATGGGTATGAAGTGTGCAGCTGGAAAAGGTCACCTTGAGATCGTGAAACTGTTTAAAGAGTGGGGTGCGACTAACTTTAATGAGGTGATGGAGTATGCAGCTGAATACGGTTACATTGAGATCGTTAAACTGTGTAAAGAGTGGGGTGCGACCGCTTATAATAGTGCAATGAGGTGTGCAGCTAGAGAAGGTTATGTTGAGATCGTCAAACTGTGTAAAGAGTCGTTAGGTTACGACACTATACACGAGGAGTTATTCCGCTATCACCACAAACGTCAATTTTCAAAGGCATTGTACTACGATTTGATAGAAGTTGCGATGCATCCAGACAGAGTATGGGATTGGCACTTTGATAAAGATGAGAAGAAATTTCTAACGGAGTATCTTCAGTAACTTGAATGATAATGGTTACTGAAGAATGTGGTACGCTCGAGGTTACTCTAGTCGTATATATAAGCAAACATGTTTACCACTCTTCCAACGTTTCTTAATGGGAAGCCAGTCGTCTATAACACTAGTTTCTTCATCAAGTATCTTCACATCACTCCTTTCCTTCGGATACCAAATAAATAGCATTTTTGCTTGTCTTCGGATATTCTTCGGGATAGCTGTGTAAACTTGGGTGAGTAACCAGAGACTGTGTTTTTTATGACGTCCTGAGATAGCTAGATCTAAAAGTGTGTTTCTTCTTTGGTCAAGTTTCTCGTCAGCTATACAATCGTCAACGATGAAGAGTGTCTCGTGGTTTTGTAAGAGAGTTGAGAATTTCTTGATCCAATCAAACAATCCTATTGTTGGTGTAGGTTCAATTAGAAAAATATCATCCTCTTCCCACAAGGCTTGACATGATTGATAGGTATCATTCCACTTGAGAGTAGGACAGATGATGATGATGTAGTCAAAGTGCTGGTTGAACTGTTTTTCTAGAAGCTGGAGAACCAACCCTGTCTTCCCACATCCAGTGGGCCCAGAGAAAATTGCTGTACAAGGTTCCTTTACATAGCTCATTTATTTTAGTATCCAACGCTATTGAAGCGCCCATCTTTAAAGTTGACTTGTCCATCTTGCAAAACATAGAGGTAGCAGTTGATAAATCCTGCAGCTTCTGTTTTTTTCATGATCGCTAAAGTTACACCATCACTCATGTTCTTGAGTTGTCTCCCTGTTCCATGTAGATTGTTGTCAGGTGTGCTTCTAAAATCAATGAACAGTGAGTAACTCGTGTTGTAAAAGTCTGCTGGTGTTATACTCGTATATTCATCTCCGCTGAAATATCGCCAGGCAATCTCATACATATCTTTCGGAAGCAAACCATGTGTGTAGAGTTGATTGGGTTCACCTTCTACCGTGATGTTTACTTTGGAGATTTTCGGGTTGTAGAACTTTTCGTTGTCGAAAGCGTAGGCTTTTCGACTATCAGGTTCGATGAAGAGCATCAAAATACCCTTTTAACTCTCACTGGGTATGTTAACCTGTATGTTCCACTTGGAGGCTTCCTTTTTGAGCTCTATCACGCGACGCATCAAGACTCTGACATAGGGAAAAGATTTATTCATGGAAACAGTCTTGACTGTATCCTTTAATTCTCTATCTTCTACTTTATCGAATTCCAAGGTGATGCCAGATATGGTATAGGTGCCATCAGGATCCTTCTTTGAAGCTATGATTTCTGTTCCAGCATCTCTGATCACATTTCCATAAGGTGCAAATTTCAGTTGAAAACTGAGCCGATCGTCAAGCTGTACAAACGGTAGGTGTTTCAAGACATCGAAATATTCCCACAAGGGTATCGCGAATCTGTTTCCATGAGCATTAGCCAACGCTGTTTCACTCGCGCTACCACTTGCTCCAGAGGTTTTAACTCGAAGTTTAAGCAAATCTCCTTCCAAATCTACCCCTTGTTCGATCTTGAGAAGTTTCCGTTTCTCCGAATCCCACTTATCTGCATGAAGCTGGTAGATATCGAAGTCAGTGATATCTTGTATGATATTCCCTTCGTATTTGATTATAAGGTCAGTAACCAAACTCTTTCCGAGATTGTTCACGATATATCTACCTGTATCCGTACTCTTCACTTCAAAATCGAAAGTAAGCTTCAGACTTCCAGGTTCTATGACAGCATTCTCACCCAAGTTTGGTATTCTTACTTGTAAGAACTCGTTTTGGTTGATGGTGCTTGGTGTATGTTCAATTCTAACATGGTGTCTCGAGGCCTTTAGACCAAAACGAGTCATATATTTTTTATTAGGGTTTAAACTCTTTCCATATGAAGTCATTTATTATATATAAGAAATGACTGAAATTTTCGATAATCCCGGATATGATGAAGGGGGTGAGGATGGTGAAGACGATCCATATCCTATCTCTACAACATCCGATCCCATAGAACCGAGTGGAGTATCCACCTCAACTCTAGAGATACAGAGGGATTTACTCCGCATGAACTTGGAGAATCTGTACATACATCTTGACGTTCAAGGCTCTTGAACCTTATAGATCTGCGAAAGTTTAAACTTTCGAAATACAAAGGCGTTCCTCGGTTCGAATACTATAAGAATGGGAGTTGGCGCCATCTTACCGATTTACGTACTGGAAAATGGTTGAGTAAGAAGACGATCATCAAAGTTATTGGAAAGACCAGGATTAAAGATGTGCTTAACTAGGCACTCCTTTACAACCTGAGGATATTTAGATGCAGGATCTTGGTAAGAAGATCAAGATATATAATGCGCAACTCAAGGAGATAGATCAGGAGATATCAGAAACACAGCGAGCTCTCGATTTAGATCCTGAAGATGTAGAGGAGAAAGAAAAACTTGAATTGAAGAATCGAGAAACAAAAATCATCACAGATCTCACGGATAAAAGACACCATCACCAAGATAGCGGATAGTGTCACGTCGTTAGGTGAGAAACTCCGAACTCTTTTTCGGGAGCAAGGTATTACGATTACGGCAATCATAACAGCGCTCGGACTCGTTATATCTACAATCGTAACTTCGTTAACCGGAGGTATGACGACGGCAGTTGGTGGAGGTGGAAAACCACCGGGAAAAGGTGGAATTCAACAGTGGATGAAAAAGCAGCTCGAAGCTCTTGGACGACTACTCGGAAAGCTTGGTGCAAAGCTTGGAGCTGCGTTGCCTGGTATTATTGGAAGCGTTGTAAGCTGGTTAGTAGGCTTTCTGAAGAAGGGAGTTATGATATTAGGTGAAAACGTCTGGCTACTCATCGTTTTCCTACTAGGTTTGATAGGAAACTGGTTAGTACGAAAAGTAAATTCCAAGCGCAATAAGTGATACTCCAGCGATAGTTAAAGCTTGCTTTTCCTCTTCATGTTGTTGTGCTGCGTTGGCGAATCCTGGTAATTTTACTCCAATAGGTGTTTCTATAACAAGATGATGTTTTGGATGAAAACCAGTAGTTCTCTTACCTTTGAAGGCGTCATGTTTTGGAGGATGTGGTGTTTTTTCCACATCTTGAGAAGGAATCCACGGCGCTCCAATATGCTTCGCACTAACTAGTTTTATACTGAAATCTGTTACATCATCGCGATTTTTCAACTTCAAGTCGCTGGGTATGAGGTAAGTTCCTAAAGCAACACCAAAATCTGGTTTTGTTCTAGCATACTTCAGAACATTTTGGAACTCTGTGATCTCTTGTTGTGTAGTATTTTTCTTCAGAATGATCTTTTCTAGAGAAGACGTAAAAATCTTTTGAGCATCCAAGGCACGTCCTGTATTACCTATAATATTCGATCTAGCACTCGCTTGTGATTCTAAGATTAGATAGGTGTAGTATCGTATAGATTGTGATAACCTCTGCACTCCCGCGCGAGTTAATCCGTCGACATGAGTTTCGAGCCACATTTTGAGATTATCCTTACTAATTTTAATTCGTGAGAGATATCGCCAATACGTAGGTTCTGGTATGATGCCAAATTCTCTAGAAATACTTCGGAAAGCAGTCTCCTTGTATGGATTTTTTCTTGGATTAAAGGTAAGATCTCCTGGTAGAGGTACCTCCATTTCCTCTAGAATAAGACGCGTTTGTAGGTAGACGTGAAAGCAGAAAATAGATCGGATCATCGGAACCTTGTGATTAAGATGGAAGGTAGATATCCCACATCCCGCGGCGCTCACCCAGAAACTGAAGGAGAGTTGTCCAAGGTAAAAGTCTAACGGCTCTCCGAAACGATCATTCGCGCCTTCAGGTTGGAATGGTAGGAAGATTGTAGTGAACGAGGATCTTTCTTTATCAACAACGATTCGTTGTTTCCATAGTTCCTCTGATGGTATTAAGATGCTAGGTTTCTCATACTCGGGTATATATCTTACTTTTGAGTTAAAGCTTAGAAGATTACTACTCATTTCTTTCATATAATAAATGCAACAATATATGTATGTGAACAGCCTTGGTAAAACACAACTACCTCTCACCTTGAAAGCGGGAACTGAGTTGTACTTGTATAATGCTTTGATCATAGTGCGATGGTTTAATTTAGATAAGGATTTTCGCGTAATCACATCGAAAGATCAGATAGCTACCGATCCGAATCCCACAATTATTGATTTTAATAAAGGTCTTTACACATCGTCAACCATCCTCAGAAATATAAACGCGAGAGGCAACAAAACAGTATACGTAGATAAAAATGCAGATGGGACTCTAACCTTATCTGTTACAAAGGGGTATCGACCTGCATTCGAGCCTGGATTATTAAACCTTCTTGGATTAACGATGCCTGTACACAACATTTCACAGCTGGATATTATAAAACAACTCCAAATTTCTGCACATTTAAAGCGCTCCGTCTACACTGTGAAGAAATCAAATTGTGCACCATGATGAAAAATACAACCCTCACGAACACACTACACCATTTTGAACTTGGCAAAGGAGAGTATGAGTACGACGATCATATGGTATATGAGTATACTCAAATCCTGTATACATTGCCAAACTGAAATATCCGACAAAGACCTTAACCTTCAGGATTAGTGACGAGAATGACAAAGATCTCGATGTTGGTGTTAGAATGAAACTATTGTTAAAATAAACATATGGCAATGCATGACTTCAACACTGAGAAGCTATATCCTGTTTTACCTAGTGCTCCGGAGGATGGTGTAGAAGGTCCGACATTACAAACGCAAAACTATAGACTTCAAACCATCAAGGAGACGGAAGCGTTCCTATCTAAGGAGATAGCGAACAGAACGTCTCTAGAACGTAAATTTTCACGCTACACTCTAGTTGGTACGTATATCTCTTACTTTCTAAACGCGGCGAGCGTTGTCCTTTCAGGCGGAGAAATCGCCTGAAATGAGTATCGCGATGTGTGTGACGACTCTTGTCTTGAACCTGGTGTTGATTGTAATCTAGAAAAG
Source organism: Turritopsis rubra (assembly GCA_039566895.2). Classification (NCBI taxonomy): domain Eukaryota; kingdom Metazoa; phylum Cnidaria; class Hydrozoa; order Anthoathecata; family Oceaniidae; genus Turritopsis; species Turritopsis rubra. The sequence goes on from CM077620.1 coordinate 8,963,845, forward strand.
TGTCTCTGTTTTCGATGTGAAAAGACGGAAAAATCGTGATATTTCTGCGGCTGCTCAGACGATATTAGACGGTCTGATCATGCTTATCTAGAAGAGCATAGAAGATGGGAGTATCGACCATCATGAATTCAGTCGCATTATAGGAGAGAAACAACGTTACTTGAGTAAGAAGCAAGAACTGCGATCCAGGTCGAGTAAAGCAATCAAGCAGCTCTACGATCACCAGAGAGAGGAGCTCTTAGAGCTTGGGAGAAAACAAGGTCGTGAAGAGATCGCAAAAAAGCTCGTAACTGGTTCCAATACCCCAGGTGTAGGTGTTACATAATCTCTGAGTCACTTCCTCCCTATGTTTTGTAGCTTCATCAAGCCACAAAACTTTACATGTCGATCCAGAAGATAAAACAACGTTGGAAAAGGTGGGTGTCGGTTCAACGTCCACCTACAACGAAGGAAAAGCGGTCTATGTTTTTGAATCTGGAGTATACGATTTATTACAGGGTTGGAAAAGGTGGGTCCCATTTCAGGTCCCAACTATAACGAAGGAAAAGCGATCTATGTTTATGAATCTGAAGTAGGAAGACCCGTTTGATCCCCGTCTTTTTTCCAATGTTGAAACTCATTCAGCCCCCTTCGCATAACCGACTTTATGTTGGATTTATACACTTTGTTGACCCTACGCTGTAGTGTTTTCTTGATGTTTTCATGTTCCAAGGGGGCCGGTTGAACCGGCACCCTCCAGATCCTTCTTTTATTAAGAAATGTCGATCTCCCGAGGGTCGGCATAAAATGCCACCCCTCCAAATTTTTTTCGATCTTCTAAGGGATTATCTTTCACACCTGTTATAACCTACTTTTGAACCTGTTATAATCTACTTCGACCCCTACGATCTCACCCGTTTGAACATCAATCTCCACACCTTGTGATGTCGTATGAATTTTTCTTGGGGGTGGTGCTTTCCTCGAGAGTTCACAAACAATTCTATTCAGTGCGCAATCCTGACACTCTTTCCCCTCTGTTTGGAAGCCAACACTCTTAACTGCTTCAGGGTAGACATGTTTATTGTAGAGACCTCCCCCCTACAATAACGGAGCCTTCAACTAAATTCTGACACCTACATCATCATGAAACACCGTCTCGTCATCATCAGATTCGCTAAGAAGTCTCTCATACACGTCTACTCGCTTGTACTTGGCCTCCTTCAAATACACTTGTAGATAGTGATTATGGTTTTTCTGCGTGTATATGCTTCCGATTTTCAGCACACCAGTTACCTTGCAGCTTTGATGGAACGGTACCTCACCGTTAAATTTTGTTTTAATATCGTCGTCCCACACGATGAGGTTAGGGTTAATCCAACCCGTAGCGCTGATCGGCTTACCTGTAAGGGTAGTAAAAAGAAGCTCTTCGATGCGATTGATGATCGCTATATAAGCATCACACCAGACTTTGTCATCGGACACGTTGAATCCCATCTTCCAGGCAGAGCCTTCGTTATATCTCGATACACCTGAGGAGTGACAATTCTTCGGTGTCTTGATTAAGAGAGGAATGATTTTACCCGGTTCCTTCTCATAACCTATGTAGTACCTGGTATCGGTTTTGTTCACTAAGATAGCCTCTGCTACAATGATCTTTGATATGTCGATTGTGTAGATGTTGGTAAGTTCTACACTATCACTAGAGTTAAAGTCTATTTGTGAAACCTTAAGTTGTCCAAATCGTAACATCTTTATTATTGTAAGACAACTTCCAACTTAGGAACGGGTAGATTTATCCCTCACGATAGTTGCACAACTTATATATCCAAAACTACCACTTTTTCACATAGTCCGGAGGTACTTCCGTATCCTCAGGAATCAGCATAAGTTCTTCCCGAACGAAAGCTCTCTCGGGTCCATCTTGGAGGTAGTACAAGATACGTTGTCTTGGATACTGTAGGATCTCACGCAAGCGATACGTTTTCCGACTCCAGTTGTTGTCCGTCGCACGACGTCTTGTGTCATCATGTTCCTCACCTGGTTGTAAGAGATAGCGATACAATCCTGATTCAGCCAAAGCGTCTTCTTTCGGATAGAACTCGACTTTTAACGGAACTTCCTCGAGCTTTATCGCTTTGGATGGTTTCATACCCGTCCTCGAAAGCACGGTGTTGTTGAATTGTCTCACACTTTTCTGGTAGTGTCGGATCCATGTGGTACTCTTTTTCTCTGGATCCTCCATCTCTTGCGCATCTTGTATCTTGAAGAGTTTCAGAGCTAGAGTCTTGTTAAAATTTTCCACAAAGGCTGTAAACTTATGGTGATACTTTGTCGTAATTCTCTTCACTTTGACGTCATGCTTCTCAAACAGTTTGCTTGTTGCCGACTTGAACTCGGAACCATTGTCAACATGGAGTTCATCCGGATATTTCAGAGGTCCCTTTTTATAGATGTCAGCAAACATCTCGGCAACGTCGCTCGCTTTCTTCGTTCTCAGAGGTCTGCTTGCTTTATACCCTGAAGCGATGTCGATAACATTCAAAACGTACTTGTACGTGTTCTGGTAGACCTTGTCATGAGGTAAAAACATGAGATCCGCCTGATGTATCTTGTTTACCTTGGTTACGTAAAAATGTGCATGATCAATATGCTTAGGACGAGGTAGATGGATCTGCCATAACGCCTGTCTCACGAGCCAGTGTAAGACTTCCTTCTTTTTCAAACCTAATCCCTTCTGAAGCTCTTTAACAGCCTTGTGACCTACCCAAAGGTTTTCAGGCTGGTAGTAGATCTCACTCAGGTTCTTCTCAGTCATTTATTATATATAGCGGCGATACACTAAAAAACCGAAAATACAGAGACCTCCTCCAATAAAGATCAACTCACCTGACTTTTGAGGTTCAGAAAGTTGATAAAAATCGCTGAATTGGGGTTTAGGGGGTAGAGGATCAAGATGTTGTTTTGTTATTCGATATTATTCGCGCATACCTTCATCAAGGTCTCTTATGTAATTAGCCGCGGCGTCTCTCTCTCGCAGTTTCTCGTTTATCCATTCTACTTTATCATGTTCCTCTCGATTCGCCTGAGCCTGAGCCTTTTGAAATTTCAATACTGCCTTTGCTCTTTTACGTCACTCTTCCTCTGCTTCTTCTGCCGAAGAATGATTCACGAGGTAGTTTCCACCAATCAAGGCACCCGCGTTTAAGGCGGCGCCGACAGCTATAGCTAGTAACGTTGCCATCTTTTATTCTATATAGAGATCTTGTCTTTGTACCATCCTTTCTCGAGTGCAATGTCATCGGTTGTTAGCGCTAAGTCAAAATAAGTCAGGAATTTTCCAACATTGGGTAAATCTATCTTCACAATTGGTGAGCTGACACCAAAGATATTTTTTCCTGCGAAGATGTACAACAACGTGTAACCGACGACTCTGGCTGTTTTCCAACTATTATTAATAACTATCTTTTCTAACCATTTAGTATCCTTTTCTATCATTTATTATACCTTTTTAGGAGATATTTCAAACATCAATCACACCTCCGGATCCATCAACCTTTTTCACGTTTTTCACGTTTTTGAGCGGTGAATCCCTCGTTTTTTTCTTCCGACTCTCGAAATATATAAAACCAACTACCACAAAGATTACTAAAACCCCTCCACCTAAGAGTTGATACGAGCTGAAAGACTTATCAGGTACTTGATCAGGTACTTGATCAGGTACTTGATCTGATACTTGTAGTTCAGCCTTCTTCTTACGATTCCACTCCACCAACTTCTTCCCCGACGCTACTCGACCCGAGTTCTTCGTTTTTGTAAGTTTCTTCTGTTCGTTGCTCATTTATTTTAACTCGTTGTTGTTCCTCCGCAAGTTTTGCAAATCTTTCCCAATTGAGGTTGGTAAAAATGATCGCAGCTAGAGCGACTGGTCCGAGAAAATTACGACAATTATAGTATATGCTAGACCCTATAGTATCCATAGGTGAAACGTTGGGGATGGAAGAGACCATATAACTTGTGATGGAGTTAGAGATAAGAGGGTTTTTCTTGATATCTTCTAACATCTTAGATAGATCTCTCACACCTATCAAATTAGACAATTTAGTGTTGACATCAGGCGTCTCCATCTTAATATCTTCACCTTGCTCATAACCGAGCTGCAGGTGATCCGCTCCACGGTGTCCTACCATCTCAGAACGTTTTTTGTAGAGTCGTTCTATAGTCTTATCACTCGCTTTACTCAATCTTTCCACTGTCCAAGGCGTCTTCCCACCAAGATGTTCACCACCTTGTATAGCACGTGCTAGTTCCGCTCTTTTCTGAGCTTCTGTTGGTGTATCGACTACGTCTAAATCTGGCTGTAGAAATTTCTCAATGTTCATGGCTAGCTTTATTATATGACGGAATCTCCAAAATACTATGAGTAAAATTATAGTCTGAAAAAGACAGACAGTTAGTATTTCATACATTTCTTTCATATGGTGATAAGATATATGAAAGACAACAGAACTTAACAATTCCACTCTCTACGAAAAGTTTTAAAAGCACCATTTCATCACTCGTTTGGGATTCCAAGCCACCTCTAAGAGTTCAGATTTACACACGAGTCCAGCAGATGTACCATGAGCCCATGATCGTACACCATCAACATCTTGAATTCTCTTATCATCATTTCTGCTCAATGCAATTTTGTTGATTCTCTGGGTATACATAACATATTTTCTACTCCTGAATGTCAGTTGACTTCTATATTGGATCTTTCCATCTTCACAACACTGGAGATATTTATCGAATGAGATGTGTTTTTTTACCACACATTTCTTGATTCCTTTGCATTTTTTGTCAACCTTTCCATCTAGCTGTTTATAAGCATACATTTTCGGTCTCAAGGCAACAAACTCGGTCATGATTTTTCCACCAAGTTCATCCTTTATCATAGCGATAATCTTCTTATTCTTTCCAATCGGAAGTGGTTTACCATCTTCCTCACTATAACCACTTGTATCGAATCTAGCTTTTTCTGTGAGATCTCGATAGAAAGTGTCTTTGAATGCATCTTCTCTCTTCACATCTCCTGCAATGTCTCTATAAAAGTCTTCCGTCTTGATGTGATAGATGAACGAGTCTGTATCCATATAACAAAGCTTAGCTTTGCTTCCATATTTCGGCATCATATAGTCATAGTGATACTCGTACATTATTATCTTGCTAAGGTCTAAGATAGCTTGTCCAAGGTACACTGGCTTATTCATCACCACCTCTACGCGACGCATATCCATCGTGATGAGATGTTCTGAGAAACGTATCGTTTTCCGATAGTTTGGTTTGGAAGCTAGTCTCTTACGCTTAACTTCAGTACATATAAGCTTGATGTTTTTATGTTTACGAACGTTTTCCATAGTCTTACTAAACACTGAGTTATTTGCCAGCTTGAAAAAGTCTTTCTCGAACGAGTTCTTCGCCTTTGCACGCAAGTCTGTGTTCATCTCGATATACGGTTTCAACCACGCACTCGATGACTTTGTGCACCTTTTTCAAAATCAATCCATGCTCCAAAGCCTGCTTCAAAAGACGAATGTGTACTGGATATCGTTCTTTGCATGTTAGTTTCTCTATATTGTTGGTTAACCGCATCTTCTCCGGTAGAAATGGTAGCTCGTTGTGTTTCAAGTGAAGCTCCTTAGGATACTCAACATCAACTTCCAGATAATAACCGGTATCTCCATTATCATAGCTTAAGATTTTCTCTGTTGTAAAGTCCTCGCTATTTCCCCATTTAAAACCGTGTGTTGGCAGCTTATTTATCATCGACCAACCATATTCATTATTGAGATCAAGATACATAATATATGTCGATAATTCGTTCTTCTTATAGTGCTCACCCATATACTTGTTATTTGCTTTGACATGATGTTGAATAACCTGACAAATCCCTCCTCGAATACCCTTTTCAAACATAAGAAGCATATCTTCATCTGTTAGTAGCTCTAGCTGAACTTTAGTCTTCTTTAAAGCTGCTTGCCAAAATAGTCCTGGAGCTGTATAAAAGTGCGCAGGATCTAGATCATAAATCTCTTGACATACATCTCGAAATCCCTCAAACACATCAGCCAACAATAACACATCTGTAATCAGATACAAGTCATGATAATCTCCAAGATTTTTACACTCAAACACCTTCCAGACTTTCTGAGCATGAACATAGTCATTTCTCGATATCCCACACAAGTTTAAGTTGCTATAGAACCTCTCCTGTGGTGGTAGCTCTACCTCTTCAAATCTCTCAAAGCTATCCATATACTCATACGGATATACACCTTTACGAAGCATAAGTCGAAACTGTTCATCACCAGAATATCGATACGTGTTGCTAAACCTCTTCTTGAGTTTCGATTGATTCAACTGCTTCTCCACACACTCGCAATAGCTTTTTTTACACTGAAAATGTGCTACATACTCCTCATCAATCTCCAAAACTTCCATCTCATTCTTACAACTCTTACATATCACACCACTTGTATCAGCTATGTTATCAACCAAGCTGCTAAGAGAACTCTGCATGAACCTACAACTATCGATAAATCTCACCATACACTTCTTCGTCAGCTCCTTTTCCTCCCCCGTTTTCTTATCTTTAAATATGATAGGTTTACCGCTATCATCATACATCTTCACCCTTATGGGAACCGAAAAACTGATATATTTCTCCGCATTTTCAGCGATGCATTCCATCTCATCTGCACCAAACTCCCTCGCCAACTCTCGTATAAACAGATGAGCATCATACTTTGAAAGGTTGTGAAATATTACAGGGATATGCTTTGGTACTTGATATGCTAAATTACAGTTTCTATGCGCTGCACCTCGATACTTACCAGTGTAGTGACAATGATCCCGTACTTTAGAATCTCCGACAGATTCTGCTTGCTTCTTAAACACCTTCTCGCAGAGATAGCATTTCTTCGCTTCCCTGTGAGCCTTCTTCTCTTTTTCCGTGAGTGAATCCATGGTTCTCTTCTTATATCGAATGGCTTTGTAGACCTGCTTCTTTAATGTTTTGCAAAAGACCTCTATACAATCCTCACCCTGATACTGTATCATAGCTTTATCGATCTCCCCATGAGCAAATTTAGTATACAAACCTACACCACAAGGTATATGTCTGTTTACATCTTGTTCAAATGGTTGCTCCGAATTTCCTTCAATTCCTGATATTGGTTCCAAAACACACTCCATATCTCCATATATCGTAAAGGGTACCCGTATCGTCTTTTCTCCATCTTTATATTTCAAGAGGTTCTTCCCTTCTTCAGGCATCTTTACATGACAAAAATCGTGATCTTTACATGCACCAACATGCATGTTTAAGGCTACCTCTGTTCGAAAAGAGTTGAGACAATTGCGACAGTAAAAGTCAGCTTTATGCGTCGATGTTACACAATGAAGCAGAGCTGAAAGCTTCTTGATGGTTACATAGTGTTTCTTTCCCCCCTCTTGAATGATAAGGAGGTCTACAATTTTGCTACGCACCGAGTTATACTTGGAAATATACGCTTGCTTGATGTCTTTTCCTTCAACGTACAACACATTCAACGCGACTGAAGGGTTCTGCTTCTCAAATTTGGACCACTGGTTCGATGGTGTTGGAAACTTGATACCCTCCCAGTTATAACGATCTACAAAGGGTTTCAGCTTCGATACACACTCAGGGTGAACACCAATTTCCCCATGATGCAAAGCTGCTATCACAGCCCACTTGAAGCACTCTTCATCCTCGTTCTTAGGATTGATACAGCATAGCTTGTTGAACACCCATTTAGGCAGCTCCAGCCAAGAGCTTCCACGTATCAAATCCACATTGTGATAGTGATATGTCATCTCTTTGACACGATTAAACACAAAAGAGCTAGCATCTAGCTTTTGTATCATAATCTCATATTGCCTCAAAATATCTCTAATCATATCATCAACCACCTCTTCAAGATCACTACCCATCATGATCGTGTGATTAGAACTCCATATAGGTTTGGTTGTTTTATCGTCTTCGTCTTTGATGTTCACAAACTGTGGGGCTATGTTTAACTGAAACTTCCAACTTTCACCATCCTTGATCAAGTCTCTCATAACCTTAATCACATGTCTTCGAGTCTTCTTCAGATATTCTTCAATCGTCATGATTTTTCCCTCATCAACACCTTTGCTTTTAAACTGTCTAAAGTTCCCTCTAAATGCACCCTCTTCCTCTCTAGGCTTATATTCCTCACCTGCAATATCCTCAACGATATCTTTCAACCTCAATGTGCGATGTCTCGCAATATTTTGAGCAATACGCTCCTTCTTCCCTCCTATAACCTGTAGACCTAAGTCACGTGCTAGTTTTCTGAGATCATCTCTCTTCAACTGTTTAAGATCTTCCATCTGAGGTTTAATAACCCTTCGATGGAAGAGAATAGTGTCGATTAGATCATGTCTTTTCAAACTTCCATACCCTCTGATTCCCTCAGATTTTGCCATTCTCTTCAAAGAAGTCTTGTTCTCCCTATACAATGTACCTACCGTTTCTCGATAGTGTTGTATACGATCAACTAAGGTAGCTTTATTAGCTCTACTATATGGAACATTCTCCGCCTTAGCGATCATCACCAAGTCCTTATAAGTTTGATTCATCATAGGATTGTTCATCTTTATTATATAAACTTTTTTTAAAAAAAAAATTTTTTTCTAGTGGACAGAACTTAAAATGGAAATTCCCGAATGGTTTCCATGACAATAAAAATTATTTCGATTTTTTTGATGACGTCATCAAAAATTAACATATCCATTATACCCTATATTTTATCGATATTTTAACTATCTGCACAAGTACTCAATTTTTCTAGATTTTCACACTATTTTAACTATCTGCACAAGTACTTATTTTAGCGGTGATTTCATACTATTTTAACTATCTGCGGAAATACTTATTTTAGCGGTGATTTTTATGATATTTTAACTATCTGCGCAGATAGTCTTATAGCGGGAAATTTAGATGTCCTGAAATACTCCATCTTATAGACGAACTGAAGTAAAAGATGGAGAGGAGAAGATTCGGTGGACGTCGATCGAAAGAAGACACGCTGCAACTTGCGCTCTCTTTGATGTTCATTCTTCTCTCTGCATGCAACGCATTGCCACAATTTATGAATAAAATAACAAAGTAGCGAATTTCCCTCCAGAAATAACTCGACGTTTTCAACTCGTTCAACTCGTCCCAGTTCGTTTATCCGATCGAAGCATTATTAAAGATTTTTTGTTGCAATTGCATGGAAAATGTTGCAAGCTAAACCTTTACATTGAAACATCAGCGAATTGAATTGTCAAACTGGAGCGTCAATTTGCTTGAATTTAATTGTTTACCACTCAAAAAAAGACGGATTACTACACAAGAAACAATTAACACGAATAATTAACACGCTGTCGTGTCGTCGAAAGGGAGTGTTCGCGTGACTTTCTACCACATAACAGTGAAATATATTGTGCAGCTAATCTGTTACTTAAACAGGCCTTTAACCCATTCGCAGCTTTACATAGCTAAATTTGGGAAATTTTTCACAAGAAAAAGACAATTAAAGGTACTTACATGATTCATTCCGGTAGGTCAACTTGGTTTAAGGCTTTTTCAACTGAATTCACATAAAGGTCTACTTGGTTTAAGGTTTTTTCAACTGAATTCACATGAAGGTCAACTTGGTTTAAGTGAAGGTCAACTTGGTTTAAGACTTTTTCAACTGAATTCACATGAAGGTCAACTTGGTTTAAGTGAAGGTCAACTTGGTTTAAGACTTTTTCAACTGAATTCACATGAAGGTCAACTTGGTTTAAGTGAAGGTCAACTTGGTTTAAGACTTTTTCAACTGAATTCACATGAAGGTCAACTTGGTTTAAGTGAAGGTCAACTTGGTTTAAGGCTTTTTCAACTGAATTCACATGAAGGTCAACTTGGTTTAAGTGAAGGTCAACTTGGTTTAAGACTTTTTCAACTGAATTCACATGAAGGTCAACTTGGTTTAAGTGAAGGTCAACTTGGTTTAAGGTTTTTTCAACTGAATTCACATGAAGGTCAACTTGGTTTAAGTGAAGGTCAACTTGGTTTAAGACTTTTTCAACTGAATTCACATGAAGGTCAACTTGGTTTAAGTGAAGGTCAACTTGGTTTAAGACTTTTTCAACTGAATTCACATGAAGGTCAACTTGGTTTAAGTGAAGGTCAACTTGGTTTAAGACTTTTTCAACTGAATTCACATGAAGGTCAACTTGGTTTAAGTGAAGGTCCACTTGGTTTAAGGTTTTTTCAACTGAATTCACATGAAGGTCAACTTGGTTTAAGTGAAGGTCAACTTGGTTTAAGGTTTTTTCAACTGAATTCACATGAAGGTCAACTTGGTTTAAGTGAAGGTCCACTTGGTTTAAGGTTTTTTCAACTGAATTCACACGAAGGTCAACTTGGTTTAAGTGAAGGTCAACTTGGTTTAAGGTTTTTTCAACTGAATTCACACGAAGGTCAACTTGGTTTAAGTGAAGGTCAACTTGGTTTAAGACTTTTTCAACTGAATTCACATGAAGGTCAACTTGGTTTAAGTGAAGGTCAACTTGGTTTAAGATTTTTTCAACTGAATTCACATGAAGGTCAACTTGGTTTAAGTGAAGGTCAACTTGGTTTAAGGTTTTTTCAACTGAATTCACATGAAGGTCAACTTGGTTTAAGTGAAGGTCAACTTGGTTTAAGGTTTTTTCAACTGAATTCACATGAAGGTCAACTTGGTTTAAGTGAAGGTCAACTTGGTTTAAGGTTTTTTCAACTGAATTCACATGAAGGTCAACTTGGTTTAAGTGAAGGTCAACTTGGTTTAAGTTTTTTCAACTGAACTGAATTCACATGAAGGTCAACTTGGTTTAAGTGAAGGTCAACTTGGTTTAAGACTTTTTTCAACTGAATTCACATGAAGGTCAACTTGGTTTAAGTGAAGGTCAACTTGGTTTAAGATTTTTTCAACTGAATTCACATGAAGGTCAACTTGGTTTAAGTGAAGGTCAACTTGGTTTAAGGTTTTTTCAACTGAATTCACATGAAGGTCAACTTGGTTTAAGTGAAGGTCAACTTGGTTTAAGACTTTTTCAACTGAATTCACATGAAGGTCAACTTGGTTTAAGTGAAGGTCAACTTGGTTTAAGGTTTTTTCAACTGAATTCACATGAAGGTCAACTTGGTTTAAGTGAAGGTCAACTTGGTTTAAGAGTTTTTCAACTGAATTCACATGAAGGTCAACTTGGTTTAAGTAAAGGTCAACTTGGTTTAAGACTTTTTCAACTGAATTCACATGAAGGTCAACTTGGTTTAAGTGAAGGTCCACTTGGTTTAAGGTTTTTTCAACTGAATTCACATGAAGGTCAACTTGGTTTAAGTGAAGGTCAACTTGGTTTAAGACTTTTTCAACTGAATTCACATGAAGGTCAACTTGGTTTAAGTGAAGGTCCACTTGGTTTAAGGTTTTTTCAACTGAATTCACATGAAGGTCAACTTGGTTTAAGTGAAGGTCAACTTGGTTTAAGGTTTTTTCAACTGAATTCACATGAAGGTCAACTTGGTTTAAGTGAAGGTCAACTTGGTTTAAGACTTTTTCAACTGAATTCACATGAAGGTCAACTTGGTTTAAGTGAAGGTCAACTTGGTTTAAGACTTTTTCAACTGAATTCACATGAAGGTCAACTTGGTTTAAGTGAAGGTCAACTTGGTTTAAGGTTTTTTCAACTGAATTCACATGAAGGTCAACTTGGTTTAAGTGAAGGTCCACTTGGTTTAAGGTTTTTTCAACTGAATTCACATGAAGGTCAACTTGGTTTAAGTGAAGGTCCACTTGGTTTAAGGTTTTTTCAACTGAATTCACATGAAGGTCAACTTGGTTTAAGTGAAGGTCAACTTGGTTTAAGACTTTTTCAACTGAATTCACATGAAGGTCAACTTGGTTTAAGTGAAGGTCAACTTGGTTTAAGACTTTTTCAACTGAATTCACATGAAGGTCAACTTGGTTTAAGTGAAGGTCCACTTGGTTTAAGGCTTTTTTAACTGAATTCATATCTAAGGCAACTTGGTTTAAATGGCATTCAACCGTTGTAACTTTTTATTGGTATATTTAGTTTCCTTAAATACACGTAAATCAAGGGCAACCAAAAGACACCATTCGAAATTGTAACTAATTATAAAATAATAATAATAATGAATGTGGTAGATGAAACACCCACAACAGAGACCCATAATGGTGAGTATCACCTATTATGCAAAATAAACTTTTCTCGGATTGATTGATGGTGGAGATTGGAATAGGTGGGCATCCCATGGGTGTAAATATGATGTTTTGATTGACCCCATATTGGAAGCGCATTAGAATAAACTTCACTGCAACTCTGCACATCAGTTTTTTGCGGAAGGATTATTTAATTATCCATATACTTTTTCTTATACTATTTTATATTTACTTCACAATAAGATATTAATTTTCATCTAGAATTAATTGTCTTCTTGAATAGTATAAATAGCAATTAATGTTTATGTTATTTCCATCTCAGTACCTATCGCATCGGCAACTACAACGGCAGCTACAGTCGTGGAAACAACAACAGCCGCAACAACAGCAACAACGGCAATATCAGCTGGAACAGCAGCTGATATTAAAAATAGTAAGTTTAAATTTTGAAACTGTTATGTTATACGTTTTTATTTAAAGTAATGAATGTACTAGTATTATCCAGACATGCATTTAACCATTCAGAATTACTTTTTTTTAGGCCAAAAGTATCAAGATTTCATAAAGTACCGGGTGGTGCATCCTGGCCCTACCTCGATCAGGGCCTTCAGGGTATGGGTGAGGCAGGGTGGATGCGATCGCCCGGGTTTCAATTGAGGTGGGCGTCGGGGAAGGGGAAGCCAAAATGGGTGGGAAGGAAAACTGGGCAAGGGGGGGAGGGGCAATTGGAAAGAGGGGTAGTATTTCATAACATACAAAACCTGTCTTATTACCAGAATTAATTAGTCTTTAACTAAATCATATTTCTGGTATTCAACTAAACGGCATAATTCTGGAATAATACAGGTTCTTTTCCTTTTTTGTGTTTTAAAGTTTATAATCCGCATGGCCAGTGGTTTATTTGGCTTAACTTTCGTTCATTTAATAACAAGGGAATAAAATTAACTACTGGTCATGCGGACAGTGTTTTTAAATGTACAAAGTTCTTTATAGATGTATTTATGGTTGTTTTTTTTTCTGAAAAAAGAAAGTTATATTAAGATTCATTGTTTTTTAAAACGAACGCCCCCAAAAGCGAACAGATTTTCCCATACTATTTTGATCCATCTGTTCCGCACCCACAAACATTTTTAGATTAAAGATTAGCCCGCAATATTTCGCCTACACGCTTTTTTATATAAGCACAAATCTGTGAAAAATCGAAACAAGTAATAAATGACGAAAAAGTTACAAGTCCACTTGTACAGAGTTGGACCGTTATTTCTTGAGAACTATCTCTAAACTCTTAAAACATTTGATCTTCCTACGTAGATACTCAACAAATGAGCTTGTAAAAGAGACCTAGTTTGAGAATATAGCATTTCATTGTCAATTAGCCACTTCCTTGGCCTTTTTACCATTCCTATCAAATAACATTCCTTTTAACATTCCTATCAAATATTTGCGTGATATAAGCAGCCCGAGAATGTTTTAAAGGAAGAAACTTGATTGTTACGATCGTGAAATTTTGATCCCGCAAAAATCTTGGGATTCGAGTAATGCTAGGTCAACTTGGTTTAATGATCAAAATTTTCACTCGAAAAGGACAACTTGGTTTAATAAAATAACGGGAGCCTACTTGGTTTAAACCAAGTTGGAATTTGGTCAACTTGGTTTAAAAGTTAACATGGTTTACGACAGCTACATTGAAGTTTAACTAATCTGAACTTTGTACCGAAGTTCCACTGTTTCATTAAATTGTGACGTCAGTAAATAACTAATCTGAAGCTTTAACTAATCAGAACTAATCTCAGTGTGACTTGGGGGCTAATATTTATTTTTATATGTAAACATAATATTTTATTCACCTAAAAAGTTCAAAAACAATTATCCGATTCTCCTGGGATGAATGAATAGTTTTTAAAAGATACCTGAGCAAATCAAAGCAGTAGAACCCTGCATGTAGCATCATCCCAAATCTGGTCGGCGGCGGATCTAGGGGGTAGTCGCAATTTGTGGAGGAGCACATTAACATAACTTCTGTTTTCAGTCTGTATCACCAATGGGCTTATATGCACGTTTTTCTTTTATGCTTTAATAATAACATTCTCCTCCACAAATTTCGACTACCCCTTTAGATCCGCCGCTGCTGGTTATACTTCATTGCCCAATAAAAACCCAATTTATTTACTTACTCAACGAGCTGTCTGGCTCGTTATATAAACCAATGATCGAACTTTCATCATTGGAAGAAGATGTATCACTTTCAACATAAAATTCGGAGGATCTAGTTACGTGTTTAAAGCTGAAAATTATCGAAGCGCTCAAAGAGAGCTGCGTCAATGACGTCACGAAACTTGAAACTATAGCAACAAAAACAAAATTTTTAAGGCCCATAACTTCTGTTTGGAAAATAAGCAGAGGATAAATAATACCTTATTTTTTATGTTTTCAATTGTGTTTTAAGATATTAACAAAAGAAACGAAAGTTTTTTTTTGATCTCCGTTTCCCTTTAAGTATATATTTTCAGTTTTTTAATTTGTAGTAAAAGAAACGTTTTAATCTGTATAAGAGTTATTCTGTGAATAAGAGTAGAGTTATATGAATCCTTAACTCTCCGTAACCTTTGACATCAACGTTTTTGACGAGCATTTTATTCTATTATTCTCAGTTGTGAAATCTTCATCAAAATCCGAACATCAAAATAAATTTTCACACTTTTTCAACGGTGTTTTCCAAAACAACCGACCACCGACCGGCCACCGACGAGTGAGTCTCTACTGGGAAAATGTTGAAATGGATGAAATTATCCGTGTTCATAACGTTGTCGTGCTGTCATACAAGATTAGCGGAATTGAAAAGAAACTGTCAGTGCCGTAAATGATCGTTTTTGGCGTTTTTGAGTTTTTACTTTCCGAAATTTGTCTGGAATTGCCACTCTTGTTAGTAGGTTCCTCAGTTCGATTTCCTGTACGTATCGCGTCCTTAGTGCATCTGCATTATTCTCATTTAATGTAGCACATACTACAAAAATGATGTGTTTGCACACTGACACTTTGCACTCGTACAGGATGGTGTTGTTGTGATGTCAACGGAGAAGTTTGATTTTCCATTGCAGCTATTACCTACTTTAAAGCGATGTATTAGGGCGGATAGCTTTACATGCCCTCTAATTTTCATGGCATCGAGATTTTTAACGGCAGTGTCGTATCTGTTATTAAACAATTTTTCGTTATCTCTAGGTGACTGGCCAAAATTGGGATCCGTAATGAAACACGACTGGTGTCGTTTGTTGCATTACTATTTGTTTGCAATTCATGCTGTAAACGACTGACGCCTTTTCTGGTTGCCATTTCGACGCTGCGTTCCTCATATCTCCTTTTGACACCAGCAATTGACGTTCCTTCACCTATGCTCGAGCTTCCATCTTTAAACTGCCTTATTTTGGGCCTCTAACATTAGCGAATCCTTCGTGTCGAATTCAGCTGATTCTAGCAAATTCAGTCCAATGTCACCTTTATTGACCCATCCTGCGTGAATCACTTCGGCTAAATTTCCTCTTGGCGCATCCATGTTTGAAAATGCTCTGTAGATGCTACGACGGCATTTGTGCCACCACTTCAGCCACGGTTTCAGATCGGACAATTTATTTTGAGTAACGAATCGCAACGTCTTCTCGTAAGCTACTTGGTAAGCTTCTGGGGTACCTGATTTTAGCATTTCATTTGCTGTCGCTTCGAATGCATCTTTTTCCGTACCAAACTCCTTTAACTTGACGATTTACCAACTGCAGAAAGTGGAACTCACAACGTATGGCACGTTGGCACGTCATTTAGCAGACTCACGACTTATACACAATAACTAACATAATAGCTTCAAAGAACTTCTGAATATCTATAATGATACAACAGGTCATGTGAGGAATCTGCATACTTTGACTACTGAAGTTTACAAATATTATCTAAATGGTCTCTCTCCTCCCTCATGAGCGATATCTTTACTACCATGAGAACAGTGGGATTCAATTACGAAATGCTGGAGAATTAAACTCACGTAAATTATGAACAGTAAGGTATGGAACGGAGACTGTCTCAATTAAAGCAGCTCAGATCTGGAAACTACTCCCGAAGAACCTCAAAGAGAGTAAATCACTAGCTTCGTTTCGACTAATCATTCGCTCTTGCCACTTTCAGTTTGTGCAAAGAATACAGTAAAAATCTTGGATTTGTCTACTGAAAATATTATACTTTGCTAATACAATATTACGATATTGTCAATTTTGATTAGCAACACCTATGTAGATCGCTAGGACACCTGTCTATTTCTCTCTTTCCCTCAAATCATATCAACTAATAAAAATAGGGAAGGGGAAGAGTTAGAGTCAGGTTTCCTAGCTACTATGTAGTATATTAACGTTAAATAAGGAAGGTAAAAAATCGTATAAGCATGGATACTTCTGGAGTACCGCGATTGCTAAACGTTCTTCTTCTGCTTTTCCCATTTTCTGATCAGGTTTTGCAAAAGGTTTTTACAATCGTGTTTATTTGAAAGGAATGCGATGAATTCGAATGTTTTTTTCTTATTCGAACGTTTTAATCCATTCAAACTTATGCGACGTCTCACGACTTACAGTAGTAAGATTGGAAATATATCCCTATAAGATAAAGTAAGGGATTTTATAACGTAAAAGTCGCACATTGTAAATATAAAAAGTTACCATTGCAGCATTTGGTATTTGCGGAAGCCGAGAAGGGAGTATCTCGAAAAAACAAATGGAATCCTTAAAATTCTTAAAAATTTGTTAAAATATTTCAAATCTTCAAATATTTTTTAAATCCAGAATAAAATTTTTCTGATCTACATTTAAAATCTGGAAATATTTTTAAATATTTTTTATAACATTTTTTTGGTTATTTTGTGTAATATTTACTTGAAGTGTTTATATAATGGAGATACTGTAAACGTTATTACGAAAAAGAAATGTCAAGTGTTTTCAGTTTGTCGGCAGTAACCATCATATGAACTTAAGAGTAACACTAAGTCGTCGTATAATACGATACTTTATTTATAGCTAACAATCATTGTACGTTCGTTTTGGAGTAAAAAAACGGAAAGGTTGTTATGTTCGTTTGTATAAGTGATGTTATAATTCACAGATTAATTAATTAAATATCTACATCCTTATGGCGTCGTATATTAATTATAAAACGACGTCGGTGTTCTGCTGACGTCGTAAATTTCGTCAGCAGCCAAACGCGACTTAGAAACACTGACCTCACAGAGACGTCGGTTCCCTACTGGAATTTGGTTCAAGTCGTCACTATTTAAGTATTCAGAAATACTATTATGGCATTAACCTATAACTTCAGTCAGTAAATAAAAAAAGTAGTGTCGATCCCCTCCCCCTCTATAAAAATATTTGGTTCATCGAGAAACTGTTCGATTACCGATTGAACATGGCGTGACTGTAGTGAAGAGTTATAAAGACAATTTGTTTTGTTTTTACATTTCCCTGGTCGTTAGCCAGCTGCCAAGTAATTATATTTTATATGGCTGTTTAAAGGGATTGTGTATCATATAATACAGATGTTCTTCGTTCTTATTATCAGCGATTAATATTTGTGGAACATAAATGATGGTTGTTTTTATTATGATGTTTTTTGCTAACATAAATGAAAAGTTTGAGTTGAGGAGTTTACGCTAGAGCTAGGAAATAGCGCATTTGGTAAAAAAATATTGAGTCTAGCTATGTGTTCACAGTTTAACATATAATCAAGCAAAATTATGGACATTCAGAGTGTTATTTTCAATCTGTAATAGATTAGGTATTGCCAAAATCTGAGATGGTAATATTCTTCTTTCTCTGTGTAAATTCTCCATCAAGTTCTCATCAGTTTATTTTGAGTATTACAACAATGAAATACAGGATTGTCCCCTAGTAGAAGATTTTTATGATGTAATAACTTGAAATTAGGTCATTTTTTAATATCATTTTTTGTAGACTATTATCACTAGACATGTCAGATAAGCATGATAAACATGGTAGTGAAAAAGGTTTGCTGGCAAGAACAGCTACATATACCACTAAAAAAGCTAGGCGTACCACCACCAAGGTTTGACATGAATTTATTTTTTATAGTTTCGCATATACAGTACAGCTCGAAAGAAACAGTACACGTTTGCATTGGAATGAATTTTTAAATGTAAAGACAAAAAAATTTGTATACAGTTTTAACTAAAAAGTTATTCTTTAGATCTTTTGTATTCAATGTGATTTGTTTAGACATGCGACTAAACTGAACATGAAAATGCATGTAAAATAAACAAAAGACTGTTAACTTCAAGACACGTCTCTTCGGTGAAGCTAATTAATTTCATGCGGACACATAAAGTTTCATTTGGTCTGTACTGTATGCATGTGTGAAATGAACAATTCTTTTATTTTCTGAAATTCCAAATTTGTAAGAATATTTCAGGGTCAAATATATTTTTCTAAAAAATGCTGAAATTCATATATAAAATATGTTGTTCTTATAAAAGAAAATGTGAGAAACAATTTAAAGAAAACATCCACAAATTTTTAGGGTAAAATGTTTTGTTGGGCAATAAATATTACTGATGCATTGGTCATATTTGAGAACAGGGCTTGTAGTCACAAAACTTCAGCAGAAACAATAGGAGCCAGCTGAAAAATCCCTGAATACTTAAAGGTCATAATTTTAAAATTAGATTCTTATTAATATTCTTGATATCATTTTAGCTCAAACAACGTGTAGGTAAAGGTGACGAAACAAAGGATGAAGTCTTTGACGAGTTTGTGGCAAACTTTCATAAGCAACAAGCTGCAGCAGCCCGTTTGACATCAGAACTAAGGAATTACTTAAGATGTATTACAGGTGAGATATTTGATGTTTATCAAAGATAATCAACTATTTGCTCAAGAAAATGAGAACTGAGGTTTAAAAAGATTTCTTCTAAAATTTGCTTCTATGGGAAGAAAGCATAAATGTTTATACCTTATTCTAGGAAATTAAAAAAATCCGCGTTAATTTCACATACCTTAATTTCCTTCAACGTTGATTTAATATGGGCAAATATCATAAGGCGTTAATTTTATATGCGTACTTTTTCAATGTTTTTCCAATAAAAGTTTTACAGAAAAAATTGAAAAACGTTCACTTAATGTCCATGATTGTGTTACAATAATACTTATATTCAAAAACCTTCTTGTTGCGTTAAAAACTGATATTCTTGTGTTGTTTTTTTGCCTCACAAAATTTACCAATGCCTCAAATTAGCGTTATTGCTTATATTTTGAAATCTATTTGTTAATTTCATTAAACTGCCTTATTTTCCTTTCTGTTTATTTCCTTCTTGCTAATTTCATAGTGCCTTAATTTCCTAGAATAAGGTAGTTTGCATTGTTAGTTTCTGATTTATAACCAGGCATTGTGGTAGAGATGCTACATTGTTGATATGAGGAAATGTTAGATAGTCTAAAAAAGAAAATGTCAAAATGAAAATTTATCAATACTGTAAATAGCTGATTAACCTCGTACTTTTACAATCAAACTTTTACACAGAGTGGAAAATCTAAGCAGTAATACATCATCTTAAGGTTTGGGTAAGCAAGAGCTAGTTGCTAGTTGGCAAGCCAAATATAAAAAACTGGTGTTATTTTCTGTATATTTGATCTTTGATAAATAAGTTCTAATTGCAAAACAGCTCGCTACTTTTCCATTATGAAATAATTTATATGTCTCATTTAAATCATCACTATATTAAGGTTTCCGTAAGTAAGAGCTAGTTGCTAAGTTGGCAAGCCAAATATCAAAAGCCTAGAAGCAGGAGAAAGAATGAGGATGGAACGGAACTACATTTCTCTTTTACCTGTGCTTTATACCTACGAAAATTAGAACTAAAAAAATAACAAGTTTGAAATGCTGTTCAAAAAATGAAACAACTCATATTAAAACGAAAATACTCTTCATCTGGAATTCCTTCTTTGTATTATGAAAAACTGGTACATATTACTCAGGGTCAACAATCAGTACAAACTTGTATTATACTATGATCAATATCATGAATGAATCGAATGTCTAATGTTCGAAATAATAAAAAAGAAAATTCGAAAATATATTAGAAAGAAGTTGAAAAGAAAGTTGAAAATATTTTTGAACACAGTGTTTACATTTTTATTTTCTGTTGTTTATTTTCTTCACTACAATGTGAATGACCAAACAAGAAAAGAAAATTAATACAAAATACCCCTATAAACACTAAACTTACGATCTAACATTATATAAAAACCTAGTTGTCATAAAACAACGGCAGAGGTTTTCAAAAACAACAAACACAGTTCTTAGGAATAGCAGAGTACGACGATACACCACCAAAATACAGTAGTAAAACTGTCCTCTTAAAGTATTGTCACAGTGCTCGATTAGTTTGTCAAAAAAGGCACCAAAATCAGATCAAACAATACATTGGAGGTTGTGTAATTGAAGCAATAAGTACCTCTCAGTCTTTTCGGTCATTGTGCTGTTACCCTACTATTGGAGTGACCTGGGTTGGATTGTGGGGGTCAAAACCTCCAGAACCTTTCTGACTGGAATCTTGTGATTAAAATTTCCAAAGAAAATGTTTAGTATAATTCTAAAATAATTTCCTATTTTAGCTATGCAAGTTGCTGCTTCCACTTTTGGTGAAGCAGTGAAAGATGTTTATGACAATGAATGGACTGGGAAGGAATCAATCACACAACAATTACAAGTAGAGTTTCTTTATTTGACATTACAGAGTTTTGTTTGAATTGCCAGAAAATTAGTTGCAAGTACATAAAAATTGACACCTTTCTTTGCTATCGAGATAATCTAATGCAGTATCATAATCATAAAGATACTGTAATTATTTATGTAGCCTTCATTATAAGCTTCTATTATTCACAACACATTGACCAGACTAAGTGGATCCCTCAAAAATTATGTAAAGCATGAGAATTGATTGCATAAAAACACCAAAAAGTACCTGCTTCTTAGTATGGTGTGTCATTATAGTCACACGATTGAAGCACATGCTTTTTATACTGCTTACAAGTTGAACTAAAATTCACTTAAAATGTTTGCTGACAAGACAAGAATATCTGATAATCATAGACGTAACTGTCAGTTGAATTTTTGTTGTATTATTCAAAGCTAAATGTTGATCACAGGCAAAATGATACTGTAGATTTTTCTGCTTTCACCTGGCTGTATATTCTTAGAAACTCCATCTGAGAAAAGAAGCTGAAGCCAGAATTCCAGGCTAAAGTTAAACTTGATCCTGAATGGAAATAGCATTTTAAGATTTTGAGGCAATGCAGTGAAAGCTAATCACGTCTGTGCACTAAATCTATCAGTTTGAGATACATTTTCAGGGTTCAATTTGTGTAACATTTTGTTACCTTTTGGTAAGCTTAGTAAGTCTTTTCATTGTCATTCAGGAAGCTGACTCCAATTGGACATGTCTGAGTGGAAGATTAACTGATGAAGTCCTGGAGCCTTTAACATCATATCAGAAGCCATTTGCGGAAGTTAAAGTATTTCTTTCTGTTATTTTTTCATTTAGGCTTTTTGTTTTTAGACTTTTTTGTTTTTTCTTTTGTTTTGATTTTGTTTTGTTAGGGTCTTCTTTGTATAAGCAGATCTCTTTTTTTATGAGAACCTTAACATTTTCATAATAGAACAAGATACATAAAAGATCAAGAAAACTGGTTGATTACGACCACTCTCGACATGCTGTTGACGTTAGTATTTTTTTCTACTGTTGAGTGAAACACTAAATGAACTGAAGAAGAAGTCTGCATGAAAGTTTTTTTTTCAGTTGTATGTGTGTGTATTTATCAGAAATGGTGTGACATAATGATACTTTGTGCAAAAAAAAACCCAACCTGAAATTTAATTTCAAATCATTAGGTGAACTGTATAATACTCAATGTTTATGTATACATTTTTCACTGAAATACCTGTTTTCACTTGTATTATAGACTCTAAGGGCTAAAGGTGCAACGAAGTCTAGTGATGCCAAGAAGCTTAATCTGGTAATAAACATGTGTTTAAAACTTATTATTGTCAATCAAATGTCTTGTGATCTTTACTTTACACCACTACTAACCTGAACTCATTTGGAGCTGTCTGCTGTAACGACCGAGTGGCCACACATCCTGGAAATCCTGGAAAATCTGGACAATGGTCTGATTTGACTGGTTTTCAGTTTTCCTTCTTTGAAAACCTTGTGCATGTTTTGTTCATTGAAAGAACTTTGATACATTTTGTGTTATAATCCATTACTTAATTTGTCTTGCCTGGAAAATAATATGGAATTTTGGTTACTATCCTATATATAAAATGTTTCTAAAGGCAATTGCTGTGGAAAATGATGCAAAATTTGTCCATTTTTCTGAAAAATTAAAAATAATTTTCCCCCCAATTTCACTTAGCGTTGCTTCCGGATGAAATTTGTAATACTATCAATTTTTGTAAAGTCAACGCTGTGTGCGCGCGTGTGTGTACACGTGTGTATGTTTTCGTTTTTTATTTAGGCAGAAGAAGAATATCAAAAAGCAAAAGATGTATTTATTGATTTGACTTCTGAACTTTATGAAGAGTTACCAGCTCTTTATGATAGGTGAGAGAGATTGTTCTTTAGAGCATATTCATCCATTAGTCTCGAACCACTCTAATTCTCCGGTGAAAAGTCTTATAATGTTACAATGTTTACACCACTATAACTTTGCTGCTTTGAAACCGGTAAATGGATTATTATGTTATATTGACATACCTGAAGTTTTCCTGTTCAAAGGATTTGGTAATCATATATATGTTTTGATGTTTCTTTTGCATTGCATTTCAGTCGTATTGGCTTCTACGTGTCATGTTTTCAAAGCATCTTCACCCTGGAAGAAGTGTTTCATAGAGAAGCTTCCAATGTAAGTTCATTTCCGATACGTTCCTACATACTCAGTAACTTTCGTCAGACAAACTTTTTTCATCAACTCCAGGAAATTTCGTCACTTGTCTTACAAAGTTTTGTCCAGTTGGGTATTGAACGAATCATTCTTTTTATATACCTATTTTTCTTTAGAATAGACATTCGTTAAACGATATTATGGACCAGTTAATTAAAGATTTTTCAGCTGGTACATACAGTACACGAAAGCCTTTCTCAGCTGGAATGTAAGACCACGAGCATCTTCATTATATTCACAAAATTTCTTCAGGTAACTCTAGGATTCTGAGTGTTTCTTTTCTCTTGGCCACTTTTTCGCATGTATTTTCGTACAGGGAAACAACTGGAAATTCGAGTGAAAAAGAAGAAAGCGACTCGAAGTTATCTGGCGGTAATCTTGCGCAATTTTACGACGTTGCTGTTCCGGACACTACTGTACCAGAATCTGCTGTACCAGAATCTGCTGAGAGCACTGATACGAATTCTAGCCAACTTGAAAACGTCGATTGTGTCGATTCACCACCGGATGAAGATAACAAAGAACTCGTCAATGATAATGAATACTCTGTTAGCAATAATTCCGAAGATTCTGTTCCAGTCCAACCATCTCGGCCAGCTCCTCGACCGCCACCTCCAAAATTACGCACAACACCCGATAATGATGCAGCCAGTGACACTCCGCCCACCAAACTTAAATCTGCATCCACGCCACCTAGCAGGCCAAAACCGCCCTCAGCGAAGAGTCCGTCCGTGGAAAATACCTCAAAAAACTTATCTGATAACAGTTCGCATCATGAGGTATTGTGTATTTATATAAATCGCCAGTATTTTAAAAAAATGTGTGCAGATAAAAGAAAATTAAACAAAATTTAACTTTGGTTTGCAGGAACCTCAAAACATCCATTCGAAAGAAGGAGATATGCCTGCAGCAAACACTGATACAAACTTAGATTCCAACGACAAAGTCGCTCTTGAAAGTGACGGAACTATGGGAGAGGTGGATGAAAATACGCAAAAAGCAGAAGTACAATCCAATGTTATAGCTTACCAAAATACTAAAACTGGCAGCCATCCGTATAACTTGACCGTACCCTCTTGTTTGTATTTGGTAAGCTAAAAAAAAAAAAAAAAGGCTTCAACGTTCTATGTTTATTATTGTTTGATGATTAATGATTTCGATTGTATTTCGATTGTATTCGATTTTGTTCACAATGTTCTTTCTTTAGGTTCAAGCGACACACCAGTACACACCCGAAGATGAAGACGAATTATCGTTTGATAAAGGGGAAGTTATCCATGTTATACCATACGATGATCCCGACGAACAGGTAACTCTATGAATCTCTCTGTTCACTTTCTTAAAAGTATAAAAACAAAGAGATCTCTCACAGACCTGTTTCCCATGACAACTTGTTTCAGTTTTCAGTTGCTGAGCTGTACCAAATTTACTTTTTTCCAGGTTCGGAGTGACACGGCTGAAATAGAAGTGGTTTTCATTAAGTAGAGCCAAAATCTGCGCGGTTTTTCACTACGCATGAGGGACAAAATGTGTATTCGGAAGCAGGCGAAAAAGTTCAGCAAATTTTCACTATTCTTCCTGCACGCTCACATTTCTTTATATCTTTATGTCCTACGGAATTCCCAAAACATTTCATTTGAAAATGTCACTTTGAGATATGTACGCGTTCAACACATCAAGTCAGTGCAAATGGAAAAAATAGAAACATCAGAGCAGTAATGTCTGCACAACATTTTCTTCTCGAGCAGGGGAAAAAAGGCTAAGGTGTTCCGAGGCTCGCGGCACGATTGAATTGTCATTTTATGCGCTGTGCCTAGCCGATCTGATTGGAATAATTCTGTGTTCTTAAACATCACTCTTCATGCTCACCACAAGACTTCTTATTTTCAGGATGATGGTTGGTTGATGGGTGTTCTAGATTCGACCGGATTAGTGGGGGTATTTCCCGAAAACTTCACAAAGAGGATGTCTGTCATACCAGAAAAATGACATGCCTTAATTTTATGATATATATCGACAATGCTGGAAAGGATATCTTGTTGTTGCTAAATGACTGATCCACTGGTCGGATCGTAATGAAATGAACATTCATCCGTCTTAGCGGGTGTGGTCGTGCATATCAGCAATGAAAGTGGCGTCCAGGATTATCACTTTCGTTGATTTCGAATGAGTTAAATTCTGCTCATTTTGTCTTTGAGGCGATTCGTATTATGCGTTTCTACATTATGCTTTCTTCCACAAATTTCTCAACTTTATGAAATTTTTAAAGAATGTTGTTGACTTCATTATATTGTTATATTATATTGAAATCCATTTGTATCTATTTTTAATAATGTTTTTTTTTTTGGTTTTTTTTTTTTTTTTTTGGTTTTCTTTAACTAGGTTTGTTGTTGTTGTTGTTTTCTTTTTGTATTTCAAAATTGCTAGAAATTATTTAAACTGAAAAAAATATTTACCGTTTCAAAAATGAATAAGCCAAGGTTTGAAATGCGAGAAAGGTCTTTTCATACCCGATCAATTCAGAAAAATATATAGAAAATGACGTATTCTTAACGAATGAAAATCAAAGGACACAACCGCTAACCAATGATTTGTTTTGGCAAATATTAGCAAATTAGCAAATAAAAGCGAATCTAACTCGGTGATTAAATCTGTTGATCATACAATTGTTGAAAAAACAACTACAGAGTCTAATGTATGTCTTTAATTTGATCATCCCGATTCTCTTGTTTATAGAGTTAAGTCACGTAATGTCGTTCACATATAATGTGCTTTTCTAGATAATGATGTAATGTTTCAATATCAAGTCGATTATCTACCAACATGTACATTCATCTTTTAGCCAGTTTCTTTCAATAACCAGCATTTTGTGTGTATTCTCAAGCACATTTTGTTTGATTTTTAATATACACAGAGGGAACAAGCTTTTAATTAACAAATGCAATATTATAATGAAAAGAAGAAGCCCTGGAGGCTTGAACAGTTTCCGCGTTCCTGGTTCCACGAAGACGCTTGTTTATAGAGCACAATCATGGACCTGAATCAGAATCAATATACACCTGTTCGCATTTTTCACATAAAATGCAACGTTCCCTTAAAATAAAAGTAAAATCTGCTTATTCAACGACATCCTTAAACCGAGGAACCTGCAGCCCAGTGGTTATAAATTCATTTACGATCCAATGTGATAATTATAATAATTAAGAACCCTGTCCAGCATGTCTTAAAGTACAGATTTAACAACTTCAAAAATGTTAGAAACAGCATCAGGAATCAAAATAACGAACAGTTCTAAATAACTGTAAGAAAAGCCTCAATCTATAAACAATGAACTCGATAAATCAGTTAACATGTAGAGCATAATGTTTAAATTGGAGGCAAACACAACCAGAGAAAACGCTTTAAAATAGACTTCCAGACCAGGGAATTTTCTAATGACTATGATGTAACCTTAACTAAATCTTAACTAATCCCAGTGTGACTAATGTAATAAAACCATCCTCTGTTAACAACTTGCAAATTCCCAAATGAAAATAAACTCAGTAATAAATGTAGATTTGAATAAATATACTTGGCAAAATAATATTTTTAAAAGGAGATACAGTAGCAATTGTTTTGATACCCATCTTAATTTGATAGGTATTAAATAAACGTTAGTTTTTTTTGTTTTTACGTTGCTTGCCATTTTCTTTATTTTGAAACTCACTTCAACTCGCCAGGTTAGTAGCGGCCCCTCTAAAATAACTATTTGTTAGGAACCAATCAGATTTCAAAACTGACCAGTTCAAAATTCCCTGGTCTGGAAGCTTATGGACAAGTTTTATTGTCGGTATTTTTAACTTATAAATAATTGCTGTGCATTGGTTGTTTGTTGTCATGTGATCAAAGTGATAAAAATAGCCTTTGATAAAAGTCAAAAATTGCCACAACTGCATCTTCTGATTACATACAACTTAAGAGATGTGACAAAATATGATTAAAAAAAACATTTTCATCGCATCTCATGAATAATTAATCAAAACTATGGCAGGTTTAGCAAAAAGTAATTAATATTGGCAGTGTTGTTTGAAGGACACGTTTTTGAAGTTAATGAGCATTGGAGTCAGAAGCGAGCAATGAGTGATGAAAGATTGCACAAATTTTAAGGAAAATTCTGACGATTAAATCTTACATTTGTTGAAATTGGCCTGTTTTTGTACAGCTTTGATGACCAACTCTGCGGCTGGATATTCGAGTCTCATTAAACCCTCTGCACATTGCGTGGATAAAAACTCTTAAAAGTAGCAACTGAATTGCTTCAAAATGTCTTGAGATATCTCTGCCAGGAACTCAGAAATCCAACTCTGAAAGTTATGTTAAAAAAATATTACAGAATTTCCGAATGATTTTCGGGTTTATGGTATGGGATTACGGCAACTTTGATTTACATATTTTCATATAACCAAACTTTCTTAACAAAATCAATTGGGGAAATCATTTTTTTTTTTTTTTAACTGGGGTGAGTCAGTCAAACGGGCTTGTTATGTGTTGTTAGCTTACACTCCTGCCTACTTTTTCTCTGTTTATGTAGTAGGTCTTACTTTGAAGTATGAATAAGAAATGAGATACAGATTTAATACACTCAAACAATCTTCAATGACAGTATAACGGATGTTTCATCGGTTTTAGGACTAATTTCGAAGGAACTGGTGTGGCCAATATTAAATTAGTGGAACATTCAATATTGTAAAATTTCCGGACTAATAATGTTAGGGAGGATAAAATACAGCTTCTTTCCCAAACCACTGCAAACTGGAATGAGAATTGAACAGAGAGGAGAGTTGGGTAGTTGCACTGCATATATCCGGCCCCGTTTTTCAAATTTGAACTTTCGGGTATTGGTAGAGGGGAATATAAGAAGGCGATTTTTCACAGATATTCTATCTTCTCAAACCAGTCTTCCACACAGTCATTGCTTCTACATACATAGATATGTTCAGAAACCTCTTAATGGTTACAATGCATGCGAGGAACAAATGCAGTCTGTTTCCTCTTTGGCTTTCTCTTTGGTTTGCTCTGTGTTCTATCTATGAAAAAATGTGGTATTTTTGAGAGAAAAAATATATGCGGCCCTTTTTTTTAAATTTAAAAAGCCAAAAATCTTAAATATTCGGATATAGCTAGGAGGATATTCAACCTGCCTACTTTGTGTATTTGGCTTGTCAACTAGCAACTGGCTCTTCCATACGCAAATCTTAATATAGTGATGATATTGATGATATTGACATTCTCAAGCTGCTAGAAAATTTTGAAGCGCGAAATCTCATAAATGTATACTCAAGCATGCTATGTCTACTCAAGATGGTTTCTTAAGTCCTTTTCACAAACAAAAACATACAATGCTCTTATTTAACTGTGAAAAGCCTCTTGTATACAGCTCAACACAGGTTAAACATATCAATTTAGATGTTTTACTAAAGAAAAGTTTTTGTTGGAACTTGATATGATATCAGTAAAACAAAAAAAATTATTTGTAAATGATCGAGTTAAATATTATTCAGATTTAAATAAAACTTGATTTTTCAAGCAGGATTTTATTTTGATGTTATGTTCATCGACGACAGAACATTTTTATAAAATGTTGAAATTTACAAAGACGGACAGAAAAGGTGAAGTGTACGTTCAATTTTTGTTTTGACAACACAAAATTTCTCTGGAAAAAACAACATATGATCTGAATTATAACATATCCATCCTCTTTCTTCTTTCCTCTTGTGTTTCTCGTTCGTTCATTGTTGTCATTGTTGTTGTATAGTCGTCATTCCGGTTTATGGTAACTGACGAGTGAGAAAATAAAATGTTTTGTCATCTTTGAAAATAACCTTTACCACAAGACTGTCATGTCATGTCAATCTGTGAATTTTTTACTTCTTTAGACAAATTCTTTTCCAGAAAAAGGTAGCTGCATATTTACATTTTCCAGCCAACGCATTTTCGGGTTTCAAGAAATTCAAATCACTGCTCTGTTCCTTTTCCATAGTTGAGAAACTGACATAGCTTGATGATTTTACTTGCCAATGAGAATGACGTCGAAACAATTTCTATAATCCTGTTGCCCTCTGATTGACAATATTTCAATAAAGCATGGAAGGAAAAATGATAGTGTAAAGGTTATTGGTGCTAATGCCGCATGTCTGCACACGACATAGGCGTATTCAGGGTCAGTCAATAAAAGTGGAGGAGTCCAACGTTTCAATCTTTCTTTTCAGTCTTAAGTGTTGATTCCTTTTCTTCTTTAAATGACTAAACTCTCCTCCACAAATTGGACGGAGCTCTAGCTACGCCTATGCACGAAATATGCGTGTGGTTTCACTCGCTTTCAATATTGATTTCAATACTGCATTGTCACGTGTAACATGGATCTCTTGCAACAAAATGGATATTTTTCAAAAGTACATATCAATAATGTTGATAACAATTTGTTTCTTTTATGTGATTGAAACAAAATTTTCCGTTCAAATTATTCAGACGTGCATGTCAATTTCTTTCCTTTTTTTTTTTTTTTCTTATCTCGAAACTCGAGTAAGTGTCAATCATAATTCTGGGTGACGTAATTTCCAATTGTTTGAGAAAGGGTCTTTGTTTTGATTGATCATGGTAAGAGGTTCGTAGTAATGTTTACTTGTTGGGGAAGCTGTAATTTTTTATTTGAAAGTTGATTTTTTTTACAGAAATTAATTTTACATTGCCTTTTGCTAAGATGCAAGCACATCCTTGAAATATTTTTAGGGTTTTTGTGAAACACGCAGGCTTTGATATCACAGTTGAAATTTATATCAGCCTTAACAAATAATTGATAATATTTTTTTAGAGAAAAAATGTTCGAATTGGTCGATGGAATATGTGATCACATACGAGGAAGGTGATCGCAAAACATCTGTTTATCGAAGCAGCAGTTCTGTGACATCAACGCCTACACGTGACTTGGATATCAGATCCAATCGGTGTGTTAAACGTCAAGTGATACCTGAAAACCAAACGTATATAGAAAACTTGCTAAAACATAACATAGAAGACAAGAGACATCAAAGGTCTTCCACCGACACTTCCAAGCTGGTAGAAGAAAGTAAGCGCTCCTTTAGTTCGAACGATACAGACTCTTCTCTTTACTTCCAAACGAGGCTATCACAGGAAAATATAATCGGTTTGCAGAGTGATGAGCTCTCCTGGAGAAAGCCAGAACGTAAGACAGCTGAACTAAACAGATTGACATCTGTAGATGTGGATGAAAATTTCTCTGTGCCAGCTCTGTCGAAAACGAAATTACATAAATGCCAATCAAGTATCGTTTGTTTACATGATAATCTGACGTTTGACGATAAACAAGCATTTTTGAACGAATCTTTCAGTGCTTCAGAAGATAATCAATATAGTGACAACGCTTGGGACGAAGAATATTTTACAGGAATATTTCGATTTGAGGAAATGAGAAAGCAAGTAAAAAGAGTGAGTGGGAAATATCGTCGCACAAAAACACGTATTGTAGAGGAATTACAATCAATTGAGTTACCGGATGAAGTGACTAACTTCCAGCCTGAAGGGAACCATCAAGACTCTCCAACGTCCTATGGTAGTCAATCGCCGCAAAGTTCCTCGGTGTCACTGATATTCAGCGAGCGAAGTTTTTCCGATGGAAGTGACGTTGTTGCCAATGAAAATGACGGTAATATTCATCGCGCGAACCGAACAAAATTTGTGAGAAATAAACTGATTTCCGGATTTGTCGGCGGAAAAATTGATAATTTGAAACATGCCCGATCGGTTTCTTTTGAAATTGGTCACCACCAAGCGAAAACAGAAATTTCAAATAAACAGTATACCAATATTAACTCTTATCTCAAAGCTGATTTACTGATCAAAATATTTTCCTATCTTCCAACACCTACGCTGTGTCGGATTTCCAACGTTTGTCGACGATGGCATCAGTTGCATCTTTCGCCGGAGTTATGGACCACAATCTCCATCACAAACTTCAAACGAAACATCGATGACGTCATGAATTTGTTATTGCAAAGACTAGCATTTTCTTCACCATACGCATGCTTGGAAATAAAAGCCATCCAATTAAATTGTTGTATTCGACTAACGGACGAAGGCTTGCGTATAATATCGAAACGCTGTCCAGAAGTAAAATCACTTGAACTGCCGGGATGTGTAAATGTGACGGGTGACGGAATTGGTACAGTACTTGCACATTGTCCCAACATGGCGTACATCAATATGAGTGGCTGTGACCGTGTGACGGAATTCAATATTCAACGCAAATCAAGCGTTAAATTCGGTCAACACGGGTCGTTCCTTGAACTGCGTTATGTCGATTTAAGTGAATGTACGTCCATAAGCGATCGAACGTTGAAATATCTAACAATTTGCGCATCGTTTATAGAATATTTGTACATCAGAAGGTGTGATAGCATCTCTAACGAAGGTCTCGAAGCGGTGGCAGAGAATTGTCTAAATCTAAAAGAACTTAGTCTTAACGAGTGCTACAATGTTAGCGACGCTGGCGTCGAACATTTAACGAAACATTGCACTAAAATACGATACTTCAGCTTGGCCAAATGTGCCATCACCGACGCTAGTGTTTACAGTGTAGCAAAACACTTAAAATCCTTACGTCATTTAAATCTTCATGAATGCGAGGCTATTACAGACGCAAGCATAGTAGATGTTAGTCACAGTGCCCGCAAATTGAGGTCCTTGGATGTCGGAAAGTGTGTCAACGTCACAGACGAGTCTATGTTTGCGTTGACGCAATGTAAACACTTAAAGCGACTGTGTGTAAAAGAGTGCACGAACATCACTGACTCTGGGTTAAGGAAAATAGGAAGATATTGTCCTAGAATACGACATCTGGACATACGCATGTGCACTTTTGGGTTCGAAACTTACTTGTATTTGAAAGAACATTGCAAACTGTGTCGTATAGAACATAACAGAATCGAGTTTTGTTGACACGTGATCAAGTTTGTTCGATGGAGAAGATTTAAGTAGCAATCCGGTATTTTCATCGGAATTACGGTTTCAAATTACGGCGAATTACGAGACAAACTGTTTTTTGTCTAAAGTGACGCCTATAACACTTAATTACTATATTATCGCTTCGACAAATGTTTCTGCGTAAATACATCCATTGACCAAAGTTCATAGAATGAATAATTGGTTACGAAATTATTTCAAATCAGCTGTTGATGTTTTTGTTCACATTTACGGTCCAACCATCAGCTGATTCTTTTGAAATGTTTTACAGTAAAATCTGGCGGATGTAACAAAGCCTGAGGGGGAGGTGGAGATCAGTTCGTTATATGGAGAGTTCGTTTTATTGAGAGATTTTAAGAGAGGTTTGTTAAGAGATGGGAGGGGAACCGGGGGTTCGTTATAACCAGGTTTCACTGTATATTTTATCAGCTGATGAAACAAAGCCATTTTATGCACTCCCGAAATAATCATGGTATCAAGGCTCCATGATTCCAAGGCAATGTCGGTCAAGTGATATAATATCGATGCACAAAACTGGTTAAAGATTTGCACGCTTTAGTTCCCAAACCATATAAACAGAAAATTAAAAATATTTCGATGGGATGAAATCTATTTGAAAAGAAAATTCGTAAAGCAAAGATGTTTGTGATTTATTTTACGATTTAAAATGAAGGATAGAGAGGGAACGTCTGCAATGCCCAAAAAATTTAAATTATCCACACGTTTTGATTTTAAACTATGGCGGGGATGGTGGTGATCAGAGGAGGCTGCTTGCTTAGTAAACCGGGATATTTCGGTTTGGTGGACTGAATTATTTCCAACCTTCACATGAGAAAAGTTGAGCCATATTTGCCGAGATCGGCTTCATAAAGTAAGATCCCGGCGAACCGGGCCAGCTCGTTTCCCATTGTTAAAGTAATTTTATGAGAGTTTTTTAATAAAAATGCTGACCTCTTCCTTCTGTCCACCCCTGCAGTGAACAAGACTATAAATATCTAACAGACGAAACAAAATACCACAGTTTCCAGTGTAAAACGTAAACAGAGCTCGTAGCGATATTTGATTAACAATTCCACAATTTTCTAAAAATTACTTTCATTTTCCCAGTTACGTGTATTTATCAGACGTAACTTTTAAGACAACCACGACAGCTTTCACTGTCATTTCCACGTTTTGGTACAGATCTGCGTTATCAGATGAAATTATAATGAGAACAAAGTCGTTAGAAAACTCCCTGGTCTGGAAGCCTATAAAATTAAGTGGAAAACCAGGTTAACACTCAATCGAAATGAAAATTTCATGATGTTGTCAGTGAAAACCAAACACTTGAATGATGGACGATAATATATAAAGAGACGCTATTGAACTGGATAAACCATGATCTTTTCGAGTCGCGGAAGGAACGCAGAAATCTGTTTAATCCTCCAAAACCGAAAAAGAGCAGAAAAATTGGCCTTGAGGATGACGAACGTTGACAGGTTCCTTAACAGACCTCTCCATCAATTACATCACTGCAGCCTTCGCATCGTTTCTAATCCTAAAAATTACTCATGCATGAAACATCCCCCTGTGGTACAGTAACAAGTTTTAAACGCCATTATCTTTGAACTTGAAAACGAGGCGTAATTGTGACGTAATTTATGGAAAGGTCTATTGAATACACCTTTTCGTATGGACAACTGAGTCAGGATGCGACATATAAACATGATTTCGGGAAAGGTATATACCCGAGGACGGTATTTCCGTAACTACCCTTGTTGCACCAATCAAATATTAGGTGCACCAATCAAATATTAGGTGACACAACAACAACAACAACAACAACAACAACAACAAATGCATCGTCACTTGTCATCTTTTTTTTTTTTAAATTCACATGTCTTCGGATTTCATCTACAATAATTCATAATCACCACAGAACATTGGGTCCATTCCAGTACCACTATATAAACAAGAAAACCATGATCTCATTAAGTTCTTCATTCTTTGTTCATGAAGTCTGATCAGGTATTCGTATCCAATGAATTTTGGAGCATTATCATACTACTTGATTCATACTGAATATATCTCATGTCTACCATTTCGAATTGACAGAGCAGCGGTTTGAGTTAGGTCTCGATGACGTAATTCGGATGGACAACAAGATACGGATCCTTCTCGTCTTCGTCAGCTGGTTGAATCTCGTCTCCGTTAAATTGGGTTCTTTAAGAGCCAATAACACACCATCCTAGAACAGCCAACAATAAAACTAACTGAACGGACAAGTACACTTAGTTAGGTTGAAGGGACCGGTTCATGATTTCGGCCATTAACACAAAAAATCTGACAACAGACATACCTTATGTATCAGCCTGTCGACAATCTTATTTATCAAGACAGTGTGTTCCTCTAATTCCGCTTCGCTGTCAATATCGCTTTCTATAGTTTTAAGATACCAGTTCACAATGTCACTACGGCGAAGACCTGAGTCGCCTAAGAAAAATGTAATACCACATCATATCGACTGGAAACTCAATTTCTGGACCAAAAGAACAACATAATAACAAAGTACATACTTTCTGTTAAAGGCTTGTCTTCCTCTTGTCTCATGAACAAAACCAACATATTCGCAACCGATTGATATTTCTCGTAACTCAATTTGATCTTCTTCTTCTCCTTCTTGACTGTGCTGTGTTGTGCTGTACTTGTTTCACTGTCATGTCCGTTTACGACGTTATTAGACGACGGCTCGTCGGTATTTTCCATGTCCACCGTATCATTTAAACCTAACAAATGGAAGGGGCTTTTTGTTAAACAGTATAGAAACCTAGAACTGATTTCGGTAATAATTATATAAATAACATTGTGTAGACAATACACCTTTCCTGAATGATTTTTTTTTAACTTCCATATTTTGCCAAATTATCATACCCAGTCTCGTTTTGATGCGATAATTTTATGAAAATTATCACAAATTGTCCTTCAGCGATTTGCAGTTAAGCATAACGTATCAGGCAATAGGCCTTTTCATAAATTATGTCGTTACATTCATCGCCACGTTTTCGCCCTAAACATTGACGACGCTTTGATAGTTTACAAAGAGAAACGATACCTCAGGTTTATTACGCTTAAGTACGGAGTTATTATTAAGATTAGAAACGAGGCGACGGATAACCCTTACTTATTCAACAAACACTAATCTTACCTTCTTGATCCTCATCATCAAACTGTATATCTGGCGTTTCCACACGAATAATCGACTTATTTAACAGTCTAAAAGCCTCTTTCACGTGTTTAGGCATCACAGTGTCTTGACAGTGCAAGCGCGTCAATGCTTCAGAAAGCCGTATCATGCTTTCCAACTGTCGCACCGTGATCCGCCATGCCGACTTGGTAACACCAGAACTGTCACGCTGTCGTAGTTGTTTGTACTGAGTAACCATGTAATCTTGAGCATCTTTGGAAATTGTCGGCTTAAACAGTCGGGCAAATGTCAGGTACCTTTGCACCTCGTCGACCGAATACACCCGTTCGATGGATTCTTCATTCCGACTGTGGAGATCAACAATTCTCCTTGCAATGGCGTAATCAGTCACCTCGTTGCATTCATCGACAAGTATAAAGAACAGATCAAAACGTGACATGATTGGTGCGCTCAGAGTGATGTTTTGCTTCAGCGATTTCGTCCGGTCATACCGTCCACCAATCGGATTAGCAGCAGCGAGGATGGACGTGCGTGCATTGAGCGTGGCCTTCACACCGGCTTTAGTAATAGATATAGTTTGCTGTTCCATCGCTTCATGGATGGCAACCTGGTCCTTCGGATCCATTTTATCGAACTCATCAATACAACAAACACCCTAAATGCATACGATAGAGAGAAAGCTGTAAAGTCTGACTGCTCTCAGAACTTCAATCGATCAACTACTTTGACGTGATTTTATAAACTTACATTGTCAGCCAACATGAGAGCACCAGCCTCAATGACAAACTCTGCTGATTCTTCATCTTTCACAACTGCAGCAGTCAAACCAGCAGCTGTACTCGCTTTTCCAGACGTGTAAACAGCACGAGGTGAGAAGTGTTCTACTTGTCTAAAGAAAAACAAAGGTCCAGACATTTGATTAGAAGACATCGTTTGCAGGACAAGTATTTACGAAAGAAGGTTCTCTCGAAACATAGTCAAACGTAAATCATCAGATCTATGACAAAATAACTTATTCCAAACATTTGTTCTACATCAAATAGTTCCATACATACAATTAAAAGAATAATAAACAAAATATTACTTTAAAAACTGGCTCTTGGCTGTGCTTGGATCGCCAACAACACACACGTTAATATCCCCCCTCAAAGTTGTACGTTCGATCGTTTTCTTGGGTACACCACCAAACAACATCAACAGAACACCTCTCTTTACTTCATCATTACCTGTGATAAATAAAACATTTGTCAATAATATATCACCACCTCAGGATGAATTTTTCGACAACACTAATGATATTCAGTAAGCATTCGCAAATACTGGGATGATTTACACATAGTCACATAGACAACACAACACAGGCTCAAATTCAATAAAAAAAGGTACTACCTAAGCTCCACCCTAGACTCGAAGTCATAACGAAGCAAAGAAGCTCCTTGTTCCTTACACTTTCTCTGCCTCAAGGAAACAGGTAATCATTCTCTCTTAAGGTATAGGTACCTAAATAACCTATTGGTTTTGGAAGTTTTGAGGATATTTACTCTGATTTCTTGATTTTTCAAATGAGCACCACTTCAGCACCAAAGTAGGCTCAAAATGACCAAAAACAAACCAATGAGCCTGGTTCAATTTTTACTGGTGATTACATAATGAAAAATGTGTATTTATAAAAACAACAGGTTAACTTAAACAACTGTACTAACATGCATTATTAATAGGACAACGGACATCATCATTTATCGCAATCTACAACCATCTTTGTAAAGTTTCAATCATAATCAACATTCTATTGCTATTTATCAACGATCTAGTTAAAAAAGGTGCGAAACATGGATGTTGGAGCCTAATGTTTATATCATCAGGTCCACGAGATAATATTATGATTTGCATTTAACTGTGTATGGTAGGAAACATGCAGTTAAAACATTTTACAGTGTATGGTAGGAAACATGCAGTTAAAACATTTTACAGTGTATGGTAGGAAACATGCTGTTAAAACATTTTACCATGTATGGTTGGAAACATGCTGTTCACTAGGTTGTGGTAGAGGTTCTTATCTTGACTCATTTCATAGATTTTATGCCACTCCTGTTCTGTCATTTGCTTCTTAATTGTTTCGGCATTCAAATCTTCTGCTGATAGGTCTTTTCCGCCAAACCTTGGATTTGTAGCGGTTACACTACACGCCAGAAATGCCAGCCGATACGATAGATCACGAACGCCAAGAGACTTCAAGCCTCTAATTCCTTCAACATCACCTAAAATTAATATTCTATATGAGGAGAGGTCATTTAAAGACAACAATCAAATTTCCATCACAAATATTTTGTTTCAATATTAAAGATACATCGACACAGAATTTTCCACCAATTATAACAATTTAATCAAAATACCTGTTTTAAAGAAAACGAAATGCCAAATAAAGTATGAAAAGTATAAAATGCCCTACTCCGCAGTACACGTTTGTATGGTAGGGAAAGAAACAAATACAATTTATAATTGGTAAAACTTGAAACAGCATTACTGACCACCAAGTGCTTTATTTTCTCTTCCTGCGCGTGTTTCAGCTTTTGATCCAGGCATATTTATTTGTGCAACATCAGGCACAACAATCAAAGTACCAGTGAAATCGCATTTATCACCAGCTTGGGCTTGCTCCACTGCCTCAGCACGCAGAACTATTTCAACACTAAAGATGCAAATTTAAAAATGAAGAATTCCCATGAAGAATCACCAATGGAAAGTAAT
The DNA here is from genome assembly GCA_039566895.2 of Turritopsis rubra. Lineage (NCBI taxonomy): Eukaryota > Metazoa > Cnidaria > Hydrozoa > Anthoathecata > Oceaniidae > Turritopsis > Turritopsis rubra. The sequence goes on from CM077620.1 coordinate 9,002,037, forward strand.
TAAAAAACAAACAAATAAAATAAATAACAAAATAAACAACAACAACAAAAATTAAGACGCACCTCCTAGGAATGCTTCCTCGAGGTAACTCAGCTTGAGTCTCCTGTATGCGTACTTTTTGAAAATCAACAAAGCGAGAATGGTCTATATCAAGTTGGAAATTTTTTCTATTTTGACACACAGGATTACGACAAACATTGGGCTAAAAAAGAGAATGAATTTATAAAATCTAAATGACAGAAAAGCAGAGGTTGTGTACACTCTTAAAAAATATATATAGGATATGGAAACTTCATACATGGTAGAAGCCAAACCAAATAACAAAAACTAATCGCAAAAGAGAGATGATAGAATATGAAACAATCCTCAGTGAAACTTTTAACAAAAACACATGTGTGCATATAACAGGCCTGACAAGGAAATATTACATACATTCTATTCCAGAAACACAACAAAATTTGAAAAATTTCAGGTATTAGTTATTTCGTAAAATTCAGAATGTTTAACAGCAAGTGAAAACATGGCGACGGAGCCAGAGTCGCTGCAGCAATCCTATACAAAACGCTTATGTTTCACTACCATGCGACATCGTTAATTAATAATAACGAGGATAACCAACTTTAATAAGTATGAGTCTGTACAAGTACGATCACACCCATGAATATTTTTTTATACCTGTGAATACTTAAACTGTTGCTCCACATCCTTGGTGACAGTTCTACAGTCCAAGCAGATGAATGTTCCACTGACTAGCTCTGGATGAACTGGGTGTGTCCTAACAACCTGGCCACTGATACGTAGAAGGGATCCAATTTTAGCAGTTGAAAGTTCACGAATCCTAAATAGAATTTAAACAGAATTAGGTGGCCACTGAAATTAAAAGAATAAAATACAGAGCTTTTTTATATTGTTTGAGAACTTTTTTTGACATTTCAGCAGGAGAAACTTTACCTGCAGCATCAAAACCGAAGGCTGATATTACAATGCAGGCAAACTATGTGTGTACATTAATCTGTGCAATTGTTTTCAATTCTACTAACCAATCACAATCTAATTATATTTATCTCCACTTCAAAGCAACTTCCCTCAACTCAGCAGTTTCTTATAGCCGTTTATTTCATTGTTTAATTGTTTTTTTGTTTGTTTGTTTTTTAAACTACTTTTATACAACCACATTCACATCTACACTACCGTAGATATAGATGTGGTTGTATATTTCAATGTAAGAGCCAAGCAATATTTTGGAATTGAAATATAATGTCATTATTATTATTATATTATTATCTTGACTGATAAATGTATGATACACTATAACAATCCATGGAAAAAGGAATTAGAATCCATTAAGAGTGCAACAAAACAAGTGTTACCTGAATAAATATATTTTCAAATGCGGAACAAATCAAAACTCTTTACCATAATGTTAAAGAGATTGTTCATTTCCTTCCTTACTATCCTAATGCGTTATTGATATCAATGTCCTTAATACGTTCACAACAACTTTCTCCTGATCTTCTGAAACCTTTTGGAGATGCTAAGTTTGTGCAGTAGATATTTCATTTACAGCATATTAATTTCAATCCCTTTTTTATTTTTTATCCCTGGAATAAAGAGTTTCACAATATTTCACAAAATAAAGAAGTTTTCACAAATTTAAAAGACAAATTTTCAAACAAAATACAACCTATTAAAGAAATTAAGTTTTTGAAAAGAAAAGCATTCATTTGAGAGAAACGTATTTTTTCTCTCCGAAAATGAAGATGAAGAAATGAAGAAAACCACTTACTTATGCCTTGTTGGTAGATCTACAAAACTGGCATAAAATTCTTTGGTCAATGGTACTTCCCCACGATCCCTGGCAAAATTTCGAACTGCACGGCAAAGGTATGGATATACCCTAAAATCAGATACAAGTTGATCTATTTACTTTAATAAAAAAAATATAAAAAAAACAAAACAAAGTCAAGAAGTGTTTTGCACATGCGATGTACATACTGATATTCCATGAAATTTCACGTTTTACTGAACTCATTGGTTATCGAGGTATTTGCCGTATATAGTTTTTTTGATTTTTTGATTTAGTACTTGGGACAGTGAGCGAACACTCAGGATTATTATAAGATAAATAAAATTTTCATCACAATCAAAGATCTATAATATAGAAGAAAAAATAACATTTGACAACATGTACCTATAGTATTCTTCTTGAATAATACCAGCAAGTTCGGACTTGTAAGTTTCCACATCTTGAAAACTTACTGTAAGAGTATTCTTTTCTGGACGGATTAATTCTTGTGCATCAAGCAAATATTTGAGTTCACCATCGACCTTGAATCTAAAACAAAAACATGATAGACAGATCATTCTAGGAGAAGTATACCTGCAACATAAACCATAAAATTGTAATCAATTGTAATCAATTTTCCTGTTGTCGAACCAAATGTGTCAAAAGAAAGATCCAAGAAAATTATATTACTTTCTAAAACAGAAGATACTCATGTCCTCATGATAAGTTTTGTTGATTTTTTGGAAGGCAAATGGTACACCTATGAATTGATTCAAAGTACAGGCTGAATTTTTTTGAAATTTTATCGGTAAAATGGAAAATATCAAGAAAAATTTAGGAGATAAGGGATTGTCTCCAAAACATTGTCTCCAAATTGTTCTGCAGTTTTAGATGAAAAAAACAGATAGAAAAGAAATCTGCTAAATTCCTCTAATAATCGGTCCAGAATTAAAAAAATATGTCCTCAACTTTCATTAAAAATCCAACAAAGTTTTTTTGAGTTTTTGTTCAGATTACGGTTCAATATGAATTGTCTCTAACAAAAAGTCTAAAATTACAATTTTTAATAACAGCTGTTTCAGTTATGGAACGTCCAAATGTCACGTGAATAGTATAGACATTTTACTAAAAGAACTATAAAAACATGTAGAAGTTAAAGGTTGAAGTTATGCCTCGCTCTTTCAACCATTTTTATAAGACTTTTCACGGTAAATCCATATTGAGAAGAACAGGTATTTCATTGTATTTACATATCTTGTGATGATTGGAAATAATTAGCGTCCTAAATGACGTCTGGAAATGATATATACAAAAACTACAAGTGTTGTTTTGATTGATGACTGATTTATGAAACATACATATTTTCGAACAAAGATTTGTGGCGGGGATACCAACATTTATTTTGTTTATATTGTCGAGAGGCATTGACAGATGTTGTGCTTGCAAAGGTCTGCCATTTTGTTGACAATGCTTACTTGACAATGCTTACCATCAGCCGGTGAATTGTATGTCCACTGATTGATATATCCAAGACATTACTCTATTTTTGGCTAATTAACTGATTTAAATTTGGGGACGATCCTTACCAATGTTATATTCAAGTACAATCCCTATATCTGTACATTAGGGATTGTCTCAAAAAGTTTGTCCAGACGAATTTGGACAAAAATTTTCGACCTTCTCTTTTATAAACAAAATTTTTTCCCGATTTTCTATAAAAAATCGAATTCAAAAGGATGAATTAGTGAGAAGACAAATTTTATTTAAGAATAATAAAGAGCGAATCTTGGACAAATTAAGGACAAATTCTAGGACAAATTAAGAGTGAATTTAAGGACAAAAGTCTAATAAAGTCTTGTATTGAATTCAAATATATACATATTCAGTGTTTCTTTATTATTCACATTGCGATATTGCAAAGTTCGTATCTTACGACGATAAGCAAAACTTTTAGTAATTTTAAAAACGTAACAAATTTTAAACAACTTGCCACAAAACAGAACTTTCTAAAAATGATCCTTCAAGGAGAAATAGTTTTGTTTACAATAATGATTCCCATTTACACACACACAAAAGCATTTTTTTGCATCGTTTTTCCAGATATAGCTGCCATTACATTAATGAAAAAGAAGAAGAATTTCAAACAATTTTACTTTCTTTATGAAATAAATTATCTTTTTTTGGTAGAATAGGATTCTGATCAAAATTCCTATTTCAATTGACATTTCTATAAGGGAAATGTAGCTTAAATTTTACCGATTCACATTCTACAGGTGTCCGATTGTGAAAATGAATAACTCTTTAATCCCTTGTGTATTAAAAATCTACGGAATTTTTTTCTGTCGTTCAATCTTGAACTCTAGCATACCGTCCGATTATTTTAAAGTAATCATTATTTTGTATAAAATGCTAATGCAACGAAGAGTACACTCAATTTATGTTTTAATGTTATTTCTAAAGCTGATGTTTAAAATGAAACAATGAGTGAATTTAGGACGAATGTAAGAAATTTGTCGTTGTTTAAGGAATGATTGCAAGGTCGAATTAAGGTCGATTTTGCTACAAACACAAACACATTCAAGGACGAAAATGAAAACACAGAATTAAGACAAACATTTTGAGACGATCCCTAAGATCTGAAAACCTGTTTTGTTATTGTCAGAATATAAAATCTTATGTTATGTTATTACAAAACAGAAAAAAAATCTTAACCTGTAACTCTCCCCTAAGAAGTACCACACTAAAGAAACAATGAAAGAAAAGGGCTAACACAAAAACACCACTTCATAAAACTATTTTTTAAGGTTTTCTTTTAGGAGAATTTACTCGTTTTAGGATTTTAAAAAGGTGTGGGAACCCTGGCATACATACATTTTAATATTTTCAGCAGTGCTGGAATTTGAAGCACAACCATACCCTGACCTAAAAACACTGGAACTAGCTGAAATTACACCTACTCTTCAAGGAAATCTTGAAATAATTTTTGACATCTCTCCCCCAATTCGTCTTTAACTCTTGATATTCCGACTGTGGGGTCTGCTACATCCATAATTTTCGATTTCTACTGCCTGCTTATAAAACAACAAGCAACTTAACTTGTTTGTTACTTCTTTTTGCTAAACTACTCGATCAGTTTTGAAATATTTGGTATAAATTGAAATTGGGAAAGCGAGAAATGGCGCGAAATGATTGAATCTCGTGCTTCAAAGAAACGGCTGATTCGTATAATTTTGTCGCTGCTGTCGCTAGCTACTGTCGCCGACATTTCTAATTGTTCACATCGCATCTCAAGTTCTAAGGATGGATGGGATTTGAACTTGGGACGAAAAGAAGCAACCAAGGAGGGTTTTAGCATTTAACATTTTTACTGTTGACATGACAGTATGGTTTCTATGTTGTACTTATAAACCGTAAAAAATATCGGGGTTATAATAGTCAGGTAGCTGCAGCAGCGGTGGATCAAGAAGAGGGTAGTCGAAATTTGTGGAGGAGAATGTTAGCTATTAAAGTATAAACGAAAAGCGTGCAAAAAGTCCATTGGTGATACAGACTGAAAACAGAAATTATGTTGATGTGCTCCTCCACAAATTGCGACTACCCTCTAGATCAGCCGCTGTGCTGAACGACCAAAAAAATTGAAAACTATATGCAAATCGTGTGGTCATTACAATTTTTGTGAAAACGTCATATATATTACCTTAACTTTCAAAAAATCTTTCCTGGCCTCATATATGTTAAATATTATTAAAGGAACAAGATATAACCAAACGTAGAAGCGAAAAAAAGTAGATTCTCTGTCATATTTTTTTTGCCATATTTTTTCTCAAGTTTATACATTTTGAAAGTGTCAGAAAATAGTTCATATTAAAACTTTTCTAGTCAGGTGAGGTAAGGTGAGGTAATTAAATTAGATCACATTCTAACAATTCGTTTAAATTTCTTATCAAAATAAAAGTATAGAGATTAACTTAAAACATATTCAAAGATTCATCAGTATTTTCACAAATATCATAAATTGCACTTTTTTAGATCTTCCGATAGAGTTAAACAAGGTGAAAGATTGTTTATAACAATTTTCCATGTGCAGGAAAAAGTGATGAAGAACGTACTGATTAAAATACCTAAAAATACCGAATACATAGGCCCTGGCCCAGGGTCTCTTGCCTTTTTGATATACATTTCGGTGAAAAGCCTTTTTTGTGAGCCTATAATTAGGTGGGCCTTATATCCGGGTGGGCTTATAACTGGGACATGGATTTTGCCGAATAAAAAAAGACTATTTCGCGGTATCGAAATATCTTTCAAATCATTGTGTCATTGTCTTATTCCTCCTTTTCTTCGTTGGACGACTGGCTTGGTTGGAATACAGACGATTCCTCTGCAGAAGAAGGCAAAATGGAAAAGTAATCCCACACTTCTTAAAACTTCAAATTATCATATTTTCTTTCTTAAGCATTTCGGTCCAGGCTGTTTCAACCCATTCTGTAATGACCATACCCCATGAGCCTATATATATATCCAGGTGGGCTTATAACCGGGATGGATTTTGCCTATAAGCAGGTGGACTTATAAGCAGGGTGGGTAATTTATGGTATGTCTAGTGTTAACAGTTTGTTCCAAGTCCAAAAAACATACAGAAATTGATAGTTGCTTTACACCAAGAACCAATCGAAAAACAGAACAATTTGGTATAAATAAACCGAATTCGTTAAGGAATTGATTGATTGATTGATATTAACATATATTTCTCAGGAAACAAAAAAAAAAAAAAAAAAAAAGTTTACAATTTAAGGGTCAGCTGTGATTTTAAATTTCCCGACCGGGAACAAGCTGTAGGACCAGGCCCTATATCCCTCCTGATGAGTGATAGTTGGAGCCTTCTTATTTTTGCCCAAATTACAACTTGTATGCCCAAAAACATTGACAGTTTCAGAATGAACCTGACAAAATGGCCCTGGAGATAAGATTTCTCTTTGTAAAAATCCGAAATTCCAAAATAGTGTTATTTTATTATATATTGTACATAAAGAATTTCTGTATTCATCGTTATTTTTTAGAATTGTCATTGAGATGTTTCTTATGATATGTTATATGCTATATTCTAATAAAATATTTTTCATTAGTCTTCCTTATGGCAAATTTAGAAAAATCCCACAACTGCAATAAAATCTTCCAATGTTTATAATATTGTTTTCCTTATAGTGGAATGAAGAAGGTTCTTTGTGAAACAGTGAAAGCCAAGAATGGTAAAAGTTTATTACGATTGCTACTTAAACAATTAAAGTCCGAAAATCTTGCGAAAACAGTAAGTCGCCATCACATTTTCCTCAGGGTACGAATTAGGAAAGATTAGTTGAACTGAAAGAAGATTTGTGAATAATATGTGTAAATATGCATTCACTAGTTAGTTTATGTTGCATGTTTGCACATTATCACCTTTATGCTTATCCCAATACTTCACAAAGCTTTAAGAGACTAAAGATTTTACAAAGCTGCTAATGCTTACCTGAGATATCTTGCAAAATTGACAAAATAGGCCAATTAATTCCAGTTTTATAAATGACTTTTATTAGGAAAAAACACAAAGTAAGAAGTAAGAAGTGTTGTTTTAGAAATTTCTAGTTGTATGGACTTGATACTTGCAGAAAACTTATTCTATAGCAGATGATGATATTTTTCAGAACAAATTGTCATGGCAACAGTCACCAATTTATCCGTACGTGAAGACAAGGTTCATGCAATCTGAGCAGCAGAATGTGCTTGGTTTAGTGGAATATTACGCCATCTTAATGGAATCAAGAAGATGCGTCATGGTTGGTGATTATTTTACTATTACTGAATTTGTTTTATAATATTATTCATGAAATCATTCATTGTTTGTGAGAATGACAGAATTTGATTTTCCTCTTTCTCTTCAGCAACTTCAGATCTTATACAAGGGAGTTGGTGAAAGGTCAATAGAAGACACTGCAAAAATCGTGGGTCTAAAACTTCCAAAGACATATAATGATTCGTGATTATTATATATTCCATGATGACGAAACACGATCTGTTGTGCCTGGTCGCTCAATACAGTTGACCCACGATTTTATAGAGAAAATGTAATAGGACGATCATTATCCATGTGTGTATAGGATACGAAATTTCTTCAGCATAATCACATCAAATACATTGTATATTTTCACTGACAATTTAGAAAGATGTTATTTTCTTATGCTTCTCATATTCTTGTAAATTCCATTGGTTTTTTTTGCACCCATTCCTATTTGGATTGTTTTTCGAACACAACTGGATTTATTCCTGCATTGTTGATCTGAAATAAAAATAGAAATGCTGATGTAATCATCTTTTCATAACTTCTTATTTATATATTTACTGTATTGTCCAGAAAGTTCATGTTAGGATTACCAAGTTTTTTTATGTGAACAGATTATCAGAAAAGGGTTAATTGATGTAGTCTAACCTATACAAGACGACCACTCCAGGGACCACTAAAAAGTGGTCATTATAAGAAAGTGGTTGTTTATACAATAGTAATTCTAAGAGAATTTGGTTTGGTGGAGGTGATAGTGGACATTTTATACAGGTGGACGTTTTAGCAGGTTTGACTGTACTGTCAATCTCTGTTGCATCGCAATATGATTCACTTAGCCAAAGTGAGCCATACTTTAAATTGTTATGCTTGCATTCTACTAGCTATAATATCTCTTCTAAACAAAACACTTAAATATTGATGTACAGCAAAAGTTATGGAAGACAGTGAGCTAAAAAACCTTTCGGAAACATTCGCAGATGGCTGGAAGAAATTTCGTGAAATCAGTAATAGCGAAGAAAATACCACCTCACCATCACTACAGGTTAGCTTTGATGTGCACTGCTGTTGTACTTTGTTTCCACTAGTTCTTCTTTATTACTTGTTACTCCTTCGCATAAAGATTTCTAATTTTATCCATGTAAAACTTGCTGGTATGAAGTTATGTTATTTTTCAGGCAGCTGTGAAGGAGTGTCAAAAGTTACTTATTCAGTGCACGTTGATGGTCAACCAATTGGCTTTATTTAGCAGTAACGAGACTATTGAAGAAGTGTCTACAGAGAATATCAAGTGTGTAAATTGTTTGATATTGTATTTAATTTTTCTCCAAGGAAAATGAAGAAAGTGATACAGTACAACCAGACAGGCACTTTACACGTTCACAAAGGAATGAATTTTTACATGAAAACACAAAACATTTTCGTGTGTAGTTTTATCTATTAAGTCAATACTAAAATCTTTTGCGATCTATGTGATTTGTTTAGACACTCGATTGAACTGAACATGAAAACATGTTCAAAAAGCAAAAGACTGTCTATCTTTAGAATCACTTACCTTATGATGTGTTCATAATATTTCTTTTTTAATTTTGTTTAAAGGTTTCTACTTTTACCAGTATTTCTTGGTGAATTATCATTGAAGACAACGAGTATTGAACGACAGCAAGCAGTCACAAATGCGAAGGTCAAACATGAAAGTAATCTTGTCTAGTGTTCATAAATGAGACTTTAAGCCCTGCCAAAACTGACAAAATAATCAGAATAGTTTCAAGACAAAGGGTTTCAATGAATTTTGTTGATGAATTAAAATTAAACACTTGTAATACTGTAATAAGGTGAGGTTTGGACATATTTTAACATTTTTCCTTCCCTATGCAGCAAAGTAAGAAAGTGAATAGAGAAAAAAAAGTTTTCTAAAAGCTTCATCTTGTCACCAGGACTTGTCACCAGGACTTGTCACCAGGACTTGTTACCAGGACTTGTTACCAGGAACACTTCTCCAATTTACCTCTCCAAGCTTGATTTCAATGTTCTTCCAACTCACGAAATTTCAATACAGTGGCAGAGCCAATTTTGCGAAACTTAATCAGGCGGCGTCTGTGAAATTTTCAAGAATTTACCACAACATTCTCCTTAAAAAAATGTACAAGTTTTTGCACTTCTGATAATTTCTGACGTCATAGTAGCATTTAATGTTTATTGAGAATTGTACTGGAAACCTTTCAAACACATATAAACCTTTTTATGTAATCACAGATCTGAATAAGTCTTCTTTTATTCAGGGGGCGTTAAACACATTAAAAAAATGTCCAAATGTGAGATATAGCTTTTTCAAACTCAAACTCACTTTCAAAATTAATACACCAGTTCATAGTTTCAGATTTTCAGCACGCATTCAGTATTAGAAATGGGAAGAAAAAATAAAAATATTAAGAAGAGTTTGGCCAGAAGAAAATGTGAAAATATTTTTTATTTCCTGAAATGTTGAGTATTTTGCTAAGATCTTTTTATATGTTATGGGAAATAAGTATCTTCAAAGAATATGTAAAGGAATTGATAACTTCCTTTTCAAAATTTTTCTTAAAAAATTATTTTCACTTCTGCATCTGGTCAGAGCCTTGTTAATTTCTTCTATTTTATTTTCCAATTCACATACTGATTAAGAGTTTAACAACAATCAGATTACCTTGTGTTGGATCAGAATTGTCATGAAAATTTTTTTTGTTCACAATATTATTGATCAGGTCTGTACAAATATGTAGAGAAAAAATCATCTTCTACTTGTTCAAAATAACAAATTGTTTTTTTATAGATTTACATACACGATTTTCTTAAACGATGTTATGACTACCAGTTGACCAAAGTGGTAAATTATTTTTATTTCATACGATTGAATCCTTTTCAGCATGAACATTCCAATATTCAAGTAAAATATTACTGCGTGGTTTTCATAGGATCCAACGGATACAAGCAAAAACGATGGTGCTGCTCACAGAAGGGAAAATAAACGCGAAGAAAAAATACAAAGATTCAAGCAAAATAAAGAAATAAATGGCAAGATTGAAGTAAAGGATTTTGTTTTCGATGTATATTTCTCACCCAGGCTTCACAATAACATTGTGCTCAAAAGCTTAATTACAGTACAGCCTGAAAGAATACTTGTTTAAGATAACCAACTTTAGGAGATAACGGTCTTTTGTTAATCTAATGTGAGATTTTGAAAAATTGTGTTTAAAACATAATGACTTCATGTAACAGATAAAACTTTACATGAAAATCCTTTGTGTTTTCATGTAAAAATTCATTCCTTTGCAGAGGCGTAAAGTTTCTTTCTGGCTGTAGTGTGTATTTGTAATTGGTGGTATATTTTACAGTTTTCTAGTTATAACTCTTCAATTGACTTTATGTTTATCGTTGTTTATGAAATGCTTGGGTCGTTCCGTTTCCTTGATTGAGTTGAGTGTTCTTATGATCTGATCTCCAAATTGTTTTGTTTCCACTATCATTGAGTTTAAATGTTTTTTGTATTCAGATATTAGAAAAGCGGTTAAAAATTTCAACAGTTGATGAAAGCACAATGGTAGGTTTTCCAGTAAAGCTTGGTTGTTTGTTTCTAAATCCTTACATTCACTTGTTAGTGTGTCTTTACGAGATAGCTACCCTAAGTATCGTGACTATCAGGTCACTCGTGGAAACTTTAGGTGTGTTACACATCCAACACCTTAATTATTTCAGCGTGAATACTATCTTGCTTGGTTACGGTTGTGGATTAATAATTCCATTGAAAATATGGCAATGTTGGAGAGTAAGTTTTAAAGTTTTTATAAATTAACGTGTTTGATTTTAATAGGCATGGATCGTCTATCTCACGAAGGTGGATGTAAAGCATGTCACATTTTTATAGGTTGTTTTTTACATGCATGTTGTATAGGAAACACTTAGCTTCAGGTTTTCAATGTGGTTTACGAGTCGCCATCACTTGAGGTGCATTAACTAATGTGCACGAGATTGCAACAGTTGTTCTTTGATAGGTGAGATGGAAATTCTTCAACATATAAAGAATATTGATAGTGGAAAAGTCAAGCCACCATCACCGGTGAAGAATAAACAGGTTTCAAATTTTAGGCTTTCATTTATTTTTTCTTCTGTTTCTTTTCTGTTTTTATCTTGAATTGGTAAAAACTTGATCCTCCATGGGACCCATGAAGATTGTTTGAATTACTTGAATATTTTTTTTTTAGCCCATGAAACCTATGCTGATCACAAGAGAGATGGTTAAGGTAACATGTTAAGAGTTTATTTTATTGAGATCAAAAGCAGATTCTCGGAAAATTTTCCAGTTGTTGTCAAGGTTACTATTAATGACACAAATATTTATGACACCAGACATTGCAACAGATTTTGCATGTGCTTTCAGCTAGAATTTAAAAACAACAACAACAACAACAATTGTTGGATGTGTTTTTAGAATCAGGTGTTCGGAGCTGGATATCGTAGTTTGCCAACCATGAGTGAAGAGGAATATTTTCAGAAAGAAATTCGAGAAGGAAAAATTGTACAAGAATACAGGTAAAACTCAAAATGGATGTTTTTACAGTGGAATCACTATAAAGCGGACGCCATTGGTACATGAAAAAGATGTCCGCTTTATAGAGACTTTAAGGTTACTGTAAAGGATAAACGGTGTTTTTCTCTATCACTCACCATTTCATTAAATCTTTAAAATAAATATATAAAAGTATATGTTTTTGAAAAGCTTTTTTCTTACTCTAAATAATGGAATAAAACTTTTCTAAAAATAAACATTTTTTGGAAAATTGAGCTCAATTTAGAAGGCTACCATTTTCACTCAACGAGTTCCTGTCACACTAATATTTTGCTTTGAAAATTACTTCTTTCAGAAGTCGGTGCCATAAACTAAAATCGCGTGTCACCATTTCTTAAATAATTCCGTCGTTCAAATGATATATTCATTTTTTCTCTACTCGCATAAATTTCTTCAACCATTGTCCTTGTCCAACCATTGCATAATAAGTTTTGAACGGAATAATTATTTTAAAAACACTGACAAGCGATTGTTAAGCTACGCCAGATAATCACGTGGGTATGTTTCTTTTTTCGTTTCCATGGTTAGTTGTGGAACTCTTTATTGGTGGAGTTTTGACATAAATGTTGTTCTGAGAAAAGAGTTTTTAATTATTAACCAAACGTCGTTCAGAACGTGATTTTCACATTTTTATAAAGGTGTTTTATTTACCGGTATTCTTGAAATATTTTTGCTTTTGAAAAGGTGTGAAAGAAATGTGTAATAACAAAACATTATGTTGAGTTATAAAGATGAGCTCTCTGCAAAATTGTTGTTATTTACTGCTTTATGCACTTTTTTCCACTAATAGAGACTTTTTCCTGATTAAGAAATTATTGCGGGTGAAAATTTATAGGAAGATAAATACTATTGTTTAAAACCAGAAATTTTGAGTGCTTTCTATTTTTTCCTTTATATTAACCTTAACTAATGGGAATTTGACTGTCAATCCATCCATCTATACATTGAGTATGATGTGTCTGTTATAAGGAGATGTGTACTCTTAATATGGTGTATTCTTTATAGAGATTCCAAATTGACCTTGTTGTCATTGTGTTGAACTTTGAACTTGAATATTTTGCAGTAATGAACCTGGTAAAATCGGTGAAAAGACTGAAGAAGAAAAAGAAGAAGAAGAAGAAGAAGACGAGGAGAAATTGAAAAAGGCCAGAGACTGGGACGATTGGAAAGACAGTAAGTAACTTGCCAGTTGTTCGAATTATCTTACTGAAGTGATCGGTCAAAATTCTGTTCACAACATGTGACGGTGCGCTCAATCGTCGCTGAGTACGTTATAAGGAGCATAAGTCTATCAATCGTTGTTGCTATGGAGATATTGTTGTTTTTTTTACTGCATCTAATGAACTGGTCGCTTGTTTTTTTACTGCATCTAATGAACTGGTTGCATGTTTCTTTTTAGCTCATCGAAGGGGTGAAGGTAACAAAGAACGTCACGGTTGATACTGAAAACTGCTGATGTGAGAAGAAATGTTCTGAATACTGCTGACAGTATTCGATGAAATCTACTGAAATGAGTTGTTTATCGACCCTGATGAAAGACATTCAGTACCGATTGAACGTTGTTGTACGTACGTTGTACGATTATAAAACTCGACCTGGACATTTTGTGGAACGGAATATTCTGAAAGGAGGCATATATGATCACGTGACTGCTCTCACAAGAAATTGTCGATGGAATTACTTGTTATTATCTGGTTTTAATTTATCATTCCAATTGTTGTTGAGACAATAACCTATAAAATTTTCAATCTTGCTTTTTTATAAATATATTTCAGTTGTTGATATTAATTTAGTGCGTATAATGCAGTTTTCAAAGACCTACACACAATGAAATAATATGGAATGGCTATTTCTTCCAAATGCATGATGGTTAGAAATATGAAACAATTGCCTGTCTGTTTGCTTCTTTATTTGACTGGCAATAAGCTTTGAATAACGTATCTCTCCTTTTTACACCGTTCCCTTTGACACCGGTCTCTATTGGCGTTATTTTTGTCCATGGTCAAACTCTCACAGAAAAACATCTAACGCCCTATTAACGCCAAGTCATGAAAATTAACGCCATTAAGGACAGGCGTAAAAAGGGCCAATAAGGTATATAATCAGAATTTTACTTCTTCTTAGTTGTCTAAATAATGAGTTTTTTTATTCATCTGCCAAAACTGTTCGCCATACTGGTCTGTGTTTTCTTAATATCTCTTACTGTTTACCAAGTCGTTTTTGATTTACCAAAGAACGGGTAAGTTGCACCAAAGTGCTTCTCTTGTCTTTGATATAAGTCAAACCTCTCTAAAGCGAACATCATCGGGACCAATGAAATATATCCGCTTTAAGGAGAAACTTAGAGTTCAAGGAGAAAAGGCATCAGTCCCTCGATAAAGTGTCCGCTATGTGGTATGACCGCTATAAAGAGGTTTCACTGTACTCCGTTAGTGCGTTATTTAACGCCCACGTTCATTTTACCACGTTCTTTAGTTTCATAATGCTATTAGTGTGGCTTCTCTTTCCAAGAAAGATTGAGTTCCTTGAAGTCGTTTCTTACCACACTTAGCATGTTTTTCACGTGACTGTGTATGTTATGAAAATGTACGCCCATGCTCAGTCTCGAATTCCCGACTCATCTTTGGAAAGGAAATGTAATAGTCAAGTTCAAGAATTTCTGGTTTGAATGAAGAAGAATGAAAAACGATCAATGCCATGATTATGTTTTTTCTTCCAGGTGTTCCATGACGTGGATGTACGAATATCCGGAATACCTTCGAGTTCGGCTCCCGGCAAAAGTGGAAAGAAAGTATCCCAAATACGGCCTGTTCATCTATGGCGAAGGTGTGTATGCGAACTATTTGCGTTCTATGAAGGGAAAATACAAACTTGAAGGAATTCCTGTTCTGTTTGTCCATGGAAATGCAGGTCGATACAAGCAGGTGCATATATTTTTTTGAAATCATCTTATTTACTGGTATGTTTTTTTTTTTGGTACAGTCAACGCGCTGAAGTTGGAATCTATATTATCAATTCTCCTTAATTTGAACCACAGTAGAATCCCGTAACTTGATAAGTCGAACATTCGGTATCTCGAACAATGTTCATCGGCCCTATAAAAGTTCGAATTACTGGGATTTAACTTTAATTTGAAAGGCCCCTTCACCTGATAATATATATGTAGATGAAACTCAGCAATTCGAACATTCCATAAATGGAACCGTTTTGTATATTTCCTTGGATGTTCGATATGCAGAGACTATTGTTTTGTTTGTTCTGTTGAAGGTTCGTTCACCAGCATCAGTGTGTCTCCGAAAGTCTGAAACACGTGCGCATCATTTCAATTATTTCAGTGTTGATTACGAAGAGGAGCTTTCTGCTATATACGGTCCATTCCTGTATCGGCAGACGGAATACCTCTATTTCGCCATCAGGAGGATATTCAAATGTTATGACCACTTGAATGTCGACAAACCTACATCATTGATCACCATTGGCCATTCCATGGGTGGCCTGGTGTTGCGAGGTTTGTTCAGTTTGCCACCCCCAACTAAACAACGAGATAGGCCCTCTCTACACGATCAAATTAGCACGATCGTAACGTTAGCGTCACCACACATAAAGCCTCTTGTTACATTAGACGAAGACATTTACAAGTTTTATGCACAGACTAATCAATACTGGATGGCCGAGTATATGAACGTTCTGCAAAATATATCACTACTTTCACTGGGTGGTGGCGTGAGGGACTATTTAGTTCGTAGTGACTTGTGCTCTTTTCGGGATATCTCAAGTAATCCAAACCATATGAGTATCATGACCAACTGCGTACCTTTAATCTGGTTGTCAACAGATCACCAATGTATTGTTTGGTGCAACGAGCTCGTGAGAGGGTTAACGAGGACGTTTTTCAATATGATTGATCTTAACACGCATCAAATCACTACTAACCCAGTCAAGAGAGCTCGAGAAATTTCGAGAGTATTTTTCGGAGCCCAGTCCGACGAGGAGGAAATACCATTACCATCCGATTGTGTCCTTCTTCGTGTGGATAAAAGTGTGCGTAGAACAACGAGTGAATCGAACTCTTGCTACAGGTTAGCTTTGAAAAATGGTTCCATGGAGGAGGGTGACGTTGTAAATGTATGGAGTGGATCTGGAAAGCGTAATTGGGTTTACTTTTGTGACGAGGATCGGAAAACTTGCGAAAGTATCAATTATGACGTAATAAGAAACGGACAAGAAATTAGTAAATTTATATCTTTAAGATCTATCAGACAAGTGGTCGTGAAGTTTCGATCCAAAGAAACATTTCTCATTCAGCGACTATCATCAATTACACATCAAGTCGTGCCACCTTTCCTCTTACCTACCACATCAGTTCATGACCATGTGAACGCATTTCACTGTATCGTCAACTTACCTACGTTCACAGAATCCTGGCAAGTATTTTCATTGTACTATTATGGAGATAAGTCCGATCTGGTCATGAAATTATACGTGCCTTGGACCGGCGAGAGGGAATTCTTAGATATTGATCGTCATGGTAACGAGACTATCAGATTAAGAATACATTCAAACAGGCCAGAACGTTTCGCTGGGGGGAATGGGCAGCACTATGTCCAGTTACACGTGTGGAAACCGATGATAGGTGACATGAAGGTCACCTTAACACCACGCATCGCAGAAAGTTTTGCAAGACTGGTGCACGCTAACGTAGAGCTCTTATTGCGTTATGTGTTGGTGTTCGGCATTCTTTTCAAATTAATGAATGGAAAAAATGTATGTAACGACGGAGTTAACGTAACTATGCAGAGGTTGTGGTTGGTTTCACCATTGGTTGTATTGTTCATAAAAGTGGTTTGGTATACGATATCAAATACCGACAGTTGTCTGGGTAGTATTCGGCGTCGGATCATTCTTCCCGAAATTTGTTTGTTGTCACTTTCTGTATTGTTATATTACTCGGTACAGATTGTTCTGACTGTCATAATACGAATTCTTTATACATTTATATATCCTGCAGCCCGGATGGTCGAGAAAATTATCGCGGCCGACATCACGTCACGTTGGTTTGTTAAAGCGTCGTCCATGGCGTTTATCGGTACCTTGCTACATTTCAAAGTTCCGGTCTGTATTTTGTTTCTTGTCCTGCTCGTTTTTGATGTTATGAAGCTTTCAGTAAACCAGGGGGACACGTCAACCAAGTATGTTCGTGAACAGACGTTGCTAGCTATCCTTCCGAGCATGTTGGTGTTCAACGCTGCCCCTTTCGTTATTTTCGTCAAAGACATAACGGACGGGTTTCCCTACCAGCAACGCCCTTTTTTCAATGTTATCATGTTCGTTTGTGCGTACGATGTCTTTCTTCTTTCGGATATCGCCGGAAAAACGGAAACGAAACGCGCATGTGCGAATTTATGCCGATGCTTTGTGCTGGTTAGTTGTATTTTCGGATTTTTCCCAGAATTTATTGTATTTTATCGATTAGTATACTTAAGTGTAGGCTATCTAGTTTATGTTATATTATATTCGTCCAATATTTAGAGATATTACAAATGAAGAAAACACCTCAGGGAGAAAGAAGTACTTAATGACTTCTTTTATTATATTATCGTTATCCTCAACTGTGTTTTGGAATGAATATAACATTAAAGTACAATATATTATGTAAACAGAAAGTTCACATTGTTCTGGAAACATTTTTTTTCTTAAGACGGATCACCACTACACGATTTTTCCTATGGTTTTCGTGACGACACGTGCGCGGAAGGAATTTTCTTAAAAGTGTATAATTGACATCGTCATCTTGTCCACCATATTTGTGTACGTTTCCTTTATTTCGCGCCAAATAAGATTGACTCGTGGAGATTGTTGGGACGACCAATTTTTACGACGTCTTTGGAAATATAGTCTAGTGGCGATGTATCTTTCGCATATGTCTGATTAATGTTTCCTGCTTGTGACGTGGCTACTGAACCGATATAACTCCTACATTTGTGATTGAGAAAAATGAAAACACTTACGACAGAACAAACAACGAAACGTAAGCGATGGATTGTATCCGAATTTAGTTTTCATAGATCTTTCGCTTTATTAGGTCAAAGGGGGTGTTTTTTTTGTGTGTTTGTTGACATTTTCCCTTGTCAGGCATACCTCGCCTCCAATGGACCATTTCATTGATAATGTCATTTTCATTCTGTAGAGACAATCTCCCATTTTTCTATGATAACGACTTTCTCTTGCATTAAATCACTATCACCATGCAAAAGAGTATACTAATTAATACGATCGAAAACGAGGCAGTTTGCTGATAACGAAAATGACTTAATCTATGAAAGGAGCCTATCGGCTTTTACTGCTGTACCATTATTCGTAAGTACACGTGATTCGTACCCATACCAATTTCATATTCCTTACTTTGGAGCATAAAATGTCCAGAGGAGTTGCGATGATCGAGTTAAAACGAAGACTAATGTAATATAATAGGGAGGAGTTTGGTGTTGGGTTTTTTGTTGTCCGCAAAATTAGCACTTGTTTGGAAAATATTGAAAATATCTCTTTCTTTCTGACTTCTATATATAGAAAGTACTATTTTTTTCTTCCACATTCTTATTTCAATCACATATGAAAACCACCCCACTTGAGTTATTCCTTTATATATCTTTGTTGTTTTCTTTTCACAAATCATCGTTATAAAAAAAGTCTTCAAAAGAACTGCTCTGCCTTCACCAGTCCTCCACATCTCTTCTTGTTAGTTTCGAATGTTTTCACATTGAAATATACATGACCCCATCACGATCGCATTAACTTTTGGTAGATGTTAAACTTATAAGTGGAAAACTGCAATTCACCAACGATGGAGGGTGTAATTTCACGACTTTGCGCTCCTCTCCATTATTTTCTAAAAAACACTTCTTGAATTCGTTAGAAACTAGAAATATGCAATCACGTTTCATTGTTCACTCAAATACCCACAAATTTCACGAATTACGAAACTTGGGCAATAAAATATACCCTTTTAAGTTTTTTCACAAAAGGTGTTTAACGAAAAATATATTTTTGAAATCTTCTAAAGAATTCACTTCCATTCTAATGATTAACCATATGAATTATTTACTGGGATCGTTTGAAGTGCGTGGCGGAAGATTGTAAACACAGGACGAATTTAGTTGTAAGAGAATCTATGTGTTTCGTTGATATGTGTTGAATTTTTTCAGAAGGCAAACGAAATTCTTTCATGTGCTGTAGAAATCCAGAAAAAGCTCTCTCCTATCTTTCTTTCACGAAAATAGTTTTCTTTACACCAGGTAATATATTATTGATTTTTCTTTGAGATTTTGTAGTCAATGATTTCATTATTATTATTATTTTTTTTTTGAAACATTTTTATTTTTAATTTGCTTGTTGTCCGAATCTTTCTATTCTCTATTTTTTTTCATAAAGGAATCCCTCAGAACGAAGATTTCTTATCTACCCGAGGTTTCGAATTCCAATGTTGTTTTCTTTATGTACATTTTGAATAGAATTATTTTATCAACTTGTTTGGATGTAAATAGTACCATATTTTTTTTCTCGATTTCACAAAACATGCCTGAAATATGCCTGTATTGTTTTTTTTGATTTTTTTGTGCGATTGTGAATACTAAGTAAATTTAAAGCCGTTACCATACTGTATAATAACGCCTATGCTTCTTTTCCTTGTTAATATGCTCTAAAATGTCTTAGACATGCATGGTATTTGAAAATTGAGGGCGTACGTAAAGTGAACTGGTCAGGAACGTGTAAACGTCCTGATTATTTAATGTTTAGCCATTGTAAGTGGAGGGTGACAACAGAATGACATCTTTCACAAAAGTTTAAGATTCATTGTCACTGTTGATAGCTTAAGCAGAGACATCTTTCACATTTGTGCAAATAATTGTGAATCGAATAAATACGGTGCTGCATGTCCGCCATCTTACCATACCGTCAGCAGTAAAAAAAACAGATAAGTTGTTTGCGATTTAACTTTCTCTTCTTCTTTTTACAGACATGATATCTATATATAAAGGTCCACTGTTTGAGTTGTGCATTGTTCCCTTAAGTCTTTAGTAAAATACAAAACAAACACAGCGAATTTTCTTCTTGCTAAAGTTTTAGAGTTACCATCACCGGTTTGAATTATCACTGTGTTGTTACGTTTTCTGTTGCTACGTGTGGAATTCTTTCGATTAATTCGCGTCTTGGTGACTTTAATTTCGATAACAAACACAATTTGGCGAAAGTAAGTTTAACAATTTCTTCCATCTCCATAAAAGAAAAATTTAAATTATTAGATGAACATGTTTTGGCCAAACTAACGCTAATAGTTGATGTTATCTTGTAAAGGAGTCTTTGTCTGATCATTTTGCACCACGTTTAATGGGCGCTGGAATATTTGATATGTGCAGGTAGGTGAGTGTAATTGTTTGTACAGCAATCAGTTACACGCTCTTTTTTTTTTATAAGAAACACAAACTTTTGGCTGACATTTGTTGCTTACTTGCTGGTTGACTATTTACGTTAGAAGACCAGATTTCACTGTTTGTCTGCTCAGGTAAGTCACCCTGGGGCGTGTTTCTTTAGACCAATCACTTTTTAAAACACGGTTCATCAACAAGCAAACAAATATGTGTCCCTTTTTTTTGTTCTTACTTTACGGTTTTTAGATTTTTTCTTTGTTGAAAAATCCACTTTAGGCTGGGCTGTTTAGCAGTTGGTTGGTTTCTTTGTCAGATTTGGGGCTTTTGTTGCTTATAAAGCGTGTATGTCGGAATGATATTTAATTTCGTGCTTAGTTTATTCATGACAGTTGCTCTTGGAACGTTTCTTTTCCCCATAATCAATATTGATAAGGAGGCAAGCAAGCAGAACTTTAATTCTCAGAATGTGAAATTTTTAATTCGCCAGTTATCTTAAGATATTTGTTGGTATGGTATAGAAGAATTTCGCATTCCGTTGTATGTTATCTGAATCAAATTTATCCACTCTTAAGTTATATTTATATGCAGTTTGTTTGTTTTTGTTTGTTTGTTTGTTTGTTTGTTTGTTTGTTTGTTAAGTGTGACATGTGTGTTTCGGTTTTCTAGAATGCATTTTCTTTGTATTACGTAAGCGTTAAGTATTTCGGCATCAAGTTCCAGCAGGAATAATGATACAAATGTGTTCTGTGAACTTCAATGCGTCATATTTCACTGATTTCAAAAAACATTTCTATTACTATAATCGTGAAGAATATAGTTAAGCTGACGGCTGCTTTTACCATTGTTATATATTTCTTAAATGTACTGACAGATCTGAGTTGTTTGGTCGTTAAAATGATGTCGTGCTTGCTAGGTAGTTCCAAAAAAATGTTTTATTTCAGGAATTGCAATTTTTATTTTGAGAAAAAAATAAGAAGAATTTAAGAATGTGTTTCATATACTGAGTAAATAAACATTTCAATCATTCCAGAATTTCTTCAACTTCATTAAAAGTCGTCGATTCTAAGGTAATCATCTGATTTATCCGGAAACAATTCTCCGTATTCATCCGTATTCATCCATCATTGCTTATGTGGAAATTGGCATTACTTTTGACAGGTCTAATGCTTATCGATATTTTCTCATATGAACACAATTTACTTGGTGGAAATTTTACACTTAGTCAGCATGCTCGTGCATGTCATTTCCTCGCTTACTGAGGTAATTTTTATCCATCTGAAATCGATAAAACGATAAAATGCATTAAAACGAGGTAAGACTTGTTGACTTGGCCATATAATACAGTGCTTCAATCAGAAATCCAGGACGAGGATTTATTTTCGTTTTCGATAAGTATAATTTCAAAGAGTTGTATTTACAATAGGTTTTCCAGTCAACATAAAGAAGAAGTTTTATTTGTAGAGATTATTATCTCCTGGAATTTTTTTGTTGTAGGTTACGAAGATTTTCTCGTGGTTTCATTTTCTTATCTGGTGCGTCGGCATAATGTCATAAGGAAAGATAAAAGGAATGGAACTTTGATCGGTTCGTAACGTGCATTATTCGTGTCTGTTTGATACGTGATCGAGACGAGATCGTGTTACTGAAACAATTCCCGTTTGTTTGTTTCGTTTTCTTTGCATGTCGGGTTTTTATTGTTTAATCCACACAAAGTATTGTAGGAATGTGTCCAACAAGTCCCCCAGACCATTCAATCTTCTCGGTAAAAACGTTTATAAAAGAGTTTGAAACAACGAGACATGAATTGTCTCAATAACCCCAACCAATTTCACAAGGTTAACACCATGAAATTTTGAAGGTATGAAATTTGTTTAAAACATCTTTATATTTACGGAATCGAATTCTATTCTCACCATGCATTTAATAAGAAAAACTAACGTTCAAAATATATCTCGTATCTCGTAATGATTGTAACATAATACACCTCGCCATTTGGTTTTCCCATCTTCATCATAAACATATTCCATTCACAATCTTATGCTAATATTCAGTACCAACAAAACTCTGTGTTGCTTTTGAATACGCCATTCCCGATGTTCTGTTTAAACACTGCATTATGTCTAACCTCGTTTTTAGGCAATTGTTTTACTGAATTCATTAGTTTATTACTATAGCAACAGTCTGTGTTATTCCAATTCCCGGTAGAGTAGAGGTAAAGTAGAGGTTGAGGGGTTTTTTTTGTAGACGTATTTTCCATTTTATTTTTAGCAAAAGAAAAGTAAAAGAAGATGAGCTTCGAAAATGCCACTCGCTCAGTGTATGCTTCTTATTTCACAGAAAGCGAAGAGATGATTTTAATTTGCATAATATCGGTGACATTATGTTTATCCTTATATGGTAATATAGGCATGCTTATTGTTTTGTATGGAAACGATAAAATGTGGAACAGCACCAACATGCTGATCGGTAATTTAGCCTTTTCCGGTGTACTTGTCTCGGTATTTTGCATGCCGTTCAGTTTAATTTCTTTACTGTACAGTCGATGGCCGTTTGACGAAGGACCGGTCTGTAGATTTAACGCCTTCGTGACATCCACATTGTTATTGGCAACTATACTAACACACACTATGTTAAGCGTGGACAAGTTTTTCGGTGTAGTGAAGCCGTTCAGTCGTGCCATGACCGCCAAAAGAACTTGGAAGGTCATATTTCTGGTCTGGTTTTTAGCTGTCATAATGTCAGTCGGTCCGCTGGTTCACTTCGGTAGTTACCGATATAACCAAACGACGTTGATTTGTGGTGTCGGTTTTCCAAAGAACAAGAAAGATTCCCTCTACCTGTTTTTGCTAGCCTCGATTGGATTTGCTATCCCGAACCTCATTATGGGATATGTGTATTTAAAAATATTTCGAGCCGCGCGTCAGCATAGGAAACGTTTGCAAACCAACTCGCTGACGTCACATGTCGTTCTGAACCTTCAACGCAGGCTAATACTGACCACGTTCTTTAGCCTGCTGTGTTTCGTTCTGTGTTGGGCGCCATTTTGCGCCCTAGTAGTAATCGCGACTGTGGTTGATTCAGTTGAAAAGATACCGCGTGGTTTGGGGGTATCAGCTTACTGTTGTGGTTATCTTTACAACGCCCTTAATCCACTCATCATTTGCACCATGAGTAAAAGATTTGGTGAAGGCCTCATCAACTTAACATGTTCAATCGCCACCATTGCCCCTTTGATGAAAGATAAGTGCAGTACACTTTGCTGCAATTCTACCAAGAAGTTTGATTATAGTAAAGGTAATGAACATAGTCCTTCGCTACCTACTCCAACTATGATATATTTGAACTGGAAATCAGATGTCAGGGAATCTGGAACTGAAGTTGAGTCTGTCAGTACACAAACTCCTCAAGATACCAGGTTGTCGAGTGAATCGCACACTTCAGATGGAGAGCAGCCTGAACTCACACCAACTTTAAATCATCTGGAATGGAGTGCATTTTAAATTTGATATTGATATATGATAGTCTGAGAATAAATTTCGTTTTTAAAAGATGTTTTCTAATTTAACATAATTTTTTTCTCTGTTTTTGGTTGTTGTTTTTTTGTGTTTATCATGGTCTTGTCTATTTTCCGGTAAAAGAGAACAAGCAAGAATAAATGTTACTGCAAATAAATGAAAGAGAATAATCAGAGAAACAGTTTTTATAAGAACTTCCCAACATGGAGGTTCCAAATTTATTTCACGATCATGTAATTAAAGCTAAAGAGTTTTCAGTCTCTCGATCTTCCATCCGTAATGGTAAGTTCTTCTGCCCGCCGACTGGGAAGTTGAGTCTAACTTGCACGAAGGCCAGTGTTCAGTCAGTCGAAATGGGCTGAAACGCTGCTTTTAAAGCGCATCGGAGTGAAGTATGGAGATACGACATGACTGAGACTTGAACACCGGCCTCAGTGGTCGCACTCGGAGGTACTATCCACTACAACATCGCTGCACCATGATAGTGATAGTGTCACCATGATAGTGCATTTTTCTGCCTGCTAACTTGCAACGAAATAGTTGACCGCCAGAAATACGTATAAGCAGATCGGACATTAGGTGAATATGAAGGTAAATAAAGGCGTTATGACACAAAATTAAGGGTGGGGAGGCGGGGGGAGGGAGGGATCTAATCTGAACTTCACAAGTACACCTTAAGGAAATTTGGAATTTGGAATAAAAAATTGCGGAATCAAAGTTAGGAGATCGAAACTTGAAAATGGTATAGAATGGCCGAATTGTAGTTCTCAAATGAGTGGATGTGTATCAGAAACGTTTGGGTTTTTTTCTCCGAGTTCATGTTATTGTTAAACAATTAAATTACAAGGAATAAAATTGACCGTCGAAAGATTCAGTTTTCAATTCAACTCTTTATTTAACGTTGGTGCATACAAATAACATGTAAACACTAATAAAAACAACAACAACAACAACAACAACAACAACAGCAACAACAATAAAACATCTCAACATCGGCAAAATTTGCACCCGCAGTTGATAAATCGCAAAGCTTTAATAGTACGTTTGAATTCCTGTAGAGATTTTCAGACTGGCAAGTTATTCCATAGAATAAATGCTCTAAAGCCGTCAATGCCATACATTTTCCCTTTCGTTGATGGAAGCACCAGTTTGCTGCCCGATCTCATATTGTAATGGCTGGGCTTATTTTGAAACGAACACCATATAAATTATGGGATTAGGTGATTTATAGATTTGGAAACCTCTACCATCAAATAGTACCAACTGCCACAATACATTGCGAAAAGACAAGTGAATAATAAACAAGGGTTTTCTGATCAAAACTCATATTCTCTCAACATGATGAAAACTCACAGAGATACCTTATCGCGGGTAAAAACCCGGAGGAAAAAAAGAGACCAATTTCAGAAAACAGCCACCAAATTTTCCCACGACTAAAAGTTTTCCTCCGACAAATAATTTCCAAACAACACAATACCTTCTTCTTTTTTATTTCTTCTCCTACCCAAATTAAGTCTGGGGAAAGTGAAAAAACTTTTGAGATATGTGACCCCACACTCTCCCCACTCACTCACACACCCACACACCCACACACACACACACACACATATATATACACACGCACGCACACACACCTAACTTAAACCCCGTTTTTGTATCCTCGATAAAGGTAAATGAACTACGGGGACGACAACATACAGTAGTATAAACAGGACTTTAAGAACTGTAAATAAAAGCGTCATTTATTTCATCTTAAATATGCAAAAAATGAGCTGGGGTTGCTATAACTCCCGAGCATCCTTGCCCCAATGTCTCATAGGGCCTGAGGTACATTTGTTTCGATTTGATATAAGTTGTATATTTTCATTTTCTGAGGAGCTCTTAAAAAATAACATTACATCAACGTTGCTATATATATTAAATGTGAAACAGGTTAAATTCAAACACTCAACAGAAGCAAATTCAACGGAGTTCTTTTTTCAGAGTTGCCAGCAGCGTTAACATCTTTTTCACGTGCACATTATAACTATTTCTCCGAAATGCGAAACTTTACTGTATTTTGTTGCAGGATTATTTTCATTTAGATCAAACAGATTTGTGCTAAACTCATCATAATGCGAATATTGATTACCCAATCACGTTCTCGTTTCCACAACTTCCTTAATCCAGGATAAATACTTCCGAACATCCGTGTAAACGCCGAATTTTCCCGGAAATGCACAACCGTTACCCCAGCTCACCAAGCCAAAGGCGTAGTGTTTATTTTGTTCAACACATGTTAACGGACTTCCCCCATCACCCTGGCAACTGTCTACACCCTTGTTACCAGCACACACCATTCCCATGGTAATCTTTCCTTCATACGTTTTGTTGCATTTTTGTGTGTTTGCTAACTTGGGTAAAACATGGACAAGTGGCTCTTTGGGTTGTCGAAGGTATTTTCGAGCTCCCCATCCGGCAACAGAACACTTCTTCCCCTCTTTGTACGGACGTGTTGCCGAAGGAAGACACACTGCGTTCACGTTATCATCCAGCGTCAATGGTTGTTCAGTGCGTAACAATGTTATATCGTTGTCGAAGGTTTTCTTGTTGTATTTTGGATGGATGTACATTTCACGGATTCTTACTGTTTGCTCCGTGCCATCGTCTACATTTAAATTGTATTCGCCAGCCCGAACTCTCCATAACAATTTCCATGGTAACCTATCAGAAAAACGTAAAATGAAAAAAAAAAAAACAGTACAGAAAACCCCGCAAAGATAGGCTGTCACTTGTGGTTTGGCAGTTCCTTTCTAGCTTTAACCCAAACGTTTTTTGGACGATGTAACGACGTCGTAAACATGCTGGTAAACTTGTGAACTGAAGCTGTTTTTCTCTAGACGGAATATTCCGTTTTCAGTTTATATGCTTTTGTTTTTTAATAAACAGACCTTGCCTGAATTTCTGTTTAAACACCTCCTTACTCGGCCATAATACAATGTTTAAACACCCTTCATTCGACCATAATACAGTGTTTAAACATCCCCTTACTCGGCCATAATACAGTGTTTAAATACTCCCTACTCGGCCATAATACAGTGTTTAAATAGACTTCGAGAAAGGTCTCAAGGATCAAGTCCAAGTTGAGCTTTTCATAAATTACATCACAACATCCATCATCTCCTTTTCGAGAATAGCAATGCTGCTTGAGTGGCTTACAAAGAGAAACGATACCTCAGGGAAAAATTTTCACGTTGTTCTTTTATTACGCTTAAGTACGGAGTAATTATAAAGATTAGAAACGAGGCGATGGATGTCGTGACGTAATTCTATTTGTGACCATGTGGAGAAAACAATAGCAGCTCCGTGCTGAATATTGCGTCTACTACACACGTAATATTCAGCACAAAGCGGATATTATTTTCTCCACATGGTCACAAAACCGGATTCAAGGAAAGAACCACATCAGGCCTGTGAAACAATCAAGGCAAGAGCATCAAGCGTTCATAAACCCCAGTTTGAAAAACAAAATTTAATATTAACTTCATGTCGAATTACTTTACCATGCAGAATGAGAAAAAATTACAAACATTTTGTCAGATACAAACAAGTTGGCAGAGCAAGGGTATAGGCTGATCGGTCGTAGACTAGAAGTACGAACCAAGCTTGAAATATTGAAAAAAATTATTATATCATTTAGAGTTCAAGAAACCAAAAAAAGTCATTTTATAAAATGAAGCAAACTCGTAATATGCAACCTCGTTCCCAGGGTTTTTTATGTCCCTATATCGAAAAGGCACGCAAAAAAATAATTAAAAAAAGGATAACAGAAAAACTTTCCCACGAGGCCTCTGATCGATAAAAGTTCTAATAAATAAGTGACGAAGATTAATGCTTTAAGACTCCCTGCCTACCTATCAAAGCAATGGGCAGCTGTTAAAATCCATTCCGAAGACAATATGGCGCCACCGCAATGAACACGCCCAAACAGTCCTATAATTGCAACCACCCAAGGCAACGTTCCAACACCTTGCTTGGCGCCATTTACAACTGATTTTGCTGGCGCAGTAGTTACGCCACAGGAAACTAAAAGAAAAGATATGGCGTATTAGTTACGCCACAGGAGACTATAAGAAAAGATATGAGCATGCGTACTAATGAAAAAATAAAGCCAATGTGTGGTGACGTTAAGATCTTAAGTCTAAGAGTTTGTCTAAAAATCACTTCCTGACAATAAGATTACGAAGCAAAACGTCCAACATGTTTGTGACGGATCATGCTCAGAAAATATCCAACATGTTTGTGACGGATCATGCTCAGAAAACGTTCAATAAAGTTGTGCCGCTATTAGTTTTACCTGCATTAAACGGGACATTTTTATCGCTGCTATCATCTGCCACCTGCCAATATAACTTGAGTCGTGAATTTCGTTGCAACTGGAAAATTGTATATTGGATGTATATTTGATTGGAGGTTGATGTTACTGAGACGGGTTTCAACTTGCCACATGTCCGTGTAAGAAGAGGTGCACCACCACTCTCCCCATCTCGTATCTCGACTTGTTCCCTTCTGCAATCTGGATCGTCTGCCAAGTTTATATAGACAAATGAAATTCTGATTTGTTTAGCAGACGGCACACGGATGGACCACGAACAATTTTTGGTTGCTGAAGAACGCGTTATGCTGCCACTTTCTGCCGAGAACATTTTACCACACGGTGTTCCTGTAATGAAGTGATGAGGAATTTTAACGCGAACAACTTGCTTGTGATAGCTGGTTCATTAAGTCAATTATAAGGGATTTTTAATAAATCCTTTGTACTTTCTTGTGTTAGTCGGCACGTGTTAGTCGCCAAGTTATCAGTTATACACGCATTGTTTAAGTAAGCATGAATTTGAGTAAGTCTCTCATCCAAAAAGAGTCACTTTAGGCTTCTGAGAAAGGTGGGCATTTTTACCTTTGGTATCAAATACTGTGAATAAATTTCACTTATAGAAAATGATCAATTCTTAGGAAATACCTAAATGTCAAAAAGAATTGGATAAAAAAGTATAGGTACCATCCGCGGATCTAGGGTTAGGCAAAAAATGTGGAGGAGTACGTCACGGAATTGGTTTGAATTGTTAAGTCATGGACGTAAAAAGAGATGGACTTACGGGTAACTTCTAAAGCCTTTCAAATCTATTGTCAATATGTCGACATTCCTTTGATATAATCCTCGCCTCGCGTTTCACTGGATGTTTGTTTACATGGGCAGGTGGTTCATACGAATTTTTATGTTTCACACGTTGTGGAAAATCAAAGAAATTAGAAGAAATGTGAATTGCATATAAATCTGCGACTTTCATTAGTATTTTAAAACTACTACTCAAACTTGAAAATGTCGAATGGGCGTTTACAGTGAATTTCGACAAATAATATAGTATTTAGTGAATATAGTTTTTACGAAAAGGCTTTAGAAAGATGCATGACTGACGCCTGTACAAGGTACAGGAAAATTAATACCTTTTCCTCCGATTCCGAAAATTTCATGGTCGAGGCTGTAAAAGAGTTTAACAAAATTGGCTACAAAATAAGCGTAGTACCGTGAAATTTATTTCATGTTCGTTGTTACGATCGTAGAAACCAATAACAGCATGTATTTTTAACTTTTAACCCTTCTTGGGTACAACATCTCAGTTAACTTTGACAATAACTTTAGCATCACATAGACATCACTTCAGGCTGACATAAGCGAAATGTTACGCACGGCTGAACTCAAAATTGCTAATGCTTATTAAAAGAAGCACTTGGAATTACCTTGATCAGATTTAGATGGAGGCTGTGTTGGCTGCGGATAAATCACCTTCCATTTCGCTCTAAAACCACGTGTTTTGCCAGAACCATCAGACAGAAAATCAACAGATAGCTTGTTGGATTTCGACACTACTGCTCTCGGTAAGATGAAACCACAGAAAGTGCCCAAGTTATCGTGTGTTAAACTGAGACCATTTCTAAGCTGTACATAACCTTTACCACATCCTGGGTGCTCTGCTATGTCCAGATCAACAATTTCAAACTGGATTTTGCCGCCCTCTGGCACTTCAATTGTCCAAGCACAGATAGACCGATCCAAATTAAACTTCGGGTAACCTGGTGACGTTAGAATACCTTCTTGGCCATTCAGGGTGCCGCCACAATCTAATCGAGATTATGGAGGTAACGTCACAGACAATATTTTTATTGCACCAGAAACTTAGGTGATGAGGAATTGACAATCCTACCGCTTGGTGTAACGGTTGATGTTCTCTCCAATGTCCACGTTGCTCTGAAACCGTTTCTCTGGGTGGTGGTATCGGATACGAAACGGATCAATAATTCATTTCCGTCGAATGTTATCTTTCCTGGCGACGTCCCACCACAATACGAATCGATGAGTTTACCTTTTTTCGTTTCTCCCTCGTAGATTTCAACCTTATCGTATCTGCATACGCTGTGTTTTTCAAGGCTGAATGAATGAAATGTTAGAACAATGCGATGAAGCGTGTCCGTTTTAATGACCCACTCACAATTGGCGGATGGGGGATAGGTTGATGGATGGTTTGGTGACAAGATCTCTCCTGTCTTTTCAGTGAACACTCCTCCGCAATTTTCTAAAGTTTAATAAACAAATTGTAGATTTTCAATGGAAATTCGGCGGATACATCCTGCATTCTTTACCTGCTTGTCAAGATACAACTCTATATCTTATGAACATCTAAAAGTTGGCAGATGGGTAGTGCCCAAGTAACATATTTACCAAATAGTCCACTTCGTTTCTTCCTGGAGCCTGCTCCTCTTGTGAGAGCAATCCAAGTTGCTTCGAAACCTCTCCTTGTATCTGCACTATCAGATGAAAATAGCAAGTACAATTGGTTTGTGTTGCTTTCTATAACATCAGGAATCTCGTTGCCACAGTAGCGACCAATTAGATTAGACTTTTGCGTACGCCCATCATAGATTTCAAGAGAGTCGTATTTACAAAGTTGACTTGTTTCAAGATCAAAATCAGTAAATCTTAGCTGGATCGTTGTTGATGCTTCTGATGTTATCAACCAGTCGCATGTTTCATTGTTTCCGTAATTCTCCGGATAACCCCCTGTAGTAAGCATGCCAACAAATCCACTTTGCTCTGTTCGGCAATCTATCATACCAAATAGATTCTTTCGTTAGAAAATTACTTTAACGCAGACTTAGAATTTTATGCTGTTATAAGCTAACAAGATGCGTTCATCATTAGTTTGCAGTGAAAACTTTGTTATTTCTGCCTGGATTAAACGAGGTTACGTCATGTCTCGTTCATTAAAACAAAAAAAGAGAGACTGACTTTCAATCGAAAAGTTTAATGCTTACATCTTCTTAGCTTAAGAACTCGTTGCGACAAATATTTATTTACTTCTTGCGTTGGGAGAAGATAATTTAATTCCACTTTTCACGATTTTCCATTCAATTTTAAAACCCATTCTCGATGTCGTGTCGTCAGATTTAAACTCGATTAAAAATCGGCGTCCGTAGATTTTTTGTGGTGTTTGCTCGCCACACAACTTCAAAATGGACAGGTCGTCTGTATTGAAAGTGTTTCGGATGGAAACATAATCGTACTGGCATGTCGGATGTTGCTCGATGTCCACGCTCACAATATGCATTTCAATTTCACTAGCTGGATCAGTTGCCTCAACGAACCATCTGCAGAACTGATTGCTTTTATACAACTCTGGATAACCCGGCGAGTGAATTTCCCCGTCATTTCCAGTTAGAACGCCGCCACAAGCTAAAATATGGAGCCAGAAAGTTAATAACGAACCCGCCGGCGGCTTTGTTACTGCAACCAAGTCTCCATGCAAAGAAAGTGGTTAGATATATTATATCTTAAATCCAGGTGCCTTAACAAAACAGCTTTCTCTTTTAGAAATACACCTTTTTGTTTCAACCTCGTGTTTAGGTTATTACCAGTTATTACACTCGGCCTCGTTTTCAATACCAAAATTTCTTCTAATTTTTCTACGGGGAGTTCTAATAATAATGATAATTACTAACAAATATAAGTTAAAAAAATTAGAGAAACAATAATTCACATAGAAACAAGGTTGGTGTTCAAACAGAAATATACATTATAAGTTTTACTTACAAACTTCTGGTTCTGATGTGGGTGCAACTGTAGACAGCAAGGGAAAAAACTCGGTAGGTAATGACACGAACTCCAGTCGAAATCCCTTTCCCGTATTTTGTCCATTCGAGATAAACTGAATGTAAACATGAGGTGAAGATGCCCTGAAAATATTACGCTTCAAAAGTAAACTATTTGTTGCACTGGAAGGAGGAGTGTTTTTACCAGGAAATGTTTTTGATGACGTCATCTTTTTTATTCATTTTGTTGCTACTGTATATTATATTTTCTTTCTATTTACACAAGATGGCCTCTTCACTTCCGTATGGTGCTGTTATGAAGAAGAGATCTTGTGTAGGTGCCTCTCTTATAGTGCTTAAAGCGCGCTACGAACGCTCTACTGACAGTAACCGTTCAACTAGGCAACCACCTTAGACATCCTACTAGGTAGGGGGTTCTAGTACATTGAAAGTCTCATTCGTGCTGGATACCTCCTACTGAACTAAGACATCATCCCTAACACCTCTCTTGCTGAGTGTTAAGCACAGATGAATCATTCACATTGTTATCTGTAGGTTAAGCAAACAAGATGTCATCACCATTAGTTTGCGGTCAAACCTTTGTTATTTCTGTCTGTGTTAACTTTGTTGCTTAAGAAAATAAGACACTTTTACACAATACGTTTCATGTTTGCATATTGTCAGACAAACACACTCTTTCGGCTTGGGATAGAACGCACCACATAGAAGTACTCTATGACAAGGCTACCTGTTGTTAAATGAAATTGAAACGAGGATTTGATGATCTACATGTTGTCAAATGTACCCGTGAAACGTTCTGAGAACTGAATGTGAAATAAAAAAGCATGCACCATTTTTTCTTACCATATTCGCTCTGGTAATTTCTTCCCGCAAAATTTCCCAAGTAAAGGAGCCGCTTGTGATCTCCCATCTCTAATGATGACGTAATCGTTTTTACATATCGTACCGCCATCTTCCAAGTTAAGAACGGTGAATTCCAATCGAAGCTGCTCTTCTTGATCGCCGCCGTTAAGTATCCACACGCAGTTTTGATCATTCTGGTAATTTTCAGGATATCTTGGCGATTCAATTGCTCCAACTTCCGAGGTTATACTTCCCCCACAATCTAAGCAATTCAAAAACCAATCGCATTAAAGTTTCACATACAGCATTTCAGCAATGAAAATGCAGCGTTTATTGGAGGGCGGAGGTTAAAAGAGGCGTTTATTTCGTAGTTACAGTTTAAGGATGTTATTGGTAACTGCAAATAAGGATAATGAAGATTTAAGACATGTCTTGTTATATTTTTAGCTTAGATCGATCTGTTGTTATGGGGATATTCTAGTTAAGACTGCAAATGGGTTCGGCGGTTATCTCACTTAAGCCCTCCGTATGTGCGGCGTTTATGCGAGGGCGGTATTTGCTTCATATTTCTTTATTACCTAGAGGCGCATTTAATCATGGCCTAAGTTTGTTTCTTCAACGCAATAGACATTACATTTATCTCCCCACTCCTCATACCCGTTATAATAATCCTGTTCCTGGATGGTTCCTTCTAAAACAACTTTTAGAAAAATATCTAGAAAAATATAACAAGAAATCGTAAAACAAATAAAATTCCTTAAAAAAATCCGGCTTTATACTTTTCCTTTATTCATCTTTGTTTCCCGTTTTCATGACAGATATTCTATCGTCACAATATATGTTTGGTTTTAAAGACAAAATAGCTGCCACTCCCTAATTTAAAGTTAATGTTATTAAAGTTATGGAATGAGCTTAAGATTTAAAAAACTCAACTTATTGGTAGTAACGTTAATCTTTTCTTTATCATGAACCGATTATGGGTACTATGGGCGTGTGTTGGATAAAAAGGAATGTCTAGACAAAACAGAACTAATTTTGTTTTCATGGACGAAGATGAATCACTTAGTGACGGATATGGTGTCATCCAACTCAATTTATGTGACGCGTTTTGATCGGGAAAAAAACATCAACAACATCGTCAAAAAATGCTGTCGGCAGCAAATACTGAACGATGGTGTGCATTTTAACCTTTAAGAAGCGAAGGTAGAATCATTGGAACGCAATTGAATGATTAACAAGAATTGTGAAGCTTTGAAGAATCTGCTAATGTTCCGGTGTGCCCGATGTATCTCTTTGCTCTGTGTATGTTTTGCGAAAAATATGCGAAAGAACTAACATCAAAAGTTAATTCGCGAAAATATTCAAAACAAAGTACCTTATTGGCCCTTTTTACTCCGGCCTAAATTTAACGCCGGCCTCTTTTACGCCAGTCTTTATTGGCATTATTTCTGAAAAGACCACGGTCAAACTCTCATAGACGCATGTCCTGTTTACACCAAGTCATTAAAATTAACGCCATTAAGGGTAGTCTTAAAAAGTGCCAATAAGGTAATTTGAAATTTTTTAAAAAAAAATACTCAAAGTTTAGAACGGCTTTCTTCCGTACACAAACGACCAATATCATTTTTTGTGTTCTATACACGCGTAATATAAAAGAGAGAGATTTCACATGATCTAGGATGACTGATAGCTGTGTAGGTGAACTTATAACGCATCATCTAGCTAGCGGATTAATCTTTTTTTCAGCAACATTTAATTCATTGTACATGAGCGTTATTGAAAGACAAGGGAATGTTTCTGGAAGCATCTACTATGAAGTGTGGTGGACGTTTTATCAGTTACTTGCTTTTTTCATTAAATTTTTTAAACAAAATATGGGGCACGCACCATAGTTATTAATTCTAGTCTGCAAAATATACATAGCACACATAAGCGCGAGGGGAACTTGGGGCACACGATAGAGCCTTTCATTAATTACGTCAACCCTGATTTCTCAGATATTGCCTCGTTTCAAAACAAAATAACAATGATGATAATAACTTTCCCTTGCATCGTGCAAATTATTACGATTAGAAACGAGGCTATGTTTGTTATATCACATAATAATATGAAAATCAATGAAAAGGAGCTTTTAGTTCCTTCAAAACCTCCACACACAATGCACATAATGCATAATATCGTAATAAAAATTGAATAAATATTACCTGAATAAGTGTTAACATTCTCCAAACATCCAACCAAATCTGGCAATAAATAATAAATAAATGAATAAACCACGTGTAAGCTGTGACTTAGAGTAAGTTTAGTGGAGATAAATCATGTTATTTCTGCGAACAAAATCCGCCCTCCCGCTTTCGAGGTGTCGAAAATCTTTCCGACGAAGAGTTTTATTCAAATCGAAATTTTCAATTTAAATCTATTTTTGTTTTTTCTTTCTCGAAAATGCAAATGATAGGTCAGTGTTTCCAAATTCTCGGCTAGAGTGAGTTTTAAGCCAACGAAATAAAAAGGACTTTATCTTTACGAATCTCCTCCATGCCCATGCCGCAAAAAATGTCGTGTATGATATCAGAATGGGAAAATAGATGTCAAATCTCCATAAAAGCTCGTCATTTTTTGTGTTATCTTAAAAGTGTGTCAGAACACCGTGCATTTGTGTTTCTATATTAGATTTAATGAAATTATATGCTTTTTTAATAAGCACTGGATCAATTGAATTAGCGCCCCTTTCTTGCCTAGAGAGGACGTTTGTTCAACAGAGGGCGCTCAATCTCGATCCTAGGGTTTAGGTTTACGGTATCCCAGAAAAAAAATAATTAATTGTCTTATTTTTCCGGAACATTTCAAATAGAACACGCCAGTTTTTTGTATAATCGTTTTTCATTCTTCTTCATATTTTTTGCTTTCAAAACTTGAACTATAAACTTTGTTTGAAATTTAACACACACGAAGAAATACTATCAACTCAAATATCTACCGTCAAATAACATGGCTTTAAATTGAAGACAGATGTTTAAAAAAATTGCATTAAAGTAAAACTTATAAATCTCTGGAGTTTATTTGAAATCAAAAGGCGGCTTTGATAAACAGTAGAAAACTTACTAGCGCAGAGTAGAAGAATGTAAACACTTCTGTCAGCCATTATTAATTTCGAGATGTATGGTGTTTTTTACGAAGAAAATCGGTTTTTTATTAAATTAATATCTTGTTCGACATGTCCATTTCTATTGATGTGTTCTATTCAATTTCTATGTATGAATTTATTTCAAATAATTCATACTCGATTAACTTTCGACAACAGAAATCAATTACGGTGATTTAATAAACGTTAGTGACGAATGTTAAACCAACAGAGAAAATATATTAGTCTTATCTAAGATGTCACTGCAGGCGTCTGTCCTCTTTCTATCGTTGCTCTCTCTCTCTCTCTACGAATGTGTTACAATGAGCACACGAAACTTCTGTGGCAAAGAAATCCTTCCTTGACCAAGCTAGCCAATCAAATTCGAGGAAATAGAAAATATACTAAATCAGCATCACTAAGACACGTGATACGTCTTTTACTCGCCTAAAAGACGTCCTTAAGACGTAGTACTTTGATGAAAGACGTCTTGCTGATGTCCCAAAAACATCCCATTTCGACGTGTTTTGACTAGTTTTTTAAAATCCTGGAAGAGATGTCTTAAAGGCGACTTTAGCTTGTCGAAAGACGTGCTGACTAGTAAGAGACGGGAAAAGACATGTATCGAAGATATCATTGTGTTCACTGGGCATTCAACAGAGTGTTTTCACCAATAATCACTTTCTTTGTTATATCTGTTATTCTAAATCTAGTAAAGGCTCATGAATGAACATGTTTTCAGTTGACGGAAGATGTTATCCGGTGAACATTTTGTCCGATAAATTTTTTAAATCGTTTTTAGGGTTTTATTTAGTCGTGTAATAATCCACCAATGAACTTTAAGAAGCCATGCGCTGACACGATTTGATTGGATGAATTTTATTGAAATGTTTGTCATTATAAACCTATTATTATTATTATTATTATTATTATTATTATTATTATTATTATTATTATTATTATTATTATTATTATTATTATTATTATTATTATTATTATTATTATTATTATTATTATTATTATTATTATTATTATTATTATTATTATTATTATAAACCTACATTTCACCTCTGATTATTTTGCAATTGGCAGAATGAGTTGTTTGTCTGTACATGGTTAAGGATTTGTGGTGACCATGATGATAACTGGTTATATTGATCAACTATTCCACATATTTCGACAGGAACAGCCGTGATTTCCGAACACAAAGAAACCGTCAACTAAACATGTATCGTGTTCAAAGTCAAGACTGTATTTGTTCTGTGAATAAACATTCTAGTCTTAATCTATAAAACAAACTGAAATACACATGTTTTTGGATTTCCACGCCAAGCAAGAAATACATTGAAAAACAAATTCTTATTCTTTTTTCTTCTCCATCGAATTTTACATGACGACCGTGCCAAAGCATCAAAAATAATGTTGTATCAGCTGCGTTTAGACATTTCCATGTGTCCGTGAAATGTTTCTTCTGACTTTTGTAATTTAGGAAAATGGTTCTCAAGATTTTAGAGAAGAAAAAGCTATACAAAGTGCCCTCAATAACTCTCAATTTCAATGAGTCGGACCGTCTTTCCCCTTGGAAGGGAGAGGCGATGGATTTTGTGACGTAATTTATGAAAATGTCTATCATTTATTATGTTAAGAGGCTTCAGAGTAACTTTAAAACTTCGGGAGATCAATTTTCTGACAGTTTGTTGCCAATTTTGGCAAAGCAATATTTAGTCAGATTTTTATGACGCAACATTTCTTTTTTATCAAAAATCAAAATCAAAATCAAAATTTTTAATCAAAAATCCAGCCAGCAGTGTTATGGTTTAAAAGTGATGTTTAAAAGTTGAAGAAATATTAGCAAAGTCAATATAAACTGTTTAGTTTTACAAAAAAATTCGGCATTGATAATATGGCATTCGTAAGCTGTATTGACTGAATACTGTTTTACCTTCTCCACGCTTTACTCTGAAGTAAAAAATAACAATAATAAAAATAACAGAGTTCCTCAATAGACCTTGCATAAATAAATTGCGCAATAATAAAATTTGTGTTTCAATGTAAATATTTAACGCGATAGGATTTATAACTTGAAGTTCAGTATGTCTAGAAAATTTCAAGTTCAAATATGCATTATTCACAAAATAGAACGCTTTAAAGGTTTCTGTTTTACATGAAAACAAGACATGTGTTGCTACTTTCTTCATGATAACATTTTTATAAAGGACTTGACCAGAACTTTTGTTAAAATATGCGAAATGAAACAGGTCTTTCAGTTGTTTGTTTTGTCTAAAAATACTTCATTTTCGGTTCTAGAACTCTCCCAGGAAAATCCCCCCCGGATGAACCTCCCTTATAAATTTCCCCCGGACAATTGCGCCCCCCACTTTAGTAGGAAACCCCCGCCCCCACCCGAAAAAAATTATCTTCACAATATTAATGAAACCAATGAAAACTCAAAATTCATTATTTACAAACGGAATTCCAGCAACGTCGAAGTTAAGAGTCTTCCAACTTCATTTGAGCGGACATGAGCGCAGACAAATGAGAATCCTTGAAACTTTGCTAAAACTGTCGAAACTTTTTTCAAAGTCACGCAATTTTCATTAATTTATGCTCCAGGGGCAATTTACCAGGAGGAATCATCCGGGGGGGGGGGGGGGGCAATTTTTCAGGGGAGAATTGTCCTGACACCGTCATTTTCTACGAAAGAACATTTCAAAAACCATTAATTTTTGGTGAATTGATGAAAAGGTCTATTGATTTTCAGATTGATTGATTCCTGGTATTTTGATCGAAATCCAATATATAACTACTAGGTATAACTGAAGGTGAGATCAATATACCTAGTATTTCGCTTCTGAAATTGAAATTTGAAATTTAAATAAAAAGATCTGTTAGTAAGAATGCTGAAACGTTTTTATGATTGGACTCTGTGACCGGACAGTTGCCCGACAGACCGAGGACACATCGCCAGGACACATCCCGACCGGACTGAAACCCGACTGAACATTAGAGCCCGGCATTCCCAGGTGCACAGCAGACTTTGTAATTTTCTTTTTGCTGGTGTCCGAAATTTACTCTATTAACTTGATACTTATCTTCTCAATTTTTGTTCGAGCTTTGGCTAGTGGTTTATGGGGATTCATTTTCACGCGGAAGAAAAAAAATGATAAAATTTTACATGATTAACTACTTAAGTTAGCATAAAAAGTGTCAAATTGCTAGTTGAGTTTAAATTTCGCGGATTTTGCTGAATTTTGCGAAAGCTTCTATTTTTAAGTCAGGTTTTTCACTAATTACGCATGCGCAGTGAATTTATAAAGCATATTGGAAAATGAAAAATATCGGTCGACATTTTGCGTTGAATTGATTCCTTCTTTTGAGATCTCTTGATCGTGTTGTAGAAGAAAACAGGAACGTGAGTGTCCATGATTGTTGTTGCATTTTCTGTAACTTCCCCGAAGACCAGTGTGCAGTTAGTCATTGGCTGGGCTGATACGCTGTTTTGTAAAGCACATTGAAGTGGGCGCACCCAAAGGCCCTAGCCACTGCCACTACCTCAATGTCGAGGAAAATATCCGTTCTGAACATGAACCTATTATAAATAAAACGTTCAGGCAACGTCAGAAAACATACAATCTAATTTGAAATTTCATACTTCTACCGTTGCTAAGACCCACAAACTTTTCAGCTTCTACAACTTTTGTTCTTTAATGTTCCACTCAGGTGAAAATTTCTTCTTGATTACTAAGCAGACAAACTATTGACATTTTTCATTTATTTCCTTTGGATAATCAATTTCTGTAGAAAGTGAAACTATGGATTGTAGTTATTTGACCCAGAACTCAGCAAAAAAAGGTTTTTCAGGTTTTTGCTTAAAAATTTTATTTATTGTAACTCTTAACTTTGATTGAAAAGACACCTTTTTAACCTGTTCAAACCTTGAGAAACGTCGCAGAATTCCAAGCATTTCTGAAAAAATGAAACGAATCGGAGAGTTAAAAGAGTCCAACTTTTGTTACTGGAAGAAACTGAAATTTGTTATCTTCTGTAAGGGAATGCAAAAATCTGAACAATCACTACCACTAAAAAATGCTCATAAAAGATTTTATTTTAAAACCAGAAAATATCAAGGCGATTTAAATATTTTCACATCTCGAAGTTATTTTTTCTTATAACACAATCGGTTCGTGTAAATTTCCTGTGAAACTCAATAGATCTTTTCAAGGGCTTTTCAAGGGCTTTCCAATGGTATACTTTTCTTCATTTTCTACAAAGTGGTTGAAGAGTTATTGAAGATATATCTGATATAAAATTCATTGTTATATCTTCACTATATTTTGAGAAAAAAAGGATTCTTTTTTCCGTTTCCATCATTTTGAAACACACTATACAAAGATAAAAAAAAAATTCACAGTTTCAGTTTGCGATTGTCAAAATTCATGTTTTAACGCATATCTTCTATTTTTCTTTAACGCCTGTAAAAATGTTGATATAAAAATTTATGCATTCTAAGTTGAAAGTCTTGGCATATGAAATTCTCATTGCGACATGAAAGCTCATTCAAAATCAATATTTACGAAAAAATGTTTGCTATTTTAGTAAACACGAGCACTTTTATATCTTTAACTTGCGAGCTATAACGGATCTTTGGGGTCTGCTGACAGATCTTAGCATACTGAAAAACAACAACATTCAAGCAGAAAGATGGAAACGAAACTGTGGTGTAAGTTCTGATTAAAATTGGTGGATCATTGAATTAAAATGTCTATCTACTTCTAGCAGTTCATGTTGCATCTTGTTTTATAGAGATCATTTTTGTCAATAAATTATTCTTATAATATTCAATTACTTGCAGATATGTATCACATTAAGTAGAATTAATAATAACATGAACACAGGATGGTGAACGGAACGAGTGAAATCCCCGTCACAGTAGCATATGTAAATGCTTTTATATCATTGGTTCTCGTGGTTATTGTATTGGGCGGCAATTTCTTCATCGTGCTTATCTTTATCAAATTCAAAAAAGTTCGAGATTTGAACAACGTAGCAGTGACGTTATTATCGCTTTGTGATCTTCTACGTGGGTCGGTTGTTATGACAACGAAAATATACAATCAATTGACATTAGCAACAAACTTAATCGAACCAATCTGCACCATAACAGCGTTGTCGAGCGCATTTACCTTCATTTTCAATCCACAGCTGCTAGCTCTAATTGCTGTAATCAGATACCGCATCATCACTCCCGGA
Source organism: Turritopsis rubra (assembly GCA_039566895.2). NCBI lineage: Eukaryota > Metazoa > Cnidaria > Hydrozoa > Anthoathecata > Oceaniidae > Turritopsis > Turritopsis rubra. The sequence goes on from CM077620.1 coordinate 9,043,541, forward strand.
GTCAGGTCGTCGTTTCAAGTCTCGAACCGAACTTTCAAACTATGCGTTGGTATCGTCTTTCTCGTTTCGATATCATTCGCGCTACTGCCGATACTTGGTATTGGTAAGTACGCGTACAGTAAGTCACATGGTGTGTGCTTCACTGATTGGTCGCCAAAAAATAAATTGTTTCGGACAATTTTTTACATAATTGTGATAGGTTTGTCATTTCCCATCTTAACATTTTGTTACTCCATGCTGTTCTTTCAGTTACGAAAACACAGACAAAATGTTTTGTCCAATTACAATGTGAAACAGCCCGGCCAGGAAATGGAGGAAGACGACAAAAAAGTGACGATATTCAAAAAATTCTCTCGCGATCATGGCAGAAAGAAATCATCTGTATCAATTAATGGCGTCGAAATGAAAAACCTTTCTGAACTTAATGGGAATCAAAAATGCAACGGAAAGCATAACAAACAAAAAAACAAACAGGTTGCACCCAAGGTTCGCGAAGATATTTGTAACAGCAATATTAGCAGTATGGAAGACTCATCTTATGATGATAACAGAATGAAGGAACAAAAGAAACAGGTTGCAAAGAAACTCTCCCGACAAGAATATCAAATCACAAAACTCATGATCATGATTTTTGTTGCCTACTGCGTTTGTTGGATACCGGCTGCTGTAGTTAATGTCGTCGCTTTAAGCAAAAAAGACGGTGTGCCGGATTTGTGGCTTTACGTCATAGTGACTATGGTGGAATTAAAAAGTGCTCTAAACCCTATGATCTACGGACTGGGAAATCGGAAATATAAGCGGGCTTTCAAAAAAATTATCAGAAAGTATTGTCGACTCCATAATCATTGATTAGTATCGTACACTTTCGAATTCTGATAACTTTATAACCTTTATGCGTGAAGAACGATAAACAGATTCAGCCATTTCACCTTTTATTTTTTAAACGAAAAATTTTTCAATTCTATAGTTTGTCATATAAGCACCAACTAATTTCTTATAAACCTCTAATTAAGGCGTAGATCGTTTTCCGTAATTTTACCATTCATTTCGAGTGGGTAACTCCAATAAGATATAGATTGTACATGCTTCCCTCCTCAAAACAAATTTTCAGAGTGTGAAAGGAATTTCAAAGAATGACTCCAAACTTAGATGTAGAGAGTTTTCCTAACCGGGAGGGAGTGCTTTTACATTGTTAGTTTTTCCTATACTTCTCTGCGGATTCATACATTCCATGGTGGAGCATTTGTTAACTGAGATAAAAACGATATTTGTTCATGAAGAAAAATGAAAGGAATTTAACGATACTAATGTTTACGTAAATTTACTAATTGTAAGTTATTAGAACATTGTTGTGTAAGCTTGGTAGTATTGTATTGTGTAGCTGGATGAATTTTACTTTAAAAGCAATTAGCGAATATATAAGTATCGAAAATTAGCTGACTCAATAATTAGCTGCCCAAATAAGAAGGACATGTAACCGGTTGTAAATATAGCTGCCCAAATAAGAAGAACATGCAACCGTTGTAAATGTAGCTGCCCAAATAAGAAAAAAATGTAACCGTTCGCGATCCCTGTCAGTGGCTGCAGTCTCTGCTTATATACTCATTTATTGCCTTAAAGACGCGAGTACATTTTATGGGCAAAAAATGAATTTCCCTTTTGCACATTTTCTAGATGGAAATTTTATCAATTTTACCAACGCTGTTTATAAGGTTGTATAAGATTGTATAAGGTTGTATAAAACGACGAGAAAGTGTCGAAATAAAGTTTCAGAGTGATTACAATTGAAATATATTTCTGATCATCAGATCTAAACACGTGACTTACAAAAACTATGGAAAAATGTATGTGTTCTTGATAAAACGAAACTAAAAAAAAACACCATACTATACTACACAACATTCATCTGAGTTTGTGGCGTAATTAAACCTTTAAAACAACTGCAACCAGCTCTCTCTCTATATATAAGATTACCAAATCAATTCGTCGTTGAGTGAGCAAAGTTATTAGCGCTTGGGCTTGATAGGAATGGAAATAAATTGGAATGATTTAATTTTACTCATAACTTTATAATGTTGTCGAGAGATTTTTTTTTTGCGTGACATAATAATTGGCGACATACACAGGGAGACATGCTCACAACGACAGTGTAGCAATTCTTTTCACTTAAAAAACTTTAATTGACACAATTGGTTTATTAGCAAAAAACATTATTTCCCATTGCCGTTGATTTCCTAGAAAGGGTTTTGGGGGGTGTTTTCATAGGAGAGCCACCACATTGCCGTATTATAGAGCTTTAAACTTCGATTTGTCATTATGAACCTATTCTGCAACACCCACGTTGAAGCTTGGTAGTTTCCGCATCATTTCTTAGGTAGCAAACCTAATTGGCTGAAAATCACCAGTAAAATTTCCTTTGAAATAAACTATTAAATTTTATCCTTCCTTCGAAACCGACACAATTGAAAAGACATCCTTTCTGATGCATAATGATATTAGTATAGTCGCCTTTCATAAATTTGAATGATTAAATTTTACTCATAACTTCATAATGTTGTCGACAAGTTACATAATGCTTCATCCAGCTATGCGCAAAATTTCCTTGTACAAACTGATTGATTTTGAAGGATATACTAGGAAGACGAAAAATCATAATTTGAATGATCATTCTGAAATTTTGCGCATAACTGGATGAAGCATTGTGTAACTTTTCGACAAGAAAGATCATAATGTTGGATTCTTTCACTTTTTTTTTGCCTGACCCTGAACACGCCTATGAGTGTTTGTTATATTTTCCTTCTACTTGCTAATTTATTCACAGGAAAAAGATTATTCGATTGTGAAAGGTGTAAGTTATGAGGTGGAACTTCGAATCAAAACCTTATCAAAGCAGTTAAACAATGAACTTGGCGAAAAGCATTAACAGTTTTGCAGCAAACAGCTGACAACGTTGATATAGCTCACAATGGTGCAGCTCTAGTCTTTATTCAGTATTTTATAATTATTTGTTGTTATAAAATCTTAGATTATGATTATTTAATGCATAATTAATGATGTCATAAGAAAATTGCTAACATTCCTCATCACTATAACTTTTGACGTAATAAATATTACAACATTGTATTTTATCAGTGAATAAGGAATTCAGGACTGAATACTGAATAATAAAAGTATTGATTTTTAATTTTTTTTAATGGATCAAATTATGGTTCCATTATGACATTATAATTATGCAGGTGTTTTAAAATTGGAATATTTACCTAAAGGAAGAACACTTTTCAAAAACTGTTAAATGACTCTCAAAAAACGTTTTGACATCTATCACATATCAAAAAATTATAATTTAGCGTAAAATATGAGACAGTAACCGGTGTTTCTTCTAAAATTCTTCTGAATCCTTCTGAAATTCTTTGCAATTTTTTTAAACTTGTGGTTCAAAACTTACCAATGGAGCTTCTACTTTCAACATTTTTCACTGTCTCGAACAAACCATCTCTTCTGCACAACTAGTCAAGCTAGTAGTGCTACTTGTTGGAAAACCAGCTATGATTTTCGCCTTATTAATTCTGCATGAAAAAACGGTTTATTTCGTTCTATTTTAAACACCATGTTTTGGTCTAGTCTCAGTATATTCAACCTCGTTTTCAATGTCAAACTCATATCATACTCATATCATTCTCACGCAGATGACTACTCATATCATTCTAGTTTTAGTAATAGAGATAATTACTACGTAATTAAGTTAAAAAAACAGTGAAACAATAACTTGGATTTATTAATAGTTGAGCGCCAACGTAACACCGTTGAAAATGAGGACGATATGATTATCAAAAATGGCTACTTGAAATAAAAAAGCCTTTTATTCTGCTCGAATTTTCATATTGCCCTGAATATGAAAAAGTTTCCAAACGATTTCTCTCAAAATTTCACCATTTTACTGATAATAAGTACGACATCGCTAGAAAGAAGTTCGTAATTGGTTTTCACTTAAAGATAAAAACCCTTATCCATCATCCAGTAATCTACGAAGAGGTATGTATTTGTGACGAACCTGCGTTGGCGAAATCATTAGAAAAAGTTCACATTAGATAAAATTAATGCACCAAACACCAAAACCAGCCAAACACTTGCGACAAAACTCACAACATAAGTTTACTTGGCGTGTCCTTTTGCCAGCACCCGTTAACTACCGCCAAAGGTTTGAACAATCAAACAGAAACAAAATAAAACTAACTTCGTCATGGTGTCACTTGAGAATTGACAAATGACGTTTATACTTGTATTATAGCACTGAGATGATTATATAAACCCGAAAAGCTTAATTTTTGTCTTACCGGGGTTGGATGTGCTGACATGAGCAATACACGGTGTTTAAACAGAAATGCGGGAAAGCTGCATAACACAACTATTAGCAACAACTTAAAACTGAGGAGCTACAGTGTAACTTTAAAACTCTCTTCATACTGAGGTTGTTGTTTTTTTAAAAAAAAAAAAGGAAAACACAGGAGTAATTAACACAATTGTTGTTATCTGTCATTACACGATTCCAGACGAAACATCTTAAATAAAGTCATTAAAAAACTCCCTGGTCTGGGCACTTATTTTACACTCACTTTGATCACATGATAGTGTACAAGAAGCTGGGCAGCATGGAACAGGAGAGCGAACAGGGCTATTAATAAAAATGCATATGGGAGTAGGTTTTGGCATATTTAATAATTTCAGCCAAAAAAAACAGAGTTATTCATTAATGTTTCTCTCCAAAATATTTTGATTTAGAATTGACGTTTCGCGGAGGAGGAACAATACGCTCTAGCTCTCCCGTAATAATTACATTGCATTGGTTGGAATAAGTCATATGATCAAAGCGAGTACATAAAAAAGTATGAGTTTTCAGACTAGGAATTTTCTTATGTCTTAAATAAAGTGAAAATGCGACATTGAACATTCATCATAAATAAACTTATTAATAATTTAAATAAATACAAAAACGGAGGTGTAATAGAACTCTATGCAATCAAATATTTGGTACACTTCTCATTTTTTCTTCGATTCCTTCAACATGCCGTACAAATATTTCCATGGGCTCGCTAAAATGAAAAAATAAAACTAAGTAAAATCTTCAATTCAGATTGCATTACAAAAATGGTTGTATGTATTTTAGATATTGGTTTGAATGCGGCACGTATTGTTCGCATTTCATTCATCTTAAGCCTATTATATCGTTTAACATTAGCCTATCATTGTCACCAAACCACAAAATTAGTGACAACGGATAACCTCAGACACATTAAGCAAATATTCATTTGAAAAATAAGAAAAAAATAAGTAACTATTTTTATTATCACGTACGCATTGTAAGTCCACCCCATCCTTCCTTTTCCAACTGCAGTTCTTTTTCCAATATGGCAAGTTTCGATTTGATTTGTTCGCTCCATTGTTTTAATTTGCAGTCAGTGTTAACTGTGCATTCCTCATAGCGTTTGAAAAATTTCGTAAAGTCGGTTACTTTCAAAACTTGGATGCGAAGGTATTCTTTGCACTTCGTAAATAATTTTATTTTATCTTCCAAATGCAGTATTCTTTGTTTTATGTAGGAGATAGCAGCTTCCAATTTGTCTGTGTAACAGGTACCTATAATATTGGTAATCAATTTTATTGACAAGTTTGAAAACAGTTGGAGAAACATTAAGGTTAATGGAAGGACAGAAGAAACTAACCGTTAAATTTTCGAATAATTTCAAATTTCGTCCACTTGATGCATGGGTAAATTTCCTTTTCAAGTCTGCATGTACATGATCCTTGAAAAAAAAATCGAATTAGTATTTCTGATTTAGAGATTAATCGTTAATCGTTGGAACATTATATACGAAAAAAATACCTTGGACTGGACCCGTTGTTGTCGTGATTTCAGTAGTTGATATCGTTTGTTCTGTAGTGGTTGTTATCGCTTCTGTAGTGGTCGTTGGTGGTTCAGTAGTCGAGGTTGGCGCTTCTGTTGTGGTCGTTGGTGGTTCAGTAGTCGTGGTTGGCGCTTCTGTAGTGGTTGTTATCGCTTCTGTAGTGGTCGTTGGTGGTTCAGTAGTCGAGGTTGCCGCTTCTGTAGTGGTTGTTATCGCTTCTGTTGTGGTCGTTGGTGGTTCAGTAGTCGTGGTTGGCGCTTCTGTAGTGGTCGTTGGTGGTTCAGTAGTCGTGGTTGGCGCTTCTGTTGTGGTCGTTGGTGGTTCAGTTGTCGTGGTTGGCGCTTCTGTAGTGGTCGTTGGTGGTTCAGTAGTCGTGGTTGGCGCTTCTGTTGTGGTCGTTGGTGGTTCAGTTGTCGTGGTTGCCGCTTCTGTAGTGGTCGTAGGTGGTTCAGTAGTCGTGGTTGGCGCTTCTGTTGTGGTCGTAGGTGGTTCAGTAGTTGTAGTTGGCGCTTCTGTAGTGGTCGTAGGTGGTTCAGTAGTCGTGGTTGGCGCTTCTGTTGTGGTCGTAGGTGGTTCAGTAGTCGTGGTTGGCGCTTCTGTTGTGGTTGTTGGTGGTTCAGTAGTCGTGGTTGCCGCTTCTGTAGTGGTCGTAGGCGGTTCAGTAGTGGTAGTTGGCGCTTCTGATGTGGTCGTAGGTGTTGATGTCACTGGAGCAGGACTAGTACATACTGCAGATGTCAAATCTTTAATCAATTGTCCATTCAAAAGGGCGTCGAAATCACTAGCTTGTATAACAGTTTTCGCATCTCCAGTAATTTGTATCAACTGTTTAATATTCGCACCTCCAACACCTACAGCATAAATGAGTATCCCCTCTTCTCTAATTGTCTTTGAAATGTTCAACAAGTCATTAAAGCCACCAGGTCCACCACGATTGGCTTCACCATCGGTCATTAAGATGATGACACGACTGGATGGCGGTGTTGCTCGTTGTCCACATCCTTTCTCCAAAAGCGCAAGTCTTCCTTTACGCAAACCATCTTCAATGTTAGTCAATTCTCCGTGTTGATTCAAGGCATAGATGGCGTCGGATAGTGATGTCGGATTGTCGTAAGCCTCGCAATGCATTTCTAACTTTGCGTTTTCGGAAAATGTAGTGACAGCAATGCGATTTCCCTCATTGGATACACCGACGTTTTTGACGATCAGACCAGCGAATGTTTTAGCTTTCTTCCATTGTGACGGAATGATACTGCCGGACACGTCCAAAACGATCGACACTTCTGAATACCGGCACATTTCTAAATAAGATTAAAGTTTAAAAATTTGTTTTCACCCGTTCCTGCGGCATTTAAAATCACGTAGACGAAATTTCTTCCAAGTGATTTCATGTGATTTGAAAAAACCGCTAATATTCTCCATCCAAAAAACCCATTCGAAAAAGCATCAGGAAAAAAAATATGTTTTACCTGCATTGTGCTGCGTAATAAACAACCCTAGAAAAACTAGAGAATAGAAAGATCTCATCTTGAGTTCTTGTGTAGGATAAAAAAAAATCAACAGGTTCTCGTTATGTTTCTTGTTCAAAGTACGATCTTCGTTTGAAAGTTGGTCAGAAATTTCCCACTTATTTATACAATGTTCCGCTCGTGAACTGGACCGGATCCACAAAGTGGACGAAGGACAAAAATAGTTTTTGACGCAATTACGGAAAAAATATTTAAATTTGTTCAGGAAACTATAAAAAATCAGATCCATTATTGCTTTCAGATAATTCATAACACTAAATGATTGTAGAGCAGAGGAGTTTGTTTATGTTTATGTTTTATGTTTTTACAGCGACGGTCCGACATTAGACAAACAAGACATCCTGAAAATGCTAATTTGACAATCACAGCCAAAATGTTGGTCATTTTTTCATATATAGGCTTGACTAATAAGATACTAATCAGAATATTCCTAAAGGAAACACGTTTGTGCATTGCTTTGTTTGTGCTGAAAGTTCAACGTGATTTTCTCCAATGCTGGAGTGATGTATTTTTTATGCATTCAAATTCAATAACACATGCCGCAAATCTACTACATCTTATAAATCAATTTTGGGGGAGAAATGTAAAAAATACGACGTATGAACACATTTCAATCAGAGAGAACGTTATGAAAAGAAATTTAAATCCAATATTGAAATTGGCCACGTACAGACATGCAGTTTCAGTCACGTTCGTATCGTCAGCAACCTGTGGTCACACGTGGGAGAGGAAAGAAGAAAAAAATGACCTGTGCAGTTTTTCTTTTCAGACGGAAGTCTTTTGTTACAATGGGAATATTTGATGCGTGCTATACACAGGCACCACTACGTCAATCAATTTCAACTAATTACCTTTAATTGGCGATCACGATGGATTTATGTAATTTTAAAGGGAAGCCACAAAAGCAATTATGCCTGAATATTTTGACAATGAATGGAGGTTTTGTTGTATACAATGAAGAAAATTCCTCTAAATAAACCAGAAATGAGACAGATTAAGTCTATCGATGGTCGAAAGTTCGTGGCTTTAATTTCCAAAAAAACTCATAGACGAATCGATGGAAGCGTGAATTGAAAAGCTATTCGGGAAGTTATTCGGTCGACACGAGGTTACTAATGCGGATTGTATAACTGGTGACGTCACAGCAAGATAGAGGTTATTGAGTTGATGCAGACACCTTCAATAACTATAAAATGTTGCATAATTCGAATGTATCATTCACAAATTTAGCTAGCAAATTTCACTTATGTAATCTTTTATAGAGGGAATAAAATAAAAATAACCGCATGAAAATCAAGATACAGTTGACTGTCGATATTCCGAACTCTCCATCATACAGTTGACTGTCGGTATTCCGAACTCTCCATCATATAATTAGAACGAATTTAGGTCTCTTTACCTATGGTATATATATGTAAATTAACCTCCGAAATTCGATCACTCCAATAATCGAACCATTTTATACGATCACTTTTACGTTCGACTACAGTGTGTAAATTGTAACAACATGAGCAAAAATTTCGTCTTCATTGAGTATTTTTTATTCAGAATAACAACCTCGCACTGCATCACGATTGATATCAAGGAATGAATGAGTATCTATGGTTACAATTTTATTGTTTCTACAGACAAGGTATCTTGCGTTCTTTTATTGGTAGAGCCAAAAAAGTTGTTTAAAGTTGTCTGTTCCGAGGATTTTAAAACTTTTGCGGCTTTCGATATATATTATAAATTATTCGAGATTCAATTATAAAATCTTCAGATATTAATTATGCAATGCATAATTAATGATGTCATAAGAAAGTTGCTAACATTCCTCATCACTATAACTTTTGACGTAATAAATATTAGGACATTGTAATTTATCAGTGAATAAGGAATTCGGCACTGAGTTCTGAATAATAAATATTTTTACTGGATTGTCAATAGTACCATCTTTATAACATCATTTATGCAGGTGTTTTGAAATTGATATATTACCCAGGAAGACAGAATTGTCAAAAACTGTCAAAATACTTCTTAAACAACATAGTCACAAATCATTTTGGACGCATGAATCACTTTAAAAATCAATCAACCGACTGGTGGCCTTGTGGTAGAGTGCTCGCCTTCAGTGCGGGAGGTCAGGGTTCAAATCCTGGCCGAGTCATGCAAGCGACTATAACAGTGTGAATCGATCCACTCAGCTTAGCACTCAGCTTGAGAGCGGGATTGATATCTAAGGGGGTTGTATGGTTGAGCGGTTGAAGCATACTTGCGGCTTCCGTAGCCCAAATGGGGGCTTTAAATGCTCTGGGACCTCCTTCGCAGGACCCTCATTGATAACAGTTCTATCAGAACTGAAGAGGCTATCCTGGGTAAACATTAATAATAATAATAATAATCTTAAAGCAGTAATTTGGTAATACATACGTCTTATAGAGGCGTAGCTAGAGCTCAGTCAAAATTTGTGGAGTAGAGTTTAGTCATTTAAAGTAGAAATGGAGAACGTGCAAGCAACCTAATCGACACTTAAAACTGAAAAGAAATATTATAACGTTGGACTCCGTCACTGTTTTTGACTGACCTTAAATACACCTATGTCTTATAACGATAATGGAGACATGGAAATACCAAACTCGTCACGAGTGAGTCGATTTTGACGTGCTGACTTTGGCGGCGTTTTTTCCTGGACATATACACGTTTCTAGAAGCAGTCATCGCAGCGATTTTGGTGAAAGAATTTCTTCAAATTTTTAAATTTTTAAATTTTTCGGCAGTGAAGTAAGTAAGAAAGTAAGTAACATGGCATTTTGAGTCCCTTTGAGCTTCATCCGTATTGGTTGGTTCTTCCGCCCGCCGATTTGCAATCCTTTTGGGCTTCATCCATATTGGTTGGTTCTTCCGCCCGCCGACTTGCAACTGGGAAGTTAACTTACCACCAGAGATACGTATAGCATTGCTCTAACTTGCGGGAATGGCAGTTAGTCAATGAATCCAAATGGGCTGATACGCTGTTTTCAAAGCGATACGACATGACTGAGACTCGAACACGGGCCTCAGTATTGCACTCGAAAGGTACTATCCGCTTCACCATCGCTGCACGTGAACGTATTGATATATGGATATATGGACGGAAATTCCATAACATGCAATATGGTAGTCTTACGAGGATTTAAGCTACGGTCCAACATCTGGTAGTTCGAGAATTCTCCCTAATCCCAACAAATGTGGAAGTTATTCGAAATCAATTTCTGGGTAAAGCGATAATAGGGAAAAAATGAAGAAGAAAAACCGTATAATCAGTGTGTTTGTGTTTTTATATTTTTATATAAAAAATTACGATTAAAAATTTATAGGAGATAGGAGAACGTTGTTTGTTGGATGTGTGTGTGCCATAAAAAAAAGCCAATAAAAAATATTCTCAATGCTTGTTGGATGTCTTTTTGATCAAACTTACCGTGTGTTTTATAGTCCTTTTCATCACGAAACTTAATAATCAGCAAGCATACGTAACTTCAAGATATTTGTTCACTCCAGCGCAAACATCATCACCGAATAAATCACTTTCTGAAGCCAGTTCACAGGTATCGCGGTTTTCGCATAAAAATTTCACCGATTCTAAAGCACGCGGATTGTTGCATTCTGGAATGTCGTCTCGATATGCCAGATCGCCACGGCAATCTTTTCCCACTCGTTTTCCATAAAAAGCTGACTGGATATTCATGCCGACGCCTCGCTGACAACTGATCGTTCTTCGCTCTCCATTACAGATTTTTACTGTCGAGTTTTCTCGTTCTAAATCATGAAAACATCATGAAATTGCTAGAATCAACAAGATCTTATTCTTGAAATTAAACCTCACTGTTAAACAACAACAACAACAACAACAACAACAACAACAACAACAAACAGGAATAGTTATATCATTTGGTACCAGCTTTAAACTTTGTATAGAGGTACCATTTCCATATCCTGGAATTTCATTTGAATGTGATGCCTATGTTTTCACCCGTTCTTAAAACCCCGAACCCTTTCAAAAAAATGTTCTGACCTAAAAATGTTCCGACCAAAATATAAATCTTTTGGCTTTTGGCCTCACGTGGTAACTTTTTAGATAGAAATATATATATAACTCCATACATTGTTATGATATTTCTTTTATCTGTTGAGAGAAAAGTTTCGAGCGGTTTTGGATTTTCTAAATGACGATCGTAAAATACTTCGTGGTCCTAAGTTAATGCCGGCTCCTTTTATTCTGGCTTTAATTAGTGTTAATTTTGACGCCATTAAGGGCGGCTGGGGTAAAAAGGGCCAATTAGCTGATTATTTGGCGTAATAATAGTTTCACTTACCAACAACAGCGGATCTTGAGACGGCATCTTCTTCTAAATCTTCTTGTGGTGTTAACCTCATGACGGTGGGAGATACCTCAGGTGGCAGTGCTACACACGAGTACTTCAGTTGCAAATACTTATTTACATTCGGGCATAATGATTTGCCATAAATATTATCGTCAGCAAACAGTAAGCAAGTTTGCTTGCCATCGCATGAACTTTGTACATTACTTTTAGCGTCCAAGGCAGAACAGGTGGGTGATTCATCTTTATAAGGTAATTTCCCTTTGCAATCTGCCCCACTCTTTTTACCATAAAAGGCATAATGTACCTTGATGCCTTCTTCAGGCAAGCAAGCTATCAGCTTAGATTGACCATTGCAAATCGTACTGGAACGAACGTTTTTATCTGAAATGAAAACGAATTCTAACTTTTTAATTATTCGGTACATTTAAGTACACAAAAGACAAGGTTTTATGTCCGGACGACACCTTTTCATAAATACTCCGTGTGTCATTATCCATTAAAAAGGTTAACTGGGTTAGGGTTTCTCGGATAGGTGTCGATTATTCTTTATAATACTTTATAATACTGTGCGAAGTCGTTGTCCACCTTTTACACTACATATAATACAACCAAAATATCTGTACCCTTGTCTCACAGCATTTAAAAAGGAACGAAATTTTTCATTCATATTATTAGCAGCAGTAGAAAATCTGACGATAAACAATTGTCGATTGATTGAAAGCAAAGCAAACGCACCTGTTCCATTTTCGACATCATGGTCTGGCAAAACAGACTTTTGAGATGCATCTGATTCTACTAAAGCTTTTTCACGTGGTTTAGTCAATTGTGTCGTTTTTGCAGGAACGCTTCTATCCTGTCCACTACTTGTTAGTTTGATGTCCGGTGTTGGGTTTCCAGGGGGGAGAAGCACCTTTTTGACATCTTTTTCTTCTTTACTTTTCTCAGGTTCTCCTGCACTACGTTCCTGTACAACATAGCCATGGCTTGGAACCGTCACTACTTCTTGGTTCGTGCTTGTTTTTTGATGGTTCAGTTTACGACCTGGTGCCAGGCAAAAGAAAGTCACGTATAAGTAAGCCTTATTCGGCGGACATGGTTCTCCGAAAATGGATTTATCGGCTGTTAATTTGCATGTGTTTTTACCCTGGCAGATATCTTTTACAATAGCCGTTGTTTTGGTGCGGTCCTTGACGCATGTTGGTGTGTTGTCAGGGTCTGGATGTTCACCTTTGCAATCATGATTTTTCCATTTACCATAGAATCCTTGCAGAACGTGAATGTTTTCGCTGTTCGGACATTGGATCTGTTTTAATCTGCCATCACAGACGGTCACAGAGTCGTAGTTCAGAACTAAAATTAAAATTGACGATCCCAATATCCTTTTTTTATAAATATTACCATCGCACACACAAGATTTCAAGATTTCCCCAAAATTACCCCTTTTACGCCCGTCTTTATTGGCGCTAGTTTTGAAAAGTCCCAGGTTAAACCTTCACAGATAAGCATCTAACGCCGGCCCTTCTAACACCATATCATGAAAATCAACGCCATTAAGGACTGGTGTAAAAAGGGCCAATAAGTTATGCAAAGAGTCTAAGGTAACTTTCCTGACATCCTTCGTAAAATTGAGTATATTTCATCACTAAATGACCAAATAGGCATAACCCTATAATCATTATTTCCGACATCACTTGCGAACAAAACAACTATGCCATGCGGTGTCACACGTGGTGTCCCCCATTCCCCCCCCAAAAAAATAAAATAAATAAATAAATAAATAAATAAATAAATAATAGAATCCGACACTTACCATGACATGCAGACTCTTGAACTCTCGTCATGCAAATGCAGTATATTAAAAATATAAAAAGCTTATCAAACATTTTGCGATTATCACAAAAACTTCAAAATACTTCTTTCTGCCATCCTTCTTGTATACAGTGTTTCCTCAGAAAAAAATATAATCGTATTATTTATTTATCATAAATATTTTCATTACTCCATTATGTTTATTTTTTATTGGCGTTATTATTATTAAATATACTCTTAAATCTTGCAGCTTCTATTTTGTTCATTTTCTTTAAATCACTCAACCGTGAATAAATTTGTTAATTTTGATTTTCATTCGACTTATCACAGCATTTAACTTCCCTGTCACAGGTTCGACAAGTGTGCATTTGACAGTTATACAGCGCTATCTCAGCTCAGGAAATTAAATTCACGTTGTTACGTGGTTAGCATATAATAACCTATGAAGGGATCTTGAAAACGAAAGGTTACAAGGATCCCCTCATCTTAAAAGGGAAATATAATTGCAAAGATGTGGGGAAAAAATTGGAAGAGGGTGGAACACATGAAGCATGATAGATAAAAACATGTTTACAAATATTCTGTTAGGCTAGTGAGTAATCAATGAACAGCGAACATTTTGTGAAATTAACCGTGCAATCTACAAGTCTCATGCATATGAATAATGTTGTGAATGAACCTAGTCAATTTCAAGTGCAGCAGATGTTCGTTGCTTAACTGTTTATAAACGACAGATAGAAAAATTTCCATGGTGGGTTGATATGTTTGAACCGAAGATTGGATGGAGGTGCACGGGATCATATTTTTGCTATTCATTACACATTCCAATGGAGTTCTCCAAACAGCTTACAAAAAAGGTAGCCATTAATTTATTTGTCCTTCACACAGAGAAGAGTTAACTGAGATTCTGTTTGGGTGTCTTCACGGATGTACAGTTTCTAATTAGGCCATTCATCTTTACGTTCGGTTTCACTCGCAATTTAGTAGACTCATCTCCAAATCGTAATTGCAAACATAATACTTGGATGGTTACAATTATGTTATCACCTCTTTCCAAGTTCATGATAAGTGTGATTAATATTCCAAAAACATTCCAAAGTGAGTCACAAGACATACACGTTTCCTCATTTTTGTTAAAAAACTATTTTTGGTAGGGTTAGTGTAGTGGCCAATGCCTTCAAATGCGAGGCCCGATTATAGTCATGTTTTTTCTCTCAATATTTTACTCCGGTGCGCTTTTAAAACAGCGTATCAGCCTTGTTGGGCCATCGAATGACTGCACATTGGCCTTCGTGCAAGTAGGGGAATGTTTTATGTATCTTTGGTGGTAAGTCAATTTCCCAGTTGCAAGTCGGCGGGCAGAAGAACCAACAGTTACCGATGGAAGCCCAAAGACTGAAAACTCAACTCCAGGGTTACTGACTCGCTGACTCACTTTCTCCTTCTGTTTTCAGAAACGTCATCACACACTGTGACAGTTTGCAGAGGACAAATGCGCTCCATCACTTGTCCAAATTTACAACTTTTGCACATCTTCAACGCGTTTTACGGAAAACTAAGCGGGCATGATTGTCAAGATCCTGTAACACAACTGCGAGATCAAATGCCCACATGCTTTTCAAAGAACGCGCCCACCATCATAAGACAAGCGTGTCAGGGACAGCAGTCGTGTGATCTTTACGCCGAAGACAGTCTATACCACAATCCTTGTCCGACTGTGGATAAATATCTGTACGTATCGTTCACCTGTCAAGGGAAATCTGAACTGGGAGAAAAGTTAAAAATGTTTCAAAATGTTAAACCAAGTAACATGGCCAGCAACATGCCATTAGTTAGAAAACTCGCAATGGATGCGTCACCGTTCGCAAGACACGGTAGGATTTACGATTTTTGCAGATTGTGTAGCATTGTAGTGGATTGGAAAGAAAGCTCAATGAAAGAATTATGCTTAAAGCATTCCCGTTATTTTTATAACACCTGTTGTTAAAAAACTAATACAATCCAAAGGGTTTATTCGAAATAAATAGCTTAATACACCTCCCGGAATTCTGTTTAAGCGCTGTGTTTTGGTGTAGTTAGTACATCCAACCTCGTTTCAGATATCAAAATTGTCACTAGTCATTCTAATGGGAGTTTTAATAATAGAGATAATTACTGCGAAATAAAGTTTAAACATTATTGAAACAATAAATTTCATAAAAATGAGGTTGGATTTTCAGAAACAGAAATTCGGGAAGGTGTATTGACAGAAGTGAGAGCATCATGTATATGTTTTACATTGGCAGTAAAAAGATGAAACTTTGGTTTTTTTTAAAACAGATTTCTGGCATCAACTTTTTATTCTGCTTTAGATGTAACTGAAAACACAGAAAGATCAGCGGTTGTTTGTCCAGGTCAAACCAGTAGCATTCTCTGCCGAAATTTGAATACCTTACGGATAAAATCGGCATTTTACGGCAAACATCATGGACGCAATTGTCTGGGTAAACCAACAAATGATATAATGCCGACCTGTTACGCAAAAGACGCAGTTGCCAAGATTAAAGGCATGTGTGACAATCAACAGTCTTGCGATCTGTTTTCAGAACCTCAACTTTATGGAAGAACGTTATGTAAAGACGATACACAATCTTATTTACAACTTGTTTACACATGTAGAGGGCGTTCCGATCTAAGAAAACAACTGGTGGTTACAAACAGAGGTATAAATAACATTTCCAACAACGCCCCCAAACCACGCGATGTCATTTTCGAACGTTATATGGACGTCTTTTTCGGACGTTGAAGCGACGTGCCTGCTGAGGCGTACTTCGTTTTTCAAATATGATTCTACTATAAAATACCTTCGTAACTGTCGCATCTTTATCTCTGGGTTTAGTTACTTATGACGCATTTTTACTCTGGTCCAAACTTCGGATATGATGAGAGCAAGTCAATATGTGAAAGGACTTTTTATTTCTCTATCTCATTTTAACACACTCTCTTGGTCTGTTAAACGTAAAATTCTCAATGGAGCAGTGGAGGATTTCGACTTTTAACCAGTATAAAGGAAAACATAGTTGGACAATTGTGACCTTGAAAATCTGTTGTCATATGTTTTCTCTTTAGCTGAAGATCGATCAACGTTAATGTTAAGGTCAAACCTACCTCGTCCTTTCCAACAACCAGGTAATTACGGACCACAATCGCAATGGTTAGCTCAAAGACAAACTCCATGGTACAGTAGATCATTAGTACCAGTGGATTCACCATGGCAGAGCGGCAGAATATCAAATGCGTATACCACCGGCTATCGGCGTACCACGTGCAACCAGTGCGATGGAAACTGTAATAACTATCTCTGCTATGGTTGTGGTGGGTGTTCGGTGCCGCCACCTGAAAAGCAGATGTACTATTACCCTTACCAAAAGCAAGATGCAGGTATGAACTCAAATACAGCTTCAATAGTGTTTAAAATGCTTTTGCTTCTTTTGAATTAGGTTTTATAAGTTTTCCATTATCTTAGGATGTAAACTCAGTTAATATCCGATATTTCCATTACGTTTTTACACTCTGTCATGTACTAATACGCTTCATAAATATTTTTTATCGTTAACCATATCACACACACATAACATATGAGAGACGCCAGATATATTTTGAGTGGATTCCTTACCATGACACCACCTTGTCAACATGTTAGTCATCATATGCTATCCTTTACAATAGAAAGAGATTGCAGATTGCATACATTTGTACAAGATTTGTACTTACTTCAGTTGTATCTTCCTGATATGCAAGAACTATGCATACTACCATGCAGGAACTATCGATGCAAATTAGGAACATAGCGAAGTCATTTTTTACCTTTTTTCGATAAGGAACCCATCGTTCTTGAATTTCCACTAAATTCTTTTCCTTCACGTTTGTGTTCTCACTGTGATTTTCTTAGTATATCACGATGCTTTCCATGGGAACGAAATGTCTTTATCTGGTTTGATCGTATCACCCTTACCAAATGCTCTCAAGAAATTACTCAAAAAACACCAGGTGGGATGATGTTTCTCTTTCATCGTTTTACGGTGGAAAATCTCTATAAAGTAGGGTAACATTGTTGCGTAAAAACGGGTCTTCTTTGTAAAGATATCAGACTTTACCTATGAGAATTTTACTATAAATCCAGCAATCCGTATATGTGGAGTATGTTTAAACGGAGATGTCCGCGTGCTTTATAGAGATTTCACTGAAATATTATTATGCAACTGGAAGTATATCTTCCATCTTACGGTGTATTTTAGATATACAGAAGTTGAACTGAAAAGAGAAAACCTCGATCACTGTGTTAAGAAAAACAGTCACATTCAGTTATCCTTTATTCGGGAAGCATTCACGATCATCTATACAGACAGATGATTAAACTACGTTCAGCTGGTGTACATTAAAGAACTGGTAACATTTGATGGAAGATTTGTAAATAACTCAGCATTTCACTTTTATTCTGTGCTCTCCGTTGACGTTGTTGCAATCCACAGGTAAATTGGAGGGAATTCAGAATCCAGTAACCGTGAAAGGTATCAAGGAAGCGATAAAATACGCAGTTATAATAGAATATTACGTGACGATAAAACTACTGTATTAAAAATTCCAAAATCTCTGCCCCATCAAAAATACTGTTAATTTCCAAAAATACAAATTCTACAACTGATGTGTACAAAAAAACCACAACAGATAAAAACAGTTTTTCAAAACATATAAATATTTTCTATTCCTACAGTTCCGAACTTTGGTCAATCTACAAGCACCCACAAAATATTATTAGACAAGCTAATTCTTCGATGAAAATACGTTTTAAAGCCCACTCCCCCCGTATTCAATGTTGTTTTAACATTGCACAGTGGTTTCCAGCATAGCTGACGCTTCACTGACAAGTTCCATCCACACCAACATTGATAGCAGGGGGAAGGGAATTTGTCTCATATTTTTGGTGGATGCTTGTAGGTACCGTAAATGCTCGAATTTGTACCCAGGGCGCTTATAAAAAAGCAACGGGAGCGCTTAATCGTGTGAATTCGAAGAAGTGCCCCCATTTGTTCAGAAAAGTTGTTCAGTTTAGCGTCCAGAGAAGGGAGGGGGCGTTTATGCGAGTACGGGCCCTAAATCAAGCATAATACAGTAATTCAACTTTCATTATAAATAATATATATGTATTTATGACAATATGGAAGATTTTTGACTTTTTATTCGGCGAAGATGATTATTTAATTCTCTTTCTTTAAACAATTGTTCGTCGACATGCTTTTTATAACTTTCGAATTCCTAAAAAAACCCAAAAAACAAGAGAATGTCATGATCACGTGGTCATGATCCAATCACCAGGTGGGCCATAAAAATAAGTGTGGTACCAGATGGTGTGTCTTTAGTTCTTCTTCCAGTTCCATTATGCGCATGTGCAATGATTTTTTATCCATCATTCTATTAGTGTTATTGATCAATTGTCTGAAAAAAAAAAAGAGAAAAAACCAGCTTATTTTTCATGGCAATCTGTCTGCTCCTTACACTGTACATGCCTACTCAAATGAAATCGGTCCCTCAAAAGAATCACTCGTTTTAGGTAGGACTTTCATGAATTTAATTTTAAGGGACCAGCTGATTCGGTTCCACTAAGGAAAAGCCCCAAGTTATCTGACGGGAGAATACTGTACGTATGTTTTAGTACGAGTGGAAGGCATATTCATTCTGTTTAGTAATGATAACAATCATAATGAATCAATCTAAGCGATTAAGGAACCAAACATCTTCTAATGCGACTACGTCTGCATGTTTAGCAATCGTCCCCACTTTGGTTGTTAATTTCTTCACATTTTTACAGACCCACCCGCTCTCATTCCAACCCAATTCCATTTTTGACTTTCCCGTTCATATAGACCTTCATTCTACTTTGAAATTTACATACTGCAATTGACTTTCAAGTTCTTTTGAATTCTCTTTTTCTTGTTGACAAAGTTTGACTTGGTGTTCAAATTTGTCTTTCATTTCCTATATCAACAACATAAATAAGTGATACATGTATTATTAAAAAAAAAAACAAAAAAAAAAACGTGCAGAGACAAAAATCACAATTCACTGGAAAATACGAGATTATTTTATACAGAATCATGGAGCTATCAGAAATCTTTTGAACTCAATCAATTCTTCAAAACCGTTCAAAACAAGGATGTTGTTCAGCTTAAAATAAGGAGCACCGGTTTCTCCGTTTCTCTGTGGAAAATGAAACTTCAAACCGGTTAAAGTGGACATAAACTGCGCTAGAAAAGCAATCAGCAGTATGCCATTTTCAAGGCGGGCCAGTTTGTAAGGAATAATATGTTTTTCATTTTTTTCCATTATTCATTTCCTTAATTTATGTTATCATTATGGTTGCTATTATTATACTAATCATCTCTGAGAGGAACTTACCTCAAAATCTAATTTTAAAGCACATAACTGCTTATTCATTGCCTTCTCATGGTGCACGGCTGTGGAATAATGGTTCTTGGTATCCTGTAACTTTTCTTTCGTTTTTCGAACTTCCTCATGAGATGACCGTAAATCCTCTGAAAGATTGAAAAAAAATATAATATAAAAGAACAAATTTGCGGCAGTAACGTCTTCGAAAATTTGGTGATCATCTTCTAACAGAATGACAGTTAATGAATAATAAAAACGTTTTATAATGACTTGACGATTAATAAGACAACCTTGGTATTTATGCTTCAAAGAATCTATTTCTCCCTGTAAGCTATTTACGGTTTTCTGCTGCATCTTGTCAGTTGTTCTATCAAGAAATCATAAGAAGGCATAAGGATTATTACGAAGGTTTTTTTATATGTACGAATACCAAACAGAATAAAACAAAAATAAACTGAACTGCTTCCCGTAACACTTACTTGATTTGTTTCTCCAAAATTTTTAATTCCTTGTTTTTTCTAACCACTTCCTCATTTAATTGTGCTATACTAAGGTTTTCGTTTTTCGCTTTTTCGTCATTCAGGGCACTGTTTTCCACCTGAAGAAGTAATGCGAAATGAATTTTGGGTTAATAGAAGACCCAGAAAAGTTACCACATCAACAGAACTGGCTTCTTTCTGTCAGCCCCTGCTGTTATCCTCGAAATTGACATTTATATGAAATATCTGTTACAAATAAAGTATAATCTTTAATGAAACAGGAAAAAACGATAGTGTGTTGCTTCACCAACTAACATTGGGACACTATAACCAAGTGGGAAATCATACACAAGATATTGATATTAAGCAAAATACAATTACTTTGAGTTGTTCACAAGAGATATTCAAATCTTCTATTTCGTTAACTAATGAGCTGTTCTCCTTTTTCAATCCATCTAGAATAGTTAGCAGTTCCACATGATCAGAATCTTTCTTGCCGTACCTCTTCTTCTCTGTTTGATACATTTCAAAATATCGATCTCGATCTTTGGTAACTTCTGAAAGATTCTTTTCATGTTGCATACACTTTTCTAAATATTCATCTGCTCTCCGTTTCAGTATACATATCAAATCTGCTTGTTGATCAATTCGAGAACGAAGTAAAGCTTCGTTACATTCTTCATTTGATAATTTTGTCAACTTGGCAATGAGATCCATATCTTTTACCTGTTGTATAAGAATCACCGGTTATTATGTACCAAAGAAATGATATTGTAATGACTTAAGACTTATTAAAATATAAATTTATACCAATGACTGGTGTAAGGTATTAAATGTTGTCAAACTTTTGAAGATTCTTGCTGACTTTCCCAGTAGAAATTATGGCCAGTTTAACAATTTTTTAAAGATATTTTAAAATTATGTTTTCCAATTATGTTTTCCAATTATGTTATTTGTCTGTTTTTTTCTTGTTTTGAGCTCTTTGGTTTTTTGTTGTTAAGTTTGCATCTAAATTTTGTAGAAATAACAAAAATAACATATGGACAAAAATAATAGGTGTTTCATCTTTTTCTTGATGCTAACATAAGTCCATTGAAAATACATTTCCCGGAAATAGAAATATTTACCTCTTGATTGTGATACTCATAGGAAATGAAGAAGTTAAAAAAATTTCTGAAGAAATACGTGCATTTTATTTCTTCTTCTGAGTTTTCTAATTTGCAAAACTAAATTCTTGTAAAATACAGTGACTGCTGCAAATCAAGGAAAATGTCTTCTTGGAAAACATAATTTTAAAATATCTTTAAAAAATTGTTAAACTGGCCATAATTTCTACTGGGAAAAATTATATACTTCCCTTCAAAGAGTCTCGCTACAGATGAAATCTATTGTTTTGTTGGAGTCGTTGTTCTATTAAATTTGGTCAATCAAGGTGAATGTAAATATTTGTGAAGAATAATAGGTGTTTATATCAGTATATAATCAGTATGTTTATATATGATATACATTTTCTCTCCTATTTTATGGACAAAAGTTAAGTGACTTATATCATACAAAAAAAGAGATGTGAATCCGTATTCTTTCCACCAAAGAACAAATTATATAAACGGAATTAAAGTTTTATAGTTTTGATATAATGCATATGTTTTTGTGCTGGTGCAAAAACTGCTTTTACTCCTTCTTGTTCAAGCTCTTTTTTTCCTAAACAATATAACTAAAATTAACAGAATTCCTGTAGAAAAGCTAGATTGTATGTGGAACATCTATGGAAGAAAATCATCTATGATCGATGCACAGTTTTATATACATGCCGATTTCAATAGAATTTAAAATACATTACATTAAAATATTTGGAGTTGTAAATCATTTTAACCAATGCTTGTCATCGAAAGTTATTGGTTTTTATCCATTTGTTTTTGTTAAGTAACATTGTTGGATAATCGAGTCAAATCCTTCAGTCACTGCTGAGACAAGTGTCAATACAACTGTGGAAATGCAACTTTTGAGAAAACTAAGTTAAAAAAAAATCACAGAATCTCCGAATGTTTTTCTGATTTTGAAGCACGTCCATGACATAAAACTACCGATTTGGTATTGCACCCAAACACGCCTCTACCCCATCTCGTCAAAGACTAAAGGGACACTGATCAATGTGCATGATCAATGCGTACCCGTTGAAATTATTTGCATGTATATAGAGAAACCCTCTAGTTATATCTATGTTTATTCGCTTTTGGAACTCTTGTGATAAGTAGAGGGCTAGCAACACATATAGATCGTGTGGAAATATTTTAGAAAACATTTAAAAGATTTATTCAACAACGCATATCTTTCAAAGTTTATTTCTTAAATATGAAATTGAATCAATCAATTCTCGATCACTTGGATGAATATAAAAAAGCATGATCAAATATTCCAAAACAATTTATATGCAAGTCATAGAAAATAAATTCAGGTGAGTGCTCCGTTTTTCCCACAGACAATGTGATGTCATCATCAAATAAAATCTGTGAAAAAATATCAACAAAGTGTCATTTACCATCAACCAACAGTGCGCGCGCTAGCTACACAGAATTAAAAGAGAAAATAATAAGCAAAAACTGTTCAAAATAAACTACATACTTATATAAAGAGTATTCTGCCCGTTCCTATGACGAGAAAAAAATGTAATAAAAAAAGACTTCAGAAGGTCTTCACATTTATTATTATACCTTTTTCAGCAAAGGGTAATCGCAATTTTGATGTTGTGTTGTTTATTTCTGTGTGTCAGACGCACGAAATATAGCCTTGACGAACAGACGCGCTGATTTTCATGGAAACTTGGTTCGTTTGTTCCGGGTATTATTTCGGATTCCGCAGGTTTACTTGTGATAGGAGAAAACATACAAACCAAAATGGATGAAGTTTTGCAGTTTTAATTTGAATTACTAGTTTTCTGCTTTCATGTTTAGAAACAAATTCATTCCTAATGTCTTTTAGATTTAAACTGTCTACAAGATCTTGATTTGAATTCAAAATAGCCAAGCCATTGAATCTTCTTTATAACATTGTAGCACAAATTGTTATTGTTCTTACATCGTTTGACCAAGATTGCTATGCTGATTGCATTCATGCTAAAGGAGCTTCATTAGACAACTATTGTGAGTTCATTGACTGTATACTTAAAGCTGTTGCACGACCACATTCAAAATCCAATCAGTATCCACTCCAAATGGCCTTACCGCAGTTATGAACGACCAACTTGACTCACTCATTGAGGAATACAGAAAAATTAACCAACGTAGTGTATTGCGTGTTTAACTTGTTTGTTTGTTTGTTTGTTTGTTCGTTGGCATATTGTAATTCATTTTGAAGAAATAAGAAAAATAAATTCTTACGCAAATCGAGTACTTTTTCTTCCTCCACAATTTCCGGAAAAGTGCGCACTAAATTAGGTGCCTTGAAAATTGTTAGTGGATGCGCACTAACTAATTAGAGCCAGAAATTATTTTAATTCGGGCGCGCACTAAATTAGGGTAAATACGGTAGTACTCGAGATATTCGAGATACCGAATTCTGGAGAGTTTTTTTTTTAGATAAAAAACTCTCCAGAAATCGGTAAGTCGAATAATAATGCTCTTTGGTCCCGTAGAGGTTCGAGTTATCGTACTATAGTCAAGCAGGTAATAAAAGCTTGGTCCGAACTGGACACTGAAGTGGCCAAAAAATCATTCAAGAGTTGTGCTATATGGCAACTGACTGACGGGTCTGAACACAACAACATGTTACAAATAACTATTGGTAACTCGAACGTCTCGGGACGGATGAACATTGCTTGGATTATTGAATGTTTGAGTTATCGAAAGTCTTTTATGAGTATGTAAGTTCAAGAGTATTCTAAAAGAATTCGAGTAACTGAAAATTCGAGTTATCAAGGGTTCGAGTTATCGGGGGTGGGGTCTAATATTGTTTTTGATGCCTTTAGTTTAGTGACACCTGAAAGGTCACTATTTTGGTTTTTTAACCCTTTACTTTCCACTGAGTCGTATGGCAACAAATTCAGCCAGCTGCACAAAAAACGCCACAGCGTAGAGACCGCTCAGAATCAAGTCTCAAGTTTTTTTAAGAAAAGTAAATGGTCTACTTGAAAATCCAAATTTCACGACGAATGTTCATTCAGGAGTAGTCTGTGAAGCTTGGGTAAACTTGGAAGAATGTCCAGCATTTAAAAAAAAAAAACGATATCTGAAACCACAGTATTATATATTTTTATGATTTTTATTATCTGATGTGGACAAGGAGAAAACAGAAACATCATAATTTTGAATTGCGTTAACCCGGGGTATGCAGAAATAGTCTGTGGGGTATCTGTCTTTGTATATCTTATAATAACTTATACCTTCAAATGTTTGATCACAACTTGGGTAAATTTGGGCCATATATAGCATAAATTCTTATTTTGGCGAAAAAATGATTCCTGATGCTATTTCTAACATTTTTGAAGTTGTAAAATCTGTACTTTAAGACATGCTGGACAGGGTTCTGGATTTATAATTATCACATTGGATTATAAATGATTTTACAATCACTGGGCTGCAGGATCCTCGGTTCAAGTGGGCTGCAGGATGCTCGGTTCAAGGATGTCTTTGAACATAAGTTACTTTTTTACTTTTATTTTAAGGGAACGTCGGATTTTATTAAATGGTGGCATGGAAACGAATGTCGAACCTTTTATCCGAGACTAGTAGATCTCCTAGCAGAAAAAAGTCATTGGTGTAATCTTGGATGAAGAGCAAAATCAACTTTGCTTTGTTGCGATCGTTGCTACTATGGGTACAAGGTTCGAGAAGCATAAAACATACACACGAGCTTCATAACATCGAAATTGCCGGGACCCTGTTAAAACAATTAGAAGTCACTGTTGTTATTGAGAGAAATAACATGTAAAAATGTTGTTATTGAGAACAAATCGATTGTATATAGATGAAAAAAAGTATAAATTACATTAATGTAAAAAAAATCAATTACAATGAAGCTCGTAAAAAATACTAGCTCGTAAAATACATGGTGGAAACTGCTCATCGAAGTGACATGACCGTGTGTATCAAAAATTGTGTTTCACAAAATTAATTAGTGAAATATATTTATAGTTAATGCGTGGATGGCACGGAAACAGCAGAAACAAGTCTATTAAAAAACTGATACTTCATCCTTGCTCAGAAGATGTTTTTGTCTGGTCATTGAGCTACTGATTGCAAGATGTGCGTTGAAACTACGGCCAAAACTAAGTGGAAGTCAGAAGGTTTCAGTGACCACGTTCGAGTGTGGACCACTCCTCTATACGAGGCGTTGTTCGCATTTTCATACATCTACGAATTGCGATAAATTCACTGGTCACCGAGTATCTGTTTAAACCGTATTTTTGCCAGGCAAAACGTCTTCCCTCTCGTTTTCATGATCCCAATTATTTTTTACTGTTCTATCGGGAATTGGAATAATAGAGGCTATTACTAAGTGCTAAAGTCATCAATTCAATCATATAATGAATCGCATTAAAATGAGGTAGGAAATCTCGAGTATTTAAAAGGAAACTCAGGAAACTCAGGAAAAAAGTCTATTTTTCCGATTTTGCGAACAATGCACACACAATCGATATTGTTTACAACTTGTCAAATCATTACGACGTAGGAGTTCATTTATTATCCAAAATATCAATGGCGACATTTGAATACTTGCCTATAATTACGTTGTTATGGTTCCTACATGACTGAGCACTGAACAAAAAAAGCATCATAAAACCGATCTTTGTTTTGAATGAAGTTTAATTGGAGACAATAAACAGATGGTTTTTTTTAGACACAACTTGTGAGGAAAAATTTTTTAAAAGTTTTAAAAATAAAATGTCACAGAAACATGAAGATGCAGCACGATACGATCGAGCACGGACAAATGCCGTCACTCTTTGCCGTCAGACGCCACCACCACTGTTGTGTTACTCTAACTCTTGCGACGATGCTGAGTCAAACGTGCCTGCAGTAATACATCCTGTCGTAACTACTAGTGCGTCGTTTGTTCCCACAGAAAACATTGACAGTGATGGCGGTGGAAGAACACGTCACACGTGCAACAGTCGGATAACAACTGATAAGTATCGTCACCCGATTTTTGCGACGGCAGAAGACATGAGATACGTATACGATGACGAACGATGCGATGAATGTTGTAAGGTGATGCAACTTAACGACCGGCAAGACGAATCAATCGACACTTATAAAAGTGACGATGACTTAGAACAAGTCAGATATATTACACAAATCAATGATGGTCGCCGTCGCTGTTTTTCAGCTGAACGGGATTTAATAGGTCGTTCTTCTTCTTCTCCACTCCTGAATTTTCGGATTGTTGAAAAATCAGAAAATGCCATACGAATCATAGCTGAAATTAATGGAAGGAAATACTGCGGTACATTGGAATTGGAAATGTGTTGATTGAAGTATGTCTATTACAAATGAATGAATCCTGTCAAGTGGCGCCCTTTCTTTAAGAATTACCGAACTGGGGCATTTTCAGAAACGGCTTACCGGGATTGTATATTGTAAGGTCATGTCACTATTGACAAGAATTCTTTGTCCACATGCGGGTGAGCACGACTCAATTATGATGATGTGTCAAGAGACAAGCAGCACACGACGCTCCTCCACAATGTTTTTGATCGCAACGAAAGCGATTAACCTTAAAACTCTGCGAGGGTTATTTACAACGGAAGAGAATATTCGCAAGCCATGTCTCACATTGTTGCCTATAAACTTCATCACGCAAGACTAAAAATTGCTTTATGGGATACAGGCTAAAATTCCATTACTCGTAATTCGATATTTGGAAAATCTGGACCAGTTGGGTTATCAGCAAACCTTACTGGGTAATCAAGACAGTGATTTTATTCTGTATAAAACAATGATGTTAAAAAATAAATACATCTGGCTGCAACGCGGAAATTGCATTGATATTATAATTTCGTTGACTAAAACACTATTATTAAAACGATCACATTGCACACTTTTTTATCAGCAACATTTGGAAAGAACACAGAGGCTCAAATTTGTCAAAAAGCGAAACAACTGCTAAGCAATAGCCCAGCTTCAAATGGATTTGTACACCAAGCAAACCCCCCAACAAAACTCAAAAACTAAAGTAAAACGAGAAAGAAAGAAACTTATCTGTTTCCATGGAAACTAAATAAAAAGAAGTCCCTCTTCAGAGAGTTGGATAGAAGGTTATTTTTTTGTGAGCTACCTTTCTAATTGGGATTCCCACGTAGATAGTCAACAAGCAACAAAGCAAGTAACAAATGAGCCTGTAAAAAAAAGGAGCAGCTTGAATCAACTTTGAGCTTCAACCAAAATTTTGTGTTGCTTATAAAAAAGCGTGCAAGTCAGTATTTTTTTCATTTTTTTCAGCAGGATATTGAATCACTTAAAAACAGCAAGCGAATCACTAAAAAAAAAAAAAAACACGAAAATTCCGAAATCATGAATAAATACAAATCTTACAGGAAAATCATTATATGAAAATTAGCTTATATAATTTATCGGCCATAAATAATAAAGGTGGTAACTATAGCAACAATCAGGTATAAATATCGTTATTTACATCATAAATATATTTGATTGAAATAAACAATTTTTATGCAAGGCAAAAAAACATTTTTTTTCATTAATATAAGAAAAGGTTTAGTACAAGAGGGCGCAAGGTAAGGGACGCCCTTACATAACGCCTTTCAATATGGAGATTGAGCATGACAAACAGTAAGAAATTCCATTTTGAAAATTAGGCCAATGTAAGACAAAGTTATACGGAGGGAAACTTCTTCGAAGAAGTGGACATTTATTAGAAGGAGTAAATAAATTCAAAAGATCAAATTGAGTACAAGAGTAATAGTTCGACTTCATGTTTACGCCACACGTTCATGACATGTTTACGCCACACGTTCATGACATTTTATCCTTTTCACAAGTCTGTTTTTTAGGAGTCAAAAATATTTTCAAAATTTCCAGTTGGGATACGTACCGAATTTTTTTTAAATATAACCAAGTCAGTGGTGAATTTAAGAGCACGAACAGAAATAATAGGAGTAAAATTCCTCTAAAGATAAGCTTCAACTGAACCTCTTTCCTCCTATTGCTACGGTACACGAAATGTTGTTTAAATCTATTGTTTATTTTAGTCGGCTTCCGTAACTTCAACGACCATTATTTTATACGAGATGGTCGCCAAACACAAGAACTAAATATGCTCCTACATAGAAACGAACTAAGAGCAGCTTTATTACTTAGAAAAAGGGAAGGCAACAAGAGAAATTTCTGATATTTCACTGTCACGTCGTTGATTCGTCGGTGACGGGGATGACGACGGGCTTCTAGCTGACGTAGATTTGTGATAGTGGACTTCCGCTTGCACTTCTCTTGGTGCTAAATAGTGGACCTTCATGTTGTTGTTGTCGTTAATGTCACCGTGGTGGTTGGGGTGAATTCTGTCCGGTGTTTTATTGTGATTGGACGACGCAAGATCTTCAAACTTTTTGCGCAATCTTGGACTGTCGAAAAATTCTTTCGATAACATGGCGCTGCTACGACGACGATACTCAGGGTGCTTCTTGCAAAAGTGGCGCAAAAATGCCCGAGCAGCTCGAGCTCCACTCTACGAAAAAATGAAATCGTGACGAAAAAAAAACAAGAGAGAAAAACAAACAAACAAACAAACAACAAGAAAAGACAACAAGAAGAAAAACAACACATTATTGGCTATTCAGTATCATTTAACAGAAGCATATTGATGCATTACTAGTGCGTTATTAGTGAAAGCGAGATCGAAAGTGAAATTGGAAGTGTACCTCTAACAGAAATCCTTTATCAATATCATCAAGCAAAAAGTCATTAGCTTCAATGTAGTCCGTATCAATTCCGATTGTACGTTCAATATCCCGATCCTAAATATATAAAAACAAACATACTGTTTAAAATATGTATCATGATATCCACTTACAGCCATGTTAAAAAAAAGATGTTCCATTTTACCTCAACGTAATTTCTTTTCACGTTGATAGCCAATGCCGTCTACATGAAAAATATAATGAAACCATGTAAATATGCCTGCAGCATATAAAATCTTGTTTGAAGTAATGACTTTAATAGACGTTTCCCGTGATCGTATCTATGCACAAATTTCTCTTATCAGCCTCGTTTCGATGTTAGAACATAATCACCATTTAACAACTCTTGTATATATCGGATCAACAAAGAAATTCTATGCGCAGATTAGGCATCAACTTGTTGAGCGCCATTGAAACCCATTTCTAATAGTTGAAAATCAATCAAGATGGCATACAAGATTTTTTTTACCTGTAATGTGGATATGAAATCTCCCAAACTTTTAATTTCTCTCCTCGTGTACCCTAAAAATCTGGTCTGTATATTTACTCCTTTCTTTTCCACGAAAGACATTAATTCTTGAAATGTTATCTAAAGAGACATATGTAGTCAACATTTAGTGAAGATAGAATTATCTGTCATATTCGGAGAACAAGAGACACAGAAATTCCCATACACCAATTAAAACAAAAAACTGAATTATAACATTAAGTGTTTTTTTTTTTTTCGCGCAGATTAATTTTTACGGATTGTTGGCATTTCCGCGAAATTAACTCCGAGCGATATATCTCGAAAACGTTCGTCCGCGAAATTTAAACCGGCTGAGCGACCATGAAACATTTCTGAATAATGAAAATGGACCAACCATAATGTTTGTGATTTTTGAAAACTATCCACTTGAGGTACAGAAAAGTCCATATATATACTTAGGCTCGAAGTATGATTTTCATGATTCCACGCAATACACCTTTTGCCGATTTTTTTTATATAAACTATCCAATCCCTCCTCGTTTGGATGCGATAGTTTGATGAAAGTTATAAAAAAATGGTCACACAGCGGTACGCAGGTGAGCAAAATATCTAACTGAATCATCACAGTGAAACAAGATAACGCATCAAAACGAGGCGGGGTTGGATAGTTTGAAAAAATATTGACTCTATTTTCTTGTACTTGAAAATGTCCAGCAGTTGATATTGCTTGCCGTTCATATAGAAAACACTCCTCCTCATAGACTTTTTGAAGATTTTGCCCACTGGGTTGATGTTTACCTGCACATTCTTAGCACCAAAACATGGCGTTTAAAAGTAAACAAAATATTGACGTTTAAACTGAAATTCGAGAAAGGTTTACTTCTATACTTTTTCTACACTACTACACTACCATTTTTTTATAAGAATTTTTGACAAACCTCTCCGTCGTTGTCTCGGTCCAACTCTCTGAATGCGTCGTTGATGTCAGCGTTTCCAAAGAGCAAGTGTTGATCTTCCAACGTAAATTCTGTTGACTTTAAAAAGAGAACAACACTATCAATGAAACAACAACAACAACAACAACAACAACAACAACAACAACAACAACAACAACAACAACAACAACAACAACAACAACAACAACAACAACGCATTAGGATTATGATGAAACAAAAACATATAAAAGTGAGCTTACTACTTCGAACACTTTTTCTAATTCTTTCAAACTTACAATCCCGTCCAGATCAAAATGCAATCGATGTAGCTCCTGAAAGATCAAACCGAAGGATTTATAAAGATCGTGAACAGGACAATATATCTCAACTTACTAAGGGAAAATTGACAGTAACTAGCTTACAACCGCACCTTCATGAATCTACCGACAGCGCTGACGACAGCTTGGTGTTCTTGCGTTGCAGCAGCTTGACGGAGACGCATCTTGCGACGCTTTCTGAAATATCGAAAAGTAGGTTATATGAAATCATCGTTTACGAGCATTAAAATGTATGTGTGTGTGTGTGTGTGTGTGTGTGTGTGTGTGTGTGTGTGTGTGTGTGTGTGTGTGTGTGTGTGTGTGTGTGTGTGTGTGTGTGTGTGTGTGTGTGTGTGTGTGTGTGCGTGCGCGCGCGTGTGTGTGCGTGTGTGGCTCCTCAGTACCGAAGTTAGGGTTAAGCTCCCGGAAGATACTACACGAATTATGTCATTTGAAGATGTCATTATTAATGCAAACCAACGTCTGAAATTAGGCAAAAAATTGAAGCTTGGGAACATAGGGGGCTTATAACAACCCTTCCATTCCCCATCTCGAGCCCCGATAGCTAGCTGCTACATTAAGTCAAATCACAGCAGCATTTTCTTTCCGCTGATGACAGAACTTAGACGAATGGAAATAAAATATGGAGAAGACATCTGATTGAAAAACAAAACATATCATCAAGTATATGGGAAAACATGCAATATTAAAAACATTCCAGTTCTACACCTCTCATCTCTGTAAAGATTAACACAAAAATACAGACCGGTATAATTTGGAATTTGGAGGTGGTGGTGGTTCGTTTCCCAGTCTTTGACCTAACTTGGTTTTCATCAATTCCGTTTCTGTATGCGAGTACTGAAAGTGGCAAGAGTAATCACAAAATAATAATACAACAACAAAACAAACAACAAAAAAAAGCAAACAAACAAACAAAAACAAAAAATCAATCAAAATGAGAAATGGGTAATATTGCTGGTGGACAAGAGTTGATGTTAAGGGAATATTCACATTGAGACATACCAGTATTATTCCTATTGTCTGCTGGTTCCATGTGCCAAATCTCTCATTTTTGGCAAAAAGTTTCGCATAATTATCAAGAGGTTGTAATTTCTTGAAAAATGAGTCTTGTGGATCCATTGACAACCACCAACCTACCAGAAAGACATTCACAGTTCATAAAATCAATCCAGAACTTGACCATGCAAAAAATCACTGAAAATGCAAATAACGAAAGTTTTCCATGAACAAAACTGATATTCTCACTGCCATTTAGGAAAACACAGAAACAAACCCCAAAGAGTGTAATTAGAGCACTGTATTGTGGTAGTTGTATGATGTATAAAAGAGATAGCTTAGGGCCCAATTTAGTTCCAACAATTATCACCCATAGATTCAGTATGACTAACTTCTTGATTGCTAACTTACCGTCATACGCATGGATAGGATAGTTGCATAGCAACCCTCCATCAACATAAACATCAGTATTTTCATCATTTAAACGATAGCGCACACTTTGAAAAACCCCTGAATGAGAAAAGAGGTTTTCTTTAGTATTTCATAAAGAAGCATTTTGACTATTCCATTAATTGAACAGATTTAGATTTCTGCAAGAAATCAAATTGTGAAAAAACCCAAAAAAATCGAGTGAATGCTCTGTTTACACTAAAAACTAAAAATTGAAAATTGGTTCAATAAGTGGAATAATCATTCCTCTTAATACTTATAAAAAGTAGTCAAGGATTGTATATATATAAACCTGGAAGAGCTGTAGACATTCGCACCGCAGTTCGTACAGGGGTATTTGGTGTAGTTTTGGGGTGGAAATACTCTGTTGACATCTGACTCAAGTTTGTCACGACCACACAAAGTTCTCGACCAAATTGTTGTAACACCTTTAAGAAAATGGAAAGATTAATGATCACAGATCAAAATAAAAATATAAAAATATGACTTTTTATGCCGTTAAGAAAATAATACCTAGAGAAAATATTTATGTGTGCCATAAAAGAGAATTGACTTTGATTGATAATAATAAGTCCTGCAGTGATGGTGTAGTGGTTAGTACCTTTGAGTACAACTGCTGAGGTTTCAGTGTTAGTCATGTCGTATCTTCACTCTCTCTGATGCGTTATAAAGGCAGTGTATCAGCCCATTCGGAGCCATTGATTGACTACACACTGGCCTTCCGGAAAGTTAGAGAGTTGATATATACATATCTCTGGCAGTAAGTCAATTTCCCAGTTGCAAGTTGGCGGGCAAATGGACTCAAAACTCCAGGTCACTTACTTACATAAAAATATCTCCAAACATATCTCTTAAACAAAATAAACACCTCACGAAAAGTAACGTCAGCATTTCCAGTGCTTTCCTTTAGTTTCTCTCCAAACCATTTCAGTAACTTTTTGCCTGGATTCCATCCGAAACCACTGAGCAAATTGGGAAGGAGACTGCAGTATCCACATTTATGATCTAAGGAAAGTGAAAATATTATGAAAAAAAAACCAGCTTAAAAAACTAACATTACTGCTCACAAAAAGTTGTAAAAAAGATCACTTAAAGTAAAATGTTTAGCATACCAACCAATACTTTTCGAAGATCAGTTTCCATAAATTCCTTCAGTTCTTCTGCAGAGAAACCCACAGCAAACAAACTAGCAGTTATAGCACCGACACTTGAGCCAGCTACTCTCTTAATTTTTCGTGTAATTCCAGCTTCCTCTAGCACCTGTTAAAAAAAGGACATCAATGGACAATGCATACTTTTAAAAGCACCAGAGGCTCGAATGAAATATAATAAAATATAAAATATAATATATATAATAAAATATAAAACTCGAAATTAAGCACCACTTTAAGCCCCACCCTATGTTCAATATCATAAATGGAGAAAAAACAAATTCCTGTATTTTACACTTTATCTGCCTCAAAAAGACAGGTAATCATTTTCTTCGAAGTTAAAATGATGATTTTGGAAGGAGGACATCTGTTTTCTAGGTGTTTAATACAAGTAAGCACCACAAAGTTGGCTTAAAAATTACCGTCGAGGTTAATTTTAAAGTGTGTATAGCGGTATGTTCTGCGTCAGTAAACAAATCATACCACAATTATGAAGTTTAATTTTGTGCTTATGAATCAACTCATAATCACATTGTACATAAACATACAATATAAAAGCTTCTTACTTGAAGAGCACCGACATAAGCCATTCCCTTGTTACCACCACCTTCAAAAACCAAGTTATAGAACGGAAAATCAAAATTACTGTAAATATCCTCCTCAACCGCTGTTTTATCATCGACTATCGTTGCAAGTAGCCTTGTGCTATTATATGATCCAATGCTACTGCCTATAGTTCCAGCCAATAGCATTTCTGAATTCACTTTTGTATTCAGATAAGATTTACTGTAATTAGTACTGCAACGCTTTGTTTTTTCTTGTATTTCGTAATCATATTGAGTTAATTTTGCCACTTCACAGGCTGTTTTCCCACCATAGGTAATTCGTCTGGTTTTGACAGCCTCACCTTCCCTGATATTATGCAAATCAATGTCTGTTAGAGATTTACTAGCTGACTTCACACCGTTCTCTGTAAGGACCTTTTCTTCGTTGTCGATTGCATCAGTTGTAATCGAATCGGAATGTATTTTTGATTTCTTTTTAACACCGAATATGAATTTAAAACAACCCATCATGATTCAATTAATACATTTCGAAGTCATTTTCATATATTTTGTCTAATAAATAAAAAACAAATAGTAAAAGGATAGGTCCAAAACTTAAAATACACCTTGAAAGGAAATAAAAACAATGATAGAGTGTGGGAGCTAAAGATTAAGAGAGTTATGGAGTTATTTTTCGGGCACAACATTATTTCATAGAAATTTATAAGATTACAACAATATTTATATACCATTTGAGAAAGAAATCAAATCTTTTTCACATAACAATGTTTATAAAAGAATATCAGGTTGAAATTTGATTGAAATCTAAGAATATCAAACATATCTGCCAGTCTAAAGTTTCACGTAGATATCAAAGAATTAAAGAAAAATGAAAATAGAAAAATGAAATTCTGTTGACTCAAAACATTTGTAAAAGACATTGCATGTATGTAATCCATGCTTCAAAACCAATAAACCAACTTGTATTCGCAGCTATATAATAATACTATGCTCCAAATATAAACAATTATAAGCAGTTAGTTTAATAAATGTAGATGTTTATAAGAAAGAAAAGAAGTTTTATAGAAAAACTATTAACAACACTTTGAATAAAACAGTACTAAAATGTTCAAAAATTGTTAAAATGTTTAATAATACTCAATAGTTAATTTCTTCTATCAATATGGCTCCAAGTTAATATCATTTAATTTCTATTTCTTAACAAATATTTTAAACAATTTTGTAATTTTGAGGCACTATATATTCAAAATTTTGAAAATAACAAAAAGATTTTGAAATGATTATAATTATTTACAACTTATATATTGCACATCATTATGATGATTTAACTCTGTCAGTATAATAATAGATTATACTGATATCAATTGAGGACCGATGAAATGTAAAAAACACGGAATATAAAAAAGAACTTTAAAAGTATATATTATATTGAGTATTAAGGAAAATAAAGAGTACAAAAAATAAATCTTATAGTTACATGAATATCTATAATATTAATAACATGGATAAATTTAATCCAGAAAAAGTATGAGCTTTTTTATTAATTTTCACACCAGGGAAGGGAAGGTAA
Organism: Turritopsis rubra; assembly: GCA_039566895.2. Classification (NCBI taxonomy): domain Eukaryota; kingdom Metazoa; phylum Cnidaria; class Hydrozoa; order Anthoathecata; family Oceaniidae; genus Turritopsis; species Turritopsis rubra. Next base: position 9,079,413 of record CM077620.1, read on the forward strand.
TTCAAATGAGTCAATCAATTATTAAGAAACTTTTTCAAATGTAAATACTTGTTGAGTTTCGCCAAAAACTTTGAAAAATAGCACATAATTAAATGTAGAATCAGCATAATAGATGACAACACACCTATGTTGTTATTATTACGTATATAATGAAAATATCAAAATAAAGAATAGTAATGAAAAGCCATAGGAGCTTAATGGATTTCTGCAAATATGGCACTTAATGGTAAATACATTGGGGCTACCTAGAAAATCTAATTCTAGAAACTTGCTTTAATTGCAAGAATTTCCCTTTCAGTCAAACTACATTTCTGTGAGAATACACATAATATAACACTCTATAAACTGAAACTATGGATAAAAGGAATGAAAGCCGGTTTCATAATAACGTTTCCTAATAATATATATTTTTTCACTCTGTCAAAAACAGCCCTGGTCCTATTTTCAGGATTGATAAAATGGACTTGGTGGATGAATAAAAAAGGAACTAAACAGCTTAGTTTAAACATTTTGTCCTGCAAAAATGAGTCAGAATATATAGAATCATTCTACTACCACTACTACTACTACTACTATTTTATTTGGTAATCGATGTCTACTCCTAGAATCTTGTGGCTGCTAACTATTTCTATTGAGCATCCATCCATTTTTATGTCTTTGATTGGGCCTGTAAGGTTATTTCTGGATATCAGCATAATCTTGGTTTTTCCAGGATGAATAACCATACCGTTCTTTTTAGCCCAATCGTTCAGGTTGTTAGAGAGTTTTTGCAGTTTAGCAGTAACAGCATCTATAGTGACGTGGTAGTAGTCACCAGTAGTATCGTCTGCGAACATCTCGATTACCTCATCATTCTCCTCAGCTACATCTGGTAGATCGTTTGAGTGGTAACTGTAAAACCTTGGGCCCATCAATGAACCCTGAGGTATACCTTGCTCTACAGGAGCTAATGTAGATTGGCTGTTCGATATAACAGTGAACTGTTTACGCTCTGAAAGGTAATTTTCACACCATTCGAATGAACTTCCTGATATCCCAATTGCCATCATCTTTTTAGCCAGTGTCTTGTGACATACACTGTCAAAGGCTTTGCTGAAGTCAATCATAAGTACTCCTATGATGTTACCATTTTTGAGGAGCTGGCTCCACCGATTCGTGATGTTAAGAAGGTGGAGTTCTGGAGATCTTCCTCTATGGAATCCCCATTGATAATCTGTTAAGAGGTTATTGTTGTAAATGTGATTGTCTATTTCCATAGCAGCAACTGCTTCCAACAACTTGGCAGGTAAACAAAGAAGTGAGATAGGTCGATAATTCTCACACTGAAGTTTGCTACCTTTTTTGTGGATACAACGTACTTTAGCAACTTTGTACTTGGATGGAAACTTGCATGATAAAAAGCTAGACTTGGCAATAAAATGTATGCCATTTAGCAAGTCATTTCCAATTAACCTTGAAACCTTTACAGATTCTGGAGACAGGGGTCTATTTAAATACTCCAACCCCTGTCATTTGACTTCTAAAGGGTAAGAAATAAAAATGGCAGTGTGACAGAAAGAAACAGGGACCTTGGAGGTGCAAGGTCCACAAAATGATGATGCCAAACAACATAAGGATTCAGTGGTGTATATATAAGCAAAAAACGATGTCACACTATAATACACATGAACAAACTTGAACAACTAATAAGCTGAAAAAGGCTAAAAATTAAAAAAAATTTCAGAACAACATCATGACTGAAATAATAGAGAAATTAAGAGCGTCCAGCCTCAGCATTGCCTTCACACAAACATTACAACTTTTTTTGGATGAAAATAACATTTTTGAAAAAACAACTATTTAGTAGCTAACCTTCCGAACTACTCAGTATTATTCCCCGGAAGAATGACTGGAAAAATCATGTATCTTATGAAGCATCGTCCTAACATTATCACCCATAATCTTCTGAGTAAATGAGAATATAATACAAACCGTATAAGGTTTACGTTACAAGTCGTATGATCTTTTTAATTTTTTCTGCCCACCATTTTTATTGTTTATTTCGGTTTCCAGATTTCTCCTGTGAATTACTACATTTTGGATAAGCGAGTTTAACAACAAAAAACACGAGGTAGAGAAACGTGGCAACGGAAAATAAACATAGCTTCGACATTGTTTCACAACAAACAAACACGGTTCTTTTATGCCATTGTTTTTTTCGTGCAATGGTGAAAAGGGTCGAGAACGCCATCATTCTATCACCCGTCTAAGCCAGGTTAATGGCTGAAAAGAAACAACAAGGAACATTCAGCAGTAATATCTTGGATCAGACGTAGTCGATCAACAAAAGGATGATTCTGTGATGATCAATAAAGATGCTGACACGTAAGCGGAAAAATATGTGCGACAATTGGATGAAAGAAGTCCATCTGTGTGTTTTTGACACGTTGTGTAATGTAATCTTTTAAATGTCTTGTTATCCTTCCACGTTTAATGTCTCTTGTTGAAAAATAAACATAGCTTTTGCAGATCACCCGCGCACTGTTTTCACCCCCTACACAACCCACAGGACAGGTTTAAAATGGGAATGATGCGTGTATTGTTTGGAAATCTGGCCTTCCTTCATCGAACATTGTCCAAGGTGGGTGCGTTACGTGTTACCGTCCATCAATGCAATCAGGAGAAGAGGTAGAGTAACGACCAACTACCAAAACGACATATGAGATACCACGCCCAATGAATCCCCTGAAAAACTTAATACAAAAAAAACAATATAGCGGAATCTCTATATTATAAACACCATTCGTTCCGAAATATAAGGGTCCACTTTAAAGAAGTGTCCGCTTTAAGGCGAATTGCCACTAGGCGGAAAATTTAGTAGTAAATAGTTTCTACTTTTCATCCACCAATCTACATTATCCCCCGCGACTTCCATTGTTTCGAAGGCGAAAAAAATGGAGATTCGGCTTTAAGCTGGTTTTCCACTTAACTTTTCGAGTGACGTAATTTTTAAGTTTTCGCTTGATCGCCAGCGGCGAAAATTTTGTTTGCCGAAGGAGTTCAGCTTTTTTCAATTACTCGCTAACCGATCGGTTTCCCACACGTCCCAAAAGTCAAAGGCTTTTTTATCTGTGGTCTTACTTTTGCGCTGGAAAGAGAGTACCATATGGACCAATATCGTTTATTTTCTTTGAAGAATACACATAAGATCTATATTAGCCAGAATTACAGACAGATTCAGAGTCTTTAGAGTCTTCTTCAAATTCATCATCAACCCATAGGCTTTTATCTGTGGTCCTTTTTTTACGTTAGTAGAAAGGGTGCTTATACGTGGAGAAATACGGTATCCCATCGCCATCCCATTGCGTAACAGCTAATAAAAAATGAAATGTAGCTGTAGTTTCAGTGGAAATTGAATTTTCTCTGAGCGAAATGTTCGCAGGCGAAAACTTAAGTGGAAAACCAGCTTTACACGTTCTTCTTGGGGCATGCTGTCCCCGTCTTTAATAAGAGGAAACAGATCAGTTACAAAAACTTGGAGAGAAATAATGGAAATTATTTTTCTATTTTGAGTGGTGTGGGCTGAATTTGATCCTCAAAATATATATTTCAATACTTGTTTAAAATATAAGATTATATGACAAAAGAAGCATTGGCTCCGACAATTTAATGACGTCATATAAACTACAAACTACTGTGTGAGGGTAGGGGGTGTTAAAATGTGTACGATTAAATAATACTACTGTTTTTAAAATATTTTCCTTTTGAATTTTGCCGTACTGCACACCGGGGCGGGATTGATTGATATTCTTGTTTTTGAAACCCTCCTCCGTGTTTTCTTTTTCTAATAAACATGACAAAAAACGGGAATTCTTTGCGAAATTTAGATAAAAGATACCACTAAAATGCAAGCGCGGTAATTATTTTTACATTATTACAATTATGGGAAATCAATCAATAAAAAATGAGACATAAGCTAAAGAACCAACTGTGCATTTTGTTCGCTCGTGCGCATGCACCACAATCCAACGTGCTACATTTCACGCTCATGAAAAATTTGCATAGTGAGTCATACATATAAAATATCAAATCGATATGATATTTTTTCACGTTGCATGCAATGAATTTTGGATTATTGGTCAGCGCCGCAAGGCAGCTGATCTTTCATTTCCCCGTGTCTGTCAGTCAGTGTGTAATGTCGCAGTTAATTCCGCCCTTTCACAACACCCTCCCGATTATCAGAATCCGTTATTGCCCGTTTCTTCAACGCCTACTCATCAATTCGATCTCTAATTGGTTTGCTAAGAAAACAGGTTATAAAAATGGCGTAAAATTCCGGGTTTGTTGATAACGATTCTCGAACGTGGGTGAAGTAGACTGAAACTTTACTTCAAAAAAGGAAAGTATTCTAAGTGTATTAATACAGTTTTTAATACATTACAGAACTGAGTTTTGTGTGTATACTTTATAATGATAATGTGGATAGATGTTTGAGAGTGAAAGTGTAGCACAGCTTCTTCACCACCAGCTCCAATTTTTAAAACGTTATTTTTATTCCAAATAGCTCAACCTGTTTTTAGGCTTTTGCATGGCTGGCAGATTTTTGTAGCTGACAGCACAGCCACAAGACATTCCAGTGTACACAATGTATATATAGATATTCAATCATTTTTATTATTATTTATACAATAAAAATGAACAAGTTAACTGCCAGTCATTTAAGGCTAAGAAAACAAAAGAAACTGCCAGTCATGCAGACAGGCGTCTCATATATACTTCCTTCAGCGTCAGATCTAGAGGGTAGTTGCAATTTGTGAAGGAGCACATTAACAAAATTTCTATTTTCAGTCACCAATGTCACCAATGAACTTTGCACATTTTCTTTTATACTTTAATAGCTAACATGAAAACAATAGACACAGCTGTGGATGTTGACATGGACAAGAAACAATAAAGGGATGCTTAAGCGAGTATGGTGATGATGATAAAACGTTATGTAGGTAATTTAAGATTTACTTCAAAAAGTAAATAGCAATACTAATATTACTGAAAACATCCATCATTCCCTGTATTGTTCTCTGTAAAGTGCATTATGAAAAAAATTGTGCCCAAAAATCTACTTGTTTAGAACTGTTGTGCCACGAGTCTATGAAAGCATTGGAAATTTACGTTACCACAAAAAATGTCCTCAGTGTGAAGGTTTATCAAACAAATTTCCAATCGTGTATGGACAAAGTCTAAGTAAGCGCTGACCTTCAAGACGTAAGGCTCTTGTTGTTTTTTTCAAAGCAGCATGATTGAAGTGGGTCATAATTTGCAGCATGTCGACGAGCAATGTTTTTCGTTTACACCAATCAAATAGATTCAAAACAGTTTCATCTTAATATTTTTAAGATGGCAGCGGAAAACATCAAGCTTCGCTGACAAGCTATTTTTTACCTGCAAATAATTTGCATAACGGGTTCTTAGCTTAATAATAAGGCTATTTCGAATTTTGGTTATTCATCTTTTCTACAACAGTAGTTAATAGTCGCTTGAGATCTCCGAAATATAAGAGTTTTTGTCAGAATAAACACCCGTCTTTCATAAGACTTACATAAAAATCTCTACCTCACCACCTCTAAGATTGCGCTATAGCTACAATTCCAATTCGAATTAAAGAAAAACAAACCTACTACTGTGTCGAGCGCTAGAGCGTATACGCAAAAGTGGATATCCCATGGTTTCTTTATAAAAAACATTTTGACCACAAATTAATTCGCGAAATTAAGCGAAATTTTGTTTTAGTATTTTAAAGTGCTCGACCATACCTTTAATTTGATACCTCGCCTACAAATTACCATACTACGATGATTATTCGTTTCGTAGAACGGCAAGCAAGTTATATAACGACCTACCATATAATATTAGATCAGAGGAAAATTTTACATCATTTTCAAGGAAATTAAAATCTTATCTGCTAGATATTTTAATTGCTCGTTATATGAATAGTCATTGTGAATATTCTTAATTGTATTATGTTTTTTTAATTTTTTTAACTTGTTATATATTTCCATATAGGGCGAAATATATGTTACTCTCCTTTTTCTCCGTTCACTTTTATAGCAGGTGTTCTGCAATAGAACTTGTCCATTAAAGCTTAGATGTTGGAACAGGGGCTACTGTTCAGTGAAATTGCGTGTGTGGTATACTACAACACACCATTTTGTAAACCTTCTATTGAAAGAGCCCTGTTTTTAATGTAATTTAGTATTGATATTTCATCTGTTTACTAGTTTTGCATAAAGGTACTGGTAACAGATAGATTGTATTAAACCCAATACTGGCCAACAAAGCAGTGCAAGATTTTGAAAGTGTTGTTTTTTGATCGGATGGATGGAGCGTTTAAGTGTTTTCATTAATAAAACATGTAATATAAGACCAAAATGTATATGACCAAGAGGCTGTAGAGTTTACTTTCATAATGATTTATTTTGGTTTATTTGTGTTGCCATTTAAAGAAGAAAAGATAGAAGCCAAGTGGGGACATGTGAATGATGTTTTCCACACAACAAGTAATGCCTTAAGGTATATAACTGAAGTGACAACTCATAAAATTAAAGTTCTTGATGCCACTTATACTTTTCCAAAAAGTGTAAAGAAATATACCGTAAATGATCGAATAAGCCCCCGGAGGCTTATTTGTCAAAATGAGTTTTAGAGGAGGGGGTTTATTCGGGAGGGGGGGGGCTTATAAAATTATGCAAAAATCTAGTGTGCAAAAAAATAAAAACAACGATTTCAATAAACACAACATATCTTTCTATAAGTAATAAAAACAAACACTAATCGATCTCAATATCACTATCGCCTTCTTTGTCCTCGTCTACGATCGTCTCTAAGGGAGCCGCATCAATCATTTCCTCGGCATCTGGGATAAATGGGTTGTCTTCCGTCTCGTTTACCAGTTGTATCTGCTCATTGAGCATTGCAAGACCAGCCTGACAGGGTTGATGCTCTTTAAAACAATGGATCTCTTTATCCTCGCTCCCATCAGTAGCCGATGTTAAGGCACACGTTTTGAACGATTTACGTATTAATTCAGCTGGCAGCTCCTTCCAGGAATCAAGAATCCAGTTTACAATTGTGCTGCGAGGCGGAGGTTTCAAATTCCCGGCATCGGTTTCTTGATGAATTCCGACGGTTTCAAGCCATTCATCGTATTTCTCTGTGCAATATGCTTTAAACGGCTTGTTCCAACTAACATCCGGCGCCTGAATATATTTAGTGCAACCTCCAGGGATCAAAACGGTGTCAATCTTTTTAGCTTTAAGAGATGCTCCGACAACTGGCATTAAATGACACTCATATGTATCCCAAGCTAACAATCTGCGTTTAAAGTTACACTGTCCGAGAACAGTATTTGTCCAACTAACTGTTAGATCGGTATCCATCGATCCGTTTGTCGAGGAAGCTATTATGCACCTATTTCCATACTCTTTCTTCATTTTTTCAACATCACGCTTTCCTCCCTTGAATACAATGAAGGGCTTCAGTTTTGTTCCATCGCCTTTCGCAGCCAGTCCAATGGTTGCACGACATTTTTCGTGTCCGGTTGTCTTCATACTAACAGTTTTTTTTTTCCAACAACATCGACTGATGTGTTTGACATCATATCCGCCCAAATAAGTGTTTCATCAAATGCTATAATATCGGCTGGTTGGTATGAATATTTCAATCGTAATCTTCTCACACGTAATATGTACGAGACGATTTTAGCTACTAAAAGATCGGGATCTTTCTGTGCTACGGAGGTTTTTCTTCTCAACGATAAGTTATTTCGTTTCATAAATTTAAAAAGCCAACCATTCGTTGCTTCAAATTTTTCGTCATAGCGATCTGGATCTGCACGTTTCAAATCTCCATAGACAATAATTGCTTTCTTCCTGATAAGTTTCCTTGACACACGAAGCATCTTCGTACGGCGTTCAACAATCCATTCTAGTACTTTTTCCTCCATTTCATCGCTCAGCGGTTTTCTGCCAGCCCCTTGTAAACGTTTTCTTTTCTTGTTACTAACTGACTTTGAAAGTTCTTGTAAGTCATCCTTTTTTTTCTTCCAATCACGAATACAATGGCGGTCAACTTTATATTTCACCGCAGCAGCCCCAATTGATTTATTTTCCGCAAATTCAACAACTTCAAGTTTAAACTTAATCGTATAAGAACTTATTTTCTCTCCTTTGTGAGAAGTTGTTGCTGGCTCTTCTAGTTCCATTTTCGAAATGAAAATAAAAAAAAAGAAACAAAATTCTATTCAAAAACAAAACATTCGAATTACCTAAACATTCGAATTCGACTTCTCAGAGCGAGAACGATACGATTATAACGTTGGTTTTATTTGTCACGACGAATAAAACTTTCAAAGATGTCTAGAGCATTGTCAGTATCGTATGAAATGAATTTTAAAATTGAGTTCCAGACAGCTATTCGTGGACATCATATTTATAAAGACGCTTGGGCACCACATATTGGACAAAAATTAATATGCAAAACAGACACCCGGGAAGAAGCAATCGAATATGATAAAAATGCTATTGGCGTTTTTAAAGCAACCGATGAAGTAACACTACTGGTTGGACATCTACCAATAGAAATTTCTTGTTTACTTACAAACTTTCTAAACGCAGCCCCTGAAAACAAACTTACAGCATTTGTGGTTGGAAAGAGAAAAAGGGAGGTCGGACTTGTTGGGTATTCGGGAGTGGGGGCTTATTCGATCATTTACAGTACGAGAGTATTAGCAAACTCTAAAACAAATTGTTCTGAAATAAAAGAAGGTGTCCATGCTGAATGAAGAACTTATAACGGTTTTTGTTCAATCACTGCATCTTGAAGACTACATTGTTTCCTGGATTAAACACCCGTGTTTATTTTCTAATTTGGAAATTTTACCCTGCGTTTTTTCGAGACCATCGTTTATTGCAGGTTCGTGTCTATTCGTGGAGATTGGTATATACTTCATGTCAAGAAGCGACTGTTCTTTTTTTTCGGGATTGCAACACAAAAGTGATTATTGATTTCAGTTATATAATACTGCAACTCATTGGTCTATGCTGATGTATGTATGTAGGTTATTAGTAGTTCACGAAATCAAACCCATGCAAAAATTGAACCACTAGCTTTGATGTTATGTGCCAGTAACATTACTTCAGCAGTTGCGGCAATTTTTGGGCACATGATTCAGAGTTTCTCGTATTTTGCACGGATTTATTTTTGTGGAATACAATATATACCTTATTGGGCTACACGGTGTGAGACAAATTGCAGGGACGATTGCCGGGATGGGACAAAATATGAGATCCGGCTTCACTTAACATCTCTACTAAAAATTCTGTGTTTATATGAAGAATTTATGTCCCGGGACGTTTTTCTCCCATCCCTTCAGCCGTTGACCGGTCATAATATATTGACGTCCCGTCCCATCCTCCATTCCAACAGCTTCTAATTTTGTGTTGACCTAACTACACGATGTTAATGTAAAAACTACTCATCGAATCATACAAACACCTTGCTTTTCAATCTTTTGGTCGTTCTGTGGACATGTTTAGATTTTGTAAAAAGTGCTAGAAGAGCTGCCCAAAGCCAATTTTAATTGTGTAGAATTTAGAATCACTGCCATATTGAAAATATAATTTTTATCGAAACTAAATTGTATTTCTGTCTCTTTATTATCTCTATTGCTTCTCAGATTCCCTGTAGGGTTAGTTTGGAATTCAACTACTAAATAATGATGCATTTGTTTTTACCGATTTCATTACTTATTCTTGCAATTCCCCGGCGAAGCGGTTAAAAGTAATTATGAAATACGGAACACAAGGCAAAACTTCTTGATCAGATCAGGTCGTATGGTTTATTCACGCCAGTTTATAGAGCAAGTATTGGTCTCAGTTTATCAAGCAAGATAATGTCAGTACGGCCATTGCCATGTTTCTACTGCTCTTCAGATGTTCGAAAAAAAGAGGATAAAAAATGGATGTGAAAAATTGGAGAATTTCCTTCCTCAACTCCCGGTAGGAAAGTTAAAAGCAATTTTCAGATTGAAAACGAGGCGGAACATGGTAACTATATCATTATATACGGTGTTTAAACGGAAATTCGAGTGGTATATAAAAACAAAGGTTTGATACGATTTTCGAATGAAATTTGGTTTGCATTTATTTGGTAGATCATAAAAAACAACAAAAGATAGTGGAACATGACCACTCCAAAAAACTTTCCGGACAATTCAATTCCACATTTTTTTTCTCTAACGATTTTATAAACCAGGACAACATTGCAGTAACTTTCCAGGACATGGAAATGATATGGAATATTGATTAGTAAAAAAATCTAATGAAGACGATAAACAACAAAACAAGGGAAAATTAGAGCCGCTTTTTGATTTTTTGACACATAAAAGTTCCAGGACAACCAAGGACATTAATAAATCCAGGACTTCCCCCGGACAGTGGTGACCATGTGGAAACATGCTAGTACAGTTACAGCTTCACACTCTTCACTCTGGCGTTACGACCTCCTCAATACCATCCAAGTTAGATGTTACGCGAGAGAAATAAAACTATCCTTGAGAAATGGAGATTATTACCAAACACTACAGAAATTTGTGAAAAAATAAATTATAAAAAAAACAAAACAAAACAAAAAAACTGAGCAAGATGATGTTATTAAATCGAAGGTGACTGCAATGAAATAAAGTCTGTTTGGAAGATCTGGAAATGGATGAATTGATTACATGCGAACTTTCAAACTCTTCACTTTCGGACCTCTTCGTTTGGCGTCTCTTTTCGAAATCATTTCCTAGAGAACATAAAAAAGGTTCATTTCCAATCCAACATGCAAACAATCCATTACTAATATCAAAGACAATACCTCCATTTTTCTTTGCTTGTCTGGGTCTTCTTCCGCCATCAGCTTCTCCTTCTCCAATCGTAATTTTTCTTCACGACGCGTTTGAGCAGCCTGGCATACAAGAAGATATAAGATGATGGCAGGACTGACACAGTAGAATCGAGAGAATTTCAAATGGTTACAATGATGTAGAACAACATATTACAGAGGCGGATGTATGGTATGTCGCAATTTGTGGAGGAGAACGCTAGCTATTAAAGCATAAATGAAGCGTGCAAATAAGTACGTTGGTGATACAGACTGAAAACAGATAGTACTGTGCTCCTCCACAATTATCGACATACTTCTGGATCATCGCTGTATTACCAGTTTAGATATAATTTCTGTTAAGTTAGGAACAAGCAGAACAGTAGAAAATTTCTGGATATAATCCGAATGAACTATCATTTCAAGAAAGCAGTGTTATATTTACCTCCTGTCTTTGAGAGTGAGATTGCTTCAAAAACGACTGTTCAACTTCGCGCCTTTTCTTGTCACTTTTTGCACGGGCCTACAATTACATACGAGGGGTACTTAATTTTTTTGTGTGTAAAGGTTACTTGGATTGATATAAAATCACTGGCAAAGAAATGTGAAGGCATGATATGAGATCAAGAGTACCTGTTGACCTAATTTAAAGGTCTTCACACGATCGATCAAAAACAACACCATTTTGACCAGCGGTTCTGTAGCAGCCATGTCTTCAGTCCTAGTTCTTCCATTACCTGGAACTGGAAGCAAAAAGAAAGAACATCGAGGTAACTACCCAACTCTAGCTATATCCGTGTCATTGCTACACAACACAAATCGTGCTCTCACTTACTTTTAAATTCGAAGAGTAAAACCTTTTTGGGTTTTTTTAGTTTTGTAGCTCCCTCTTCTTCCCTACATCACAAACAAAAAATATTAATTAGTCCTTGTTATAACAAAAAGAGAGACGAATGAGATTATAAATAAAAAAAATAATTACGCTTCATCTTTCTTGGGACCAACAAATTGATCGGAACAATGCATGGATTCGAAACAGTCCTCGTATTTACGAATAATGTTGCAAATCTATAAAAGAGAGAAACTTCTACAGCATGTGTAATGATTTTTTGGCTCTTTGCGCTTCGCATATTGGAATATTTTATCATCCATTGTTGTTGTTGTTTCTTTTGTTCTTTTTTATTCTGGTAAATGCAAAAGACAGAACTATATGTTAAAGAAAAAAAACTCGTTGAAATTGAAGTTCTTGGAGAAAATATTAAGCAGATCTGTGTTTTCACTACAAAAATCCCATAAGTTCTGAAATAGTATAATCTTCTATTAACAACTAACTCAAGTAAGAAGCACCCTCATTTCTAGAAAGATCACATTTTTCTCCTCAGATGAAGACAGGGTCTTATTCGATATCATAAACGAAGTAAATGAAATCGCAATTCAACAAATGGCATCTTCAACTTACCTGTGTACTTAGCAGAAAATCAGTTACTTCACCAGATTCGGACAGGAAAGAGTAATTAATTAAACCGTAACGTTCAGCAGATTTCTTCTCACTGCAAAAGAAACTCTAAATAACAACAACAGAGTGGAAAGCCAATTTTCGCATACACCAGGAATCGCAGAAGTTTACTGTGGGAAAATTAATAAAAATATATGTGAAAAACAACCCTGTCAAGAAATATATATTATATATACACCATATTGAATAGGCGAGGTCTCATAATATATTCCAACTATATATACTCCACAACATATTCCAATTTTCTAGTAATCACGTATTTAAGGGGTACTTTGAGTAAAATCAGACATCTTCAAGATAGAAATACACAAGATCACAAAATTAAGTACAACCAAGAAAATCCTTTTTGGCTATCATTATTCAATGTACGGTCATAAGCACATGATTGGGATTTATTTATCTCACTTACCTATTATTGTATTCTATTATATCGATGATAAAATTTGTATAAAGGAGAAAAGGATGGTAAAACAAAATCTGTTAATATTTGAGAATAACTTAAAGTGTATGATGTATTTTAGATGCAGTGAAAAGCAGACACACCATAAAGCAGGCATTTCCTTAAGATGGACAGAAAGTCAATGAAAGGAACCAAACGTTTTCCTGGTCAAACTCTTATAAAGAACCTAACTATAAAAAGTCAAGTGAACACTTTATTTCTGCACAAATAGTGTCCGCTTTATAGAGATTTAACTGCATTTATGACATGCAGAAAAAAAAACCGGAACATAACACTTACTAAGTCTTGGAGTTCTTTCTGGTATTTTACAATTTGTTTCTTTGGAACAAGGGCAAACACGAAGTTATCCATTTCATCCTCGTCCATGTAAATGGTGATTTTGACTATTTCCGATTTAGCTTTCATCATGTTTGAGATTACACTCACAAGATCATGTCTTTTTAACAACTGGAGTTCAACTAACATTCCTTCACAATATTGTCGGCCAGTGCACCACAAAGTGTAAACACTCTCACTTTCTTTCACCAACACACCACTCTGAGGCTCCTTACTCATTCCGTCATCCCCAACGATGCTAAAGTGCTGCTCAAGAAGTGGCTTGTGTGCCTTAAACCTAACAAAAGAAAATGTAGAAGAAATTTCCCATGTTTGTATAATTCTGTGTTGTTGTTTTTGATTCTTTGCATGCAGTTAAAACGTAATTTTTGAAATTTCATGAAGATTCTTTAGTAAAACCTCTGGAAACTTCTGATTTAAAAACGACAAGTCTAGAAACTCACCACGATGTTGCCAATTTTGAATTTTTGTTTTTGCCTGTGAAAAAGTTTGCTGCATAAACCAATATCCCCAAAAGTGTAAGCAGTTCCATATAAAATGCTTGCCAACCGGATCTTAAGTGCACAGGTACCTGAAAAGAAATTAGCCAAAGACGGTCATTTTTTTAAAATCGGAACACAAAACAAGTTTTTGGAAATAACAGAGTAAGGAAAAGGGTTGAGCATAAACTTATTTTAAAGTCTCTACAGTACCTTGGTAATTTTAAGACCTGATGATGGGATCTTTGCTTTTGCAGATTTATCTTTGTTATATCCCTATAGCATTTGTAAAAATACTGAAGTAGTGAAGGACCATGTATCTAGTCAAGTATACAGTACTTCTTCAAAGACCTGTCATTGATGTAAATATCATTCTCGCACTTCCAAAAAGTAAAAAAAAACAACAACAACCCAGTATCATAATCAGTTTCAAGTATTCATAAATATTTAACAGGTGGCAAACAAACCTCGAATTCATCTTCATCAGAATAAGGATCAAATTCATCTTCCTGCATAAAATATAAATATATCAATATATATATATATATATATATATATATAAATATTTGAAGATAATGAATCAAATCTTATCTTATCAAAATTGCAAAACTGAATATATCTGCCAAAATTGTGACCTTTAACCCATTTATTGGGAGGTCGGTGAGTACGATAGACCAGTGTTCTAGCTGGGACGTTTTAGAGTGGAGGCTGTGCTATGATGGTTTTGTCCGCATTATGATAATTTTTCCCGCCACGATGCTGCAATTTTGGAAAATTGTAATGTCACTTGGAAAAGAAGAACATATTTCAATGATCACAACACCTGCTTGTGTGGCACGTTAACTGATTTTAAACACGCATTATGTGGCACCTGAATTGCACAAGTGACATTACGATTTTCAAAAATAGCAGTGTAGCAGTAAGAAAAGTATCGTAGTGGGAACAAAAACCAGCGTAGCGGCCTCCACGCTAAAACGTCCTAGTTAGAACACTGACCTCGTTAGGAGCACCTTTGATGCAAACTTGGCTGCAACGCTATTCCATGAAATCCTAACTAGAACACTGTGGACCACAATTGATACAATTGAGGGATCCTTTAATTGCGGTATTGACCAGGTATCTCAAATAAATGGTGTTAGAGTTGTCCGACCAACCCGGTCATGGTATCAATGAGATATCTGTGACTCAAAATCACAGCTCAGATTTATGTATTCCTTTTCTTCTTTTTTCATGGACCAATCACTTGATCCTATTTTGAGATCTTATACGACTATATTATGAGACTCTGGCACCATATATTTATAATACCTGTTATTTTCTCAAACTCCCATTTATACACAAGGAACATCTTAATTTACCTCGGCAGTCTGCTGCTCATCATTATCATCGTCATCATCAGTCACATCTTTTGATTGGTCGTCCTTTTCTAGATACGCAAGGGACAACAAAATAATACATGATATATTAATTTTTTATGTATTAAATTACTGTAGTGCCCGGGGCACTTATTCAAAAATCAGACTTCCAGGAGGAGCACTTATTGGAGGGGAGGCGCTTAGATAGAAAATCAAAAACCTGGAAGTAATACAGTTGTTACCAAAACAGGGACCATTTGGAAGTTGGTAAAGCAATTTTGGGGACATCTATTTTGGGAGCCCAAACTAATAAATAGTTTCCTTATAAAATACTGTCACTTGTGAGAGAAATATTGAATACTCTGTTGGATTCCGGAGAAAGTTTTTGGTGTTTTAGGAATGTTACTTTAGATTTGTTCAGCTATATAAGTGCTTAGAAGTAACAGGAGTACCATTTACAATTAATGAGATATTAGTCAGATCAGGTTTGCTGGTAGAAATGATACTTTCGATTGCTTTCCAGATTTTTTCTGTATTTTAAAGGTTTCTTCGAAAGTAGTCTTTGTAGAAGCTACTCTTGCTTACCAGACACAAAGCCACAATTCTATTTCTTTAAGCTTTGTAATCCTCTTTAATACAAGCTTTATGGACAGGATCTCCGTTATTCCAATAATGTGAAAGTCATGCCTTAGATAGTTCATCAAAATGCAAGGTGAAAAAGTGAAAAACCGTTAGATAGTTTGAGCCTTCTGAAATCATCAGTATCATAATAGTTGCATTCAATTCCTTCCACCCCAATCTCATTCTCAAAAACCTCAGAGAAATTGTTGACATTTTTAAGTTTCATAAGGAAGTTTGAATTTGCTGAATTTCTATGAGATTCCTGATTATGAGATTCGGGGAAAACCAATTGCCATTGAATTTGTGAATCTGACTATCACTTTCTTTGAGGTAGATTTCCTTTTAAACGGTGACACACTTCAATATCTTATTATTTATTGGTTATTTATTGGGATTTTTATGTCCTGAAACATTTTGACGACATGTTTTGCGAAATGTTCTCGAGTTATATCCCCAAAATTCCTGAAATTTCAATATTATTTCGCCTGGAGTAAAGATCTTGGGCTGCAAGGTTAGCTTCAAGTTTATCAACACGGTTTTCCAGGATACCCACCCTTTTTCTCATTTTTTTATTTTCTTCTTACAGCTGGTATCGAAGAAAGCGATTTGGAAATATCGTCACCTAGCTGCTTTAGCTCAAAAGATGTTGCCAAAGAAGTGGGTGAGTTGATAGTTGCAAATGTATCGGGGTTTAGATCATCTTTATTGCTGAAGACACTATTTGCAGCTTGTTTCAGTCTATCATTAGAAGGCCTGGTTGATGAGATGGAAATTTAAAGAATAAGAAACAGTACAACCTGGAGTCCTTATGTGATTGTGTTGTATTTTTTATTAAGTTAGTCAGTCAGGGACAACTCCAAATTAGGCTTCAAAATTTGAAAAATTCAAATTAAGCTTAATATGCCTAATAAGTCATCTCAGAGATCTAAATTAGGAACACATACTCCTAATAAGGTTTCATCAAAACAACCATTTGCAAAGAATATTTCGACTACACGCTATAGCCAATCTGGAACCGAAGCCTCTAGCACGATTTTTCAATATTCACATGTATGCAAAATTGTTGTTTTCTGCCTAATGTGGCATAATTCAACCTATTTAAGCTTTAAGGTGGGTTTGCAAATTTTGTTAAAAAATTTTTAATACACTTTTCCAGAATTCATATTTATATGTCACTTCCTGACTCAGTTTTCTATATGGGCCTTGTTTTGATGGTTTACATTGCTTCAAGAAAATTATTTAGTTATATAATTTCCTCATTAACAAATCGCAGTGGGACAGTTTTCGTTAGTTTTCAACACAGAATTGAGGCCTGTATGGACAAATAAGGCAGGATGCGACATATAAACATGAATTCAGGAAAGGTGAATTCAGCAAAAATCGTCACTTTCTCTTGGTCAAATAAACAAAAATTTGTTGCGACTGTGCCAAGAAGTTGAAATTTATTAACTTCTTTGCTGTTCACCAACGACCACAAAAAATTTGTTTTTAAATTCTGGACATGTACAATAGTGAATTCCTTTATTCACACGATCCATCCACCTTTAGTAGTGGCTCAAAATGTTTTGTGTTTCTGTAATACGAATCCTAAAACGTCAATAAACGTTTCAAGTGGGCCTTTTTGCGACTTTAAAAAAATGGAAGCTTAATTTGGAGGAAGGACGCTTAAAGTGGCGTAAAAATAAACTTAATTAGGTGTCAAGTCTAATTTGGATTTGAAGCCTAATAAGGAGTTGTCCCTGACTGTTACTGTTTTAGTCGGAAATTAGTTGGATGGTTGAAGAAATTGATGCTTCAGCTCATAAAAAATTATCGTATTATTATACGATAACTCGATGTGTTACGGAGCGTGACCATCCACCTCCTCTTTCAATGGTCAGAAACAAATTGACATATTTTTGTGGTTAGCCTTTTTGCTTAGGAAAAAAAGATGGATTGATAATGGATTTTTTTAAAATTCTATACCTTATAGATATTTAAAAAAAGCTGTGAAACTCCTATTTTTCACTCTCTTTGGTGTTAAAAACAACGACGGAGAGAAAAAAGGGAGATAAGTAAGGATATAATAAAATACATATACCGAATTCTTCAAACTCTTCTTCAACTTTGTCCTCTTCAACAATTTCAACATGGCTATCCTCCTCCTGTTTGCTTCCTACTTCTATATCCTCATCTTGATCAAACTCCGCAAATTCATCTGTTTCATGGCAATAATGGAATGAAAATAAGGAAAGAAATAGCAAGATTCGAAAACAAAACATCCTCACAACATCAGCACGCGGACAAAAGAAAACCATTGTACTCGGTAGCCGTAGTTATCGCAGAGTCCTTTGATCGGATTGTCAGCAGTGAAATATAGCTTGACTAACAAAAGATTTGCAATTTAACGTTTACTATTAATATTATTTGTTTAATATTATTTGTGAAGAATTTTTCAAGAGTTGTGTGACGCTAGATATCAATAAATTCCTTAGAACTGTTAAAAAGCAATAAATTTTAGCCAGCTCTGGTTTTTGAAACGGAACTATGCCGGGTTTGAATGTACCTAAATCTGCTGAAGAAAGCTTAGCCCACTTCCATTGCTGTCATCTATAACAGGCTAAGTTATTGTTGACGTTGCGAATTCATGTTCGTTTCTACTTTACATTGTACATCGTGGCTTATATTTATATGGTTATTCTGGAACTACGAACTATTAAACCTCCATATTTAAAACATTTTCACAAAGCAAACATCATGTAATTCTCTGTTCTCTGCTGGCCCAACTTACTTTGTAAGTCCGATTCTTTGTTTATTGTGTCCGTGGTTGGCTGCCAACCCACCCCAAAATAAAAACTATCTAGTAGTAGCTTCTATCCTAGTCTTGCTTGCTTTTTGTTATTTGAATTATTTAAAACTTTTCTATCCCCTTGTATTTCTTTTGTTCCTTGATGAAGTGGAAGTGAGCAAACTTTAATCACTTTTTCTTGCGATATTAACCAGGAGCTTTCAAGGAATTTTGTGATTTTTTAGTTTCATACACTAGCTGTAGAGTGCCTGCTCCCCTTACCACTAACTTAAATTTTAATGCTGCAAAATTCTTTGTTGCGAACGAGAAAACACAACTAATTGGATTTAGCAGAACAATTGGTCATTTTAGATAGATTTCAAATTAACAGGAATAAACAAACAGAATAAGATTGGTAAAATAAATACTGCTATCGCAAACATGATCGGGGTGATGTTCCTTATTCCGCTAACTTGTTCCTCTTTCCGCTAACTAATTTTGCGTTCATCAAAAGTGATGTTAATAACGAAATTTTATAGAATATGATGTTCATACAAAAAGTTTAATACCTTTTCTCTCAATGTAACTGCTTTGCCCCTTTGATTCTGCAGATACGACAACCACAAGCTTATAAAAATACATGCCTTTATTGTTTACAAATCGAAGGCAGCCATATTTTTATCAGCATAGTTTTTTTATAAAACATTGTGCAGTCTCGACAAGTCAACTTTTAATTGAAAAAAAAAGGATACGTGATGGGAATAGCGCTAATTATGAGCGTGCACAGGGGACTAATTTTATGAACCTAACTTCATGTTTTCTTGCATGACGAGCCTATGAGTGATTATCACCTTGGGATTTGACGCTAATTGAACATCTGTGAGAAAGATTTAACTGTATGAATAATCAAGCTGAAATCAATGCTATCAAGAACAATTTTTGTTGCTATAGCGGAGAAAGGCACGTGGTTACGGAATTACCTTACTGTATACTTTTGGTGATTTACTTGTGTACACGATAAATACAGGAAAACTGTTTGTGTAGATAAAATCTCATATGTTGGTATTATTAAAAACAGCAGATGAATATCTATGAATCTATTTGTTCCGTTATTTATGCATTTATTTTTCGGAGTCGCCATTTTTATTTATTTTTTCACAATGATCGTGACCCGATGTTAAAGTTTTTGCTAGAATTCTTTCCATAGTGATAGCTGAAGTCTATACTTTCAGATAACATTAAGTTTTGTTTGTTTGGTATCTTTAAATGAACGAAACGAACAATCAAAGTTGCAGTTAGCGGCAAGTGGTACATAGCGGTAAGGGGAGCAGGCACTCTATATTATTATAGCTATATACTAGGAGGCCAACCTTAATCAAAAATATGTTGTGTTAGCATCCTTTTGGCAATGAGTTGGTTGGTTGGTCGGACATAAAAAATAAACTGTCAGTTTTCCACCAGTTTGTGCAATTTTTGTTGTTTATGAATAATGTTGTGCTCTGCCGCACATATGAGAAACAGAATCTATCGTTCCCTGCACGGAACCCTATGTGGAATGAAAGCCTATAATTGTGTGTAAACTCTGGCAATCTGGCTTCTTTCTAATTTTTGACAGAGAACACGCGATTATGTTGCAGAAGACCATACTATCTGTTAATTATTTATGTATTCATTTATATATTTATTTTTGTATACTTTTTTGCTGAAACACCGACTTAACTTTTCAACTTCAGAACAAGTCCGGAGGACGCTAACAAATTATATTTTTGATGGTGGCTCTATATATATATGTGCCCTACTAATATATTCTCGTCAGCATATATTCTTGTCACTAAATTAAAAATAAAACAATGAATTAATGAAAAAAATTGAAAAACATTTAAAGTGGAAACTTACAATAAGTAACGTTGACCCATTGCTTTAAATTGAAAATATATTACTTAATAATTGGGAGTAGATTCAAAATGAGTCTCAAACCCCTGTAAAGGAGAATTGAGAACAAAAGTACAACTTGGCTAAATGATTTCATACAGTACAGCCCAAAAGAAACCTTTATTTCCCCGTACAGTACGATATAATATAGCGTTCGTGAAGAGTTGCCATCTTTAGAAGTTAACAGTTTTTTATTTATCTAACGTGAGATTTCAAAAAAATCACGTTGAAAACATAATGACTCATGTAATAGATAAAATTTTACATGGAAATATTTTGTGTTTTCATATAAAAATTAGTTTTTTTCTTAAAGTCGTAGACTATGCAAATAGTTTATTTACACCAGAACGAATGCATGTGCAACAAGCAAAGTGTGTCTACCTCAGAGGAAAGTTTTTAAACATCAGGAATACGCTAAACTGAAATATAATTATTCTCTCTTTTTTATAAAACATTTTCATTGTTTATATTGCTATGTGTATAATATTCATTTTCACATTTTGTATTTCTATGTTTTCCCTAAAGTCGGTGGTGGAATTATTTTGCGCAAACAATAACTAATATAAATAACGCAACATTTTCTATGGGTGTGGGTAAAGATTTTGTGGAATGATGGAAAGTTGAGTGAGCTTTTAGACAAAAGTTATCGAAAGAAAGATAAGCTTTTCGATAACCTAATGATTTTAGAAACAAAAAATAACTGTGCTTTAAAAAAGTTTTGCATAGGCATATAACTCTCAGGCTCTTTATGGAGACTTTCGAAAACACAGAGTTTGCGCCCCTCCAGACAACAAATGACTTCGAGAAAATTAAAATTTATGTCTCCGTTATAAAATAGATAACACATAATAAAAAAAAAGAGCACGTGGAGAAGGAGTCTTAAGTAGTTTTGTTGCCCAAAAGTTATTTTTTCATCCACTAGGATTCATTTCGATGGTTTCATATGTGTCCAGTTATAAATAAAAGTGCCTGATTATACAAAATTTACAGACAGAATAATTTAAAAACAAACACCTTTTATCGATCAAGAATTTTTGCTTTCTTTTGTGCATACATTACAATTATAGATTTAATCTAGTTCAATTACACTTTCTCCTGCCTTTGACCATTCTTTCTGCTGTTAATCATTATTCTATCCCCTTTAAAGATGTATCTATTTTATTATCAAATTCTTCTTTTCAAATTTTCTATTTTCTGCAAATCACGAAAATAAATGTTTGCAAAGTTTTAATCATTAATCAATTTGCGAAAATAATGTTCACAAAATCCAATGTTTTTTGACTTGCGAAATTAAATGTTCGCAAAAATTAATGATCCTAAAGTAGTTTGTGAAAGCGTTGACAAAGCAAAATTCCAAGTAAATAATTTGCTACAGATAAGATTATTGCGTATTTCCCGTTGTTCATTCTTTGTTGTTCTTTAAAAAGATCTTGCAACGTCTGAAACATTCTCAAACATGTTTATTTCCTTGAATATTTTATGTTTAGAAGTTGTTGGTGCAGCACCAGCTTTCAAACGTTCAAACTTTTCATTTTTACTTTCATTTTCATATTTACTAATTTTCTTCGGAGACTTAATTAAAAAATAATCCTAAATTTAATAACTTTATTAGCTATTGTTCTTCCAAATGTGAAACATGTTTACTTGCTCTGCTCAAGTATATTCAAGACTGATCATGTCGTTATTTCTGAGCAGGTATTTTTAATTTACACAGATGACCTCATCATTGCTAAACTTTTAAAACTTTTAAACTTCGTAAACTTGCTTAAAACTAAAACTAAATTTAAAACTAAACGAAATCAACTGAAATTTTGGCAAATAGTATATTTCATCAATTATTGGTCAGCGCCGCGAGGCAGTTGATCTTTCATTTCCCCGTGTCTGTCAGTCAGTCAGTGTGTAATGTCGCAGTTAATTCTGCCTTTTCACAACACCCTTTCGAGTATCAGAATCCGTTATTGTCCGTTTCTTCAACGCCTACTCATCAATTCGATCTCTAATTGGTTTGCTAAGAAAACGGGTTATAAAAATGGCGTAAAGTTCTGGGTTTGTTGGTAACGATTCTTGAACGTGGGTGAAGAAGACAGAAACTTTACTTCAAAAAATGTAAGTATTCTTAGTGTATTAATACAGTTTTTAATACATTACAGAACTGAGTTTTGTGTGTATACTTTATAATGATGGTGTGGATAGATGTTTGAGAGTGAAAGTGTAGCACAGCTTCTTCACCACCAGCTCCAATTTTTAAAACCTTATTTTTATTCCAAATAATAGCTCAACAATTTTCTGGCTGCAGTTTCTGTTTGTTTTTAGGCTTCTGCATGACTGATAGATTTTTGTAGCTGACAGCACAGCCACAAGACATTCCAGTGTACACAATGTATATATAGATATGCAATCATTTTTATTAAATAAAAAAAAAAAAGAGCAAGTTAACTGCCAGTCATTTAAGGCTAAGAAAACAAAAGAAACTTCCGGTCATGCAGACAGGGGTCTCATATATACTGCCTTCAGCGGCAGATCTAGAGGGTAGTCACAATTTGTGGAGGAGCACATTAATATAATTTCTGTTTTCAGTCTGTATCACCAATGAACTTTGCACCCTTTTCTTTTATACTTTAATAGCTAACATTATCCTCCACAAATTTAGACTACCTTCTAGATCCGCCACTGGCCTTTATGTAATGGATTAAATTAAGGTATGCACGCTTATAATAGCAGTACTACTATTATACTATATATAGTGTAGCGTGTAAAAACATTTTACAGTTTTTCTCCATAAATTGTTTTTACATGCAATACTGCAATGATAAGTCTGTGTATTTACAAAAATTGTTGTGTTTCTCCATGCTGGAATTATATCATATTTAACATGAAATTGTTGTATAAATATTTTGGATCGATCATTAAAAGAATGCTATTATCCCTATTTTTCAGTGTTACCTGGCCTATTTAGAGATTTCTAAAGTTGTACAGTTAAACTAAAAGCTAAAATTCCAATATTCAGAGATTTAGAAAAGAGACAATACAACGTATACTCCTACCTAACCAATGTATACTCTTACCTAACCACGATTAAACTTCTGGAATATAAGAAAATACCTTAACTAAAGCTAACAAAAACAATACCTTCTCAGACTATTTTATCTTTCAAATCTTTATTCTGCTATGAATTGTGGAAATGTTAAAACCCAAAACTCCACTCCTGCATCATGATACAAAAACCATGTATCTCTTCCTCAATTTTCTAATCTAAAACAAAAAGATATCAATCAAATACTATCAAAACAATATAATAATGATCTTGCTACCTTCGTTTCCCTAAAGGCGAACCTTAATAATAACAATCCACACACTACAATGAAATGCCAAATAAACTGTTAGCTACACATTTCGGAATAGTAGTCAAAACTAACTGATACGAAAAAGCTTCATTCAAACACATTAAAAAAATACACATCGGTAGAAAATGATAACCTGATAACACATAAGAGGTCTACATCGTCTATCTCGTCGGATAGAATAGTTACTGATAAATATCAATGTTGTTATTCTTTATTACTGAAATTAAAGCGTTGAGTAAAAAAATGTTAAAAACAAAAACAAAAATTTTACACACAGCATCTTCATTTTTCGTTTAAAGAAATGAACGTTGTGAAAATTTGATGAACTTTCAAATGCAAAAGACATTGCATTGCGTTCTTCTCCGTACGGCTTTATGATGTCTTCCTTTAAGGAACAACAATCCACGAAGTCATAAAAACCTGTAAGATGGAGCTAGAGATTCTCCTAATGGGAGATTCCTCCTATACTAATACAGAAAAAATAAACATCCATTGACGAACTTCCTGAGAAAATTTTCCTAAAGTTCTTTCCTTCAAAGTTAGGTAAGAAAAAAGCAAGATTGCGTATTATTATAAGATAATTGATCCATGCATCAAAACTCTTAATCTTAGGAATTTGCATACTTATTAATTTTTGTGTGGATTTAACTTTGTGGGATGATATTGTGCAGGCCTGAAGATCATATTTTCCATGGCGGACAAGATGTCCACCGGTAGACCTGTAAACCCGGTCCAGACATTAACATCATTACAGTGTTTACTCTGCATATATACGAAGCGAAAGGAACAGTAAAGTGGGGGAGGATTTAACCTGTGAACCCTAAACATAAGGATACTGATTGCCTTTGGTATTTTATTGACGTTGCACCACACTTGATATTTTTCGCCAGACAAATATGTCTGTTGATTAGGTTCTTTTGTCGGACAAATATATACTGTTTTTATGCTGAAAAATTTCAGATGTCTGGAAATAAGAGGTCATTTACATGAGACCCGAAGTGAACTCAAACCGGTTTGAAATATGGAGCTGTTTACATGAAACATTTCACTTCGGGTAACCTTTTTTGCTGAAGCAGCGGATTATTTCTAATTAAGATGAACATCGGAACGTTGGAAAATCCTTACAGACATCTCACAAACTAGCCAAAATCATATGACGTACAATGAGAGTTGTGCATGTGCATGAAAACAATTGTGCATGTGCCATATATAAAAAAACAGACTGTTGTATCGATAAACAGACTTTCACTTCGGGGAGCAGTGTTTAAATTTCAAACCGGTTTGAGATTTCACTTCACCCGAAGTCATGTAAACAGTGATAAGAATTGCATCATGCATCGAAGTGAATTTTTTCATTTCAAACCGGTTTGAGTTCACTTTGGGTCTCATGTAAAAGGCCTCTAATATTCAGAGTGATTTGAAATTAGGAAAACCCATGGCAAGCAGTTTTTCGTGCATTTTATCATTCTTTAAAAAAAAAAAAAAGTCAGCTGACGTGCATATAAAAAAATGAAAACAATAGACACAGCTGTGCATGTTGACATGGCCTTTTCTCTGTAAAGTCCAAAAATCTACTTGTTTAAAACTGTTGTGCCACGAGTCTATGAAAGCATTACAAATTTATGTTACCACAAAAAATGTCCTCAGTGTGAAGGTTTATCCAATTTCAAATCATGTATGGACAAAGTCTAAGTAAGCGCTGACCTTCAAACTGTAAGGCTCTTGTCTAGTATTCAAAGGAAAGAAATGTTTTTATAATTCATAAATGTTGTTTTTATATTGTATTTCATATCTAACATTTTAAACCTGAATCAGGTGTCCTTTTTCACTTATTTGATACTAAAACTAATGTGACAAATACATATCCTCCTATCTTATTAGTGATTAAGTCATTGTCTACCAACATGTGCACAGATCTTGGCTGGTAAAGTAAGTGCTCTTTATACACTTTGAAAATTTTTGGTTTATTTGTCTCTCCTGAGGGTTCATAAACGAAAATAACATTTTTTCAATAAACATTAAGCACTTTATCTGCATTTTCATAAATTTCGTTTGATTTCAAGTTTAAACAGGTTATAAACTTGTAATTAACCTTATAAAAACATTTTAAAGTCAGCTATTCAAAAAAGTAATTTGACACAAAAGTTATTTTGACTGCATATTCATCATTAGTGCATTTAACAGAAAAAAGTAAGTTGCGAAAACTACAAATGGTCAAATAGCATTCAGAACTTAAAATGTTGTTAGGTAACATTAATTCAATACAGTGATAGGGTGAATACAAGGTTAAGCACAATCTTCCTTAATATTAATTCAACGTTACATGTAAACATTAATATTTATGAGGTTATGTTCACTTTTTTAATGAAGTTATGTTCACTTTTTTAATGAAGTTTGTTTACAGGTTTGTGTTACAGAATTTTTGAAAAGTCAAGACAGCTTTCAAATGTTTCAAGAACTTTCAGTATAATACTAATTTCCTTCATCCTGTATAAAAGAAGTTTTAGTTTTTGAACACATTTTGATGTAATATAATAATCTATTTTTAAAACTTCCATGCAACAAAATTAATCAAAAAGGCTAAAAAAAGTCTAGAAAAAGAATTGCAACTATTCCGAAGAAATAATATGGTTAACTTCGGCGTAAACTCTACAGGCCAGAGATTCAGAAAGTTTTATTTATACACTGTTAGATTTTGAATATCATAATAGCTAACAATTTCTCTGTAAACTAAAAGATGAGCTCAAATCCTTCTACTTATACACTATGACTGTTTATCACTAAAGCATCAACCCCAACTTTACCATTAACCTGATTAAATTTTCAGACTTTACCTTTGCTTTTTTTTGTTACTAACATCAAGGTAGAATTATTTTATTAATGTCTTAATTTTATATTTACTTTAATTGATTTTTGTCTTTGTTAGCCAGTCTCAGTCTCTCTACCTTAAATACTGGTAGTCTATTCTTCGAACTTCCGTAAGTTTAATACAGTATAACCCCGTTAAGTCGGACACGGTTTAAGTCAGACTTTTCTTTAAGTCGGACTAAAACCTTGTCCCCCTTGGGACAAAATAAGTAGAGTCTGACTTAAGACGAAGTTCGGATAGGTCGGACTCCCGATAAGTCAGACCGATTATTTCGGTCCCCTGAGAGTCCGACTTAACGGGGTTATACTATATATAATTTTAATGTATGCATATGTATGCTTGAAAGGAAGAAACTTTAGAGTTGAAAAGATTGCAAAACTTCGGGAATATAATTCCCTTAATTTAGAAAGTGGTAATTTTTGTGAGAATTAACTTTTGTGAATGATCAATAGGTTATTCGCGCCTCCTCCACTGCCAATCGTGAAAAGTTCTTGCAAAACATTGTGAATAACCTATTTTAAAATATTTTCTCAGAACAGTTCTTTAGCCAAGGTAAGAAGGCATAAAGATGACTTGCAATTGTAAGCATGAAATTCATCTATCTTCTTTTTGGTTTTACATCATATGGTACATACAATTGGGATGAATCATTTAATGAATTCATGGTGGAAAGACCCTTTGGTTGAATCCTGAGCAGGTATAATTTTTTTATGACTCACATTTGATTCAGGTATCCCGTGCAAAGACAATTTTATGGTTTCACTCAATAGTTGGAAAATGTAACAGAAACATATTTAGGTTGCATTTTTATATTTCTTATCATAATTCTTGGGAGTGGAACCGTAAAAAATTTTTACACGGGATACTAGTCTTCTTATACTAATACTAAATCTTGCTTTTTTCTTACCTAACTTTTAAAGAAAGAACGTTAGGTAAAATTTCTCGGGAAGCTCGTCAATGGATGTTTGTTTTTCCGTATTAGTATAGGGAGAATCTCCCATTAGGAGAATCTCTAGCTCCATCTTACGGGTTTTTATGACTTCGTGGATTGTTGTGCCTAAAGAAAGACATCATAAAGCCACCTGGATGAGAACGCAATGCAATGTTTTTTGCGTTCTAATTTTTTGCGTTCGAATTTTTTGTTTTTGTTCTAATTTTTTAATTCAACGCTTTAAGTTCAGTAATAAAGAATAACCACATTGATAAGTATCAGTAACTATATTCTATCCAACGAGATAGTCGATGTAGACCTGTTATGTGTTATCAGTTTATCATTTTCTACCGATGTCTATTTTTTTAATGTATTTGAACGTAGCTTTTTTGTATCAGTTAGTTTTGACTACTATACCGAAATGTGTAGCTAGCAGTTTATTTGGTATTTCATTGTAGTATGTGGATTATTATTATTAAGGTTCGCTATTAGGGAAACGAAGGTAGCAAGATCATTATTATATTGTTTTGATAGTGTTTGATCGATATCTTTTTGTTTTAGATTAGAAAATTGAATAGTATAGATGAATGTAATACAAGAAGAGAATGTTTAAATAATGGTTATATACATATATACATGGTTTTTGTATCATGATGCACAAGTGGAGTTTTGGGTTTTGACATTTCCACAATTCATAGCAGAATAAAGATTTGAAAGATAAAAACGTCTCAGAAGGTATTGTTTTTGTTAGCTTTAGTTAAGGTATTTTCTTATATTCCAGAAGTTTAATCGTGGTTAGGTAAGAGTATACATTGGTTAGGTAGGAGTATACGTTGTATTGTCTCTTTTCTAAATCTCTGAACATTGGAATTTCAGCTTTTAGTTTACCTGTACAACTTTAGAAATCTCTAAATAGGTCAGATAGCATTGAAAAGTAGGGATTAATAGCATTCTTTGAATGATCAATTTTGTGTTAAATATGATATAATTCCAACATGGAAAAACACAACAATTTTTGTATATACACAGACTTATCATGGCAGTATTGCGTGTAAAAACAATTTATGGAGAAAAACTGTAAAATGTTTTTACACGCTACACTAGTTACATACTATTGATTTTATTAACTGTCCCTTTGTTAAATAATATCTATGAGATCCTTCAGTTTGATCTGTTTAACCACTAATGACTCGTTGTTATCTAAAGTTATTTGCATATAATAATTAAAGCTAATTATATAGCAATAGAATGATAATGACATGAGGAAACGTCAACAATAGTAGGAAACACTAAACAGAGATAGAGTTTTTAAGGAATGACGAAAACATGAGACATTTGAAGGAATTTTGTTTACGTCGGAATTTTGAAAATAAAGTAATCAGTTATTACGCAATGCAATTTTCTCCAATAAAGGTATAATCTAGGTATCATTTTATTATTTTTAATAAAGATCTCACACGGATTGCAAATTTAAAGAAAGGAGTTTCATTATAAATACTGAGTAACTTTCTTTTTATTTTCTGTTCATATTAAGCACATGATACACTAATGATAGACTTAACACACATACAATGTTTTGTAGTGATCCTTTATTTTATTTTCTCACCAGCCAATGAAACAGTCGGTTCAAAGAACAATTGATTTTTTTTTTCTTTATTTGAGTTTGTGAAATCGAATGTTATTGTTACATCATTAATTCGATTGGCTTATTCCTTACAAGTGTCGAACTTTTTAAAATATATTAGAATATACTTTTTTGTTTTACATTTTAAGATTTCTCGCAAACAAATAAGTGTATGTAAGAAATCAAATAGGGATTATTCCCTTTAGGAAAAGGGTTACATTAGTTTTTTAGCCAATGCACTTTGGCATTAATATACATTCAAGCTGTAAATTATGTATGTAGTTTCTTCCTAAAATAAAAATGTGGCAAGAACCTCAATTGTTCAAAACTTGGAATTTTACCTCGTTTTGCCTAAGTAACAGCGGTGTGGCAGCTAAAACCCTTTTTCTGTTTTAAATCTTTTTTTATATTTTTTTATTCATTTATCAACATTATTTTTAAAAACTGTTTCATTTTTTCCCCTCGCCCTGTTTTTTGAACACTGTACTGCCTTGATTTACGTTAGATGTTTTTCTACTCTGAGATTATCTAATTACCTGATGGAAACCAGGTATAAGCAAAAGTTTACTTTCTTTGTAATAGCATAAGAATTCACTTCCTAAAGGAAAGCAAAAGAAAAAAGAAAAAATTGAGAAAAAACAACAACCACAACCACAGCGTGAAGTGAAAAATCATTTTGTAAAGGAGGCAAAATGTGTTGGTAACCTTTACCATGTGATAAGATTTACTTAAAGTTTTATTTAAAGTTTTGCCTGAACTTAAGCTGCGTTCACATTGATGAAAATTATAAATTCTCTCAGTTTTAATGAGAATTCCTTCCTTCCTTCATTCATTCATTCATTCATAATTTATTTTCAGTAGGTTAAAAATTACAGTGGACCTTGCAATGTGAACAGTTACATTTTGTCTGAGAATTTAATGGAAAAAACTCTTTTACAACATCAAGATAAGGTTTGATCATACCAAGAATGTATATTTATATACAGTAATGAAGGTTTTCAAGATGACAGGGTATCTGCGTCATTTTCTTGTTTTTTAGTTCGAACCATCACTGGAGAATTTGAATTGATATCATGTATATAGTTTTTATTTTATACTCTAGTTCCACGAAATAGCCAAATGAAAGATCTTTACGAAAAATTTTCTGCTGGACTTTTGAATATTATTGTTTATTAAAAATGTAAACAAAGTCAGTTGTAACGTATTTCTTGTTTTTGCAGAAATCCAATAATACTGAATTATTGGGGTTGTTGTTAACTTTTAGAGGCTGAAGAGTCGTTGGATGTTGTAGAGAGCTTGATGTGGACAAAAAAACATGTTTATAATTCTGTTTCTTCATTCTGACAACGTTTTACAACCTCGTCTCTATGCTATAATCTGTTTTGTGCATCTATTGATTTTTCATACTTTGAATGTACTCAGGCCAGAGGCAGATAAAGGCAGGTAAAAACGTCAGTGCAAGATTTTTATAGTACTTGGTTCATTTTCATATACTGGTAGAATTGTTACCTTTTCTTTGACGTCAGTTTGTATGATATAAATTGGATATTGTTAGTGTTTTTATTTCATTATTTGATTTTATCTTAAAAAATGCAAATTGGCTCCCCCCATAATTCATAATCTCTGTAATGCATCATAGCTACCATTATATATATATCATATATCTCAGAAGTTTTTTGTGAAAACTTGTTTCTGTTTGATATATTTTATATATTAACATGATACATTAACAAGGTAACTGAATCATGTGAACAGGTCAATACTTATACAAGTTATATCAAACCATTTCTGGAACTAGTTCACTAGACATGAACAACATCTATTTTTTCCTGCTTTTTTTAGGTTTAACAAAAAAGAAAAAATATAGATTTGGATAAGTCCAGAATGTGTTCACTCATCTACTTCCATTGAAAATGGTTTTGTGGAGTAACATTCGAAAGAATAGGTTCGGTATAGGTGTGTTCTGTGTTTTGCTCTTTTTTTCTTACTTGTTCATCAAGCAGAAACAACGAGAGAATGAACGTTTTCTAGCTAGATACGAGAATGCCCAAAGTACAGTACCTCCGGCCATATTTGATAGTATCCGAAATTTAAAAGAAAAACTGCTATCACTAGAATTTGAGAATAATATTAGGACTCAGGAATTGTTAACCCTTCGCAGGAAGTTAAAGGACAAATTTAACGATAACATGACAGAAGGGCTCTCGT